>LR753004.1:0-10736 GCA_902729485.2 Mus minutoides | reverse complement strand
CAGACACCCACAAGCAAGGAACCTATGAGCTAAGGACAGGCAGGAGCATGAGAAGATGCCTATAGGAGACGTCGCAACATTCTTCTCTGTGAGCCAGAGATGGTCATAGCACCTACCACACGGACCTGTTTTGGGGATCAGATAAATTCATCCAGGTCAAGCCCACAGAGCAAACCTGGCATACAGTGAACAATTAATGTCGAGAGTGGCTAAGTTACTGAAGAAGGACCACAGCACAGGTAGAGACAATGCTCAAATGAACCTCAGCAGGGACAGAAAGAGTCCCCAGCTCTCAACTTGGTGCCTGGCAGTGAGAAAGTGCTTGGTATACACGGGTGGATTTGAACCGGCTCCTGAAAGTGGTACCGAAGAGCCTTCGCGCTCCACGCTGCAGGAAGATCAAGGAGGCCCCATGTAAGCTTACTGGATCCAAACGCAGGAAGTTCCTTTAAAGAGTATTTCAATCCATAGGAAGCTAGCCTGAGATAGGATGAGTGGACAGAGATGGCTCTCTTTTGTTTAGCTTAGTAATCCTAGCAGAAACTACACTTCAAAAAAGAAGAAGAGGAAGGAGGAGGAGAAAGAGGAGGAGAGGGGGAGGGGAGGGTAAAGTGGAGGGGAGAAGAAGAAGAAGAAGAAGAAGAAGAAGAAGAAGAAGAAGAAGAAGAAGAAGAAGAAGAAGAAGAGGAGGAGAAGGGAAGGAAGGAAGGAAGGAAGAAAGAAAGAAAGAAAGAAAGAAAGAAAGAAAGAAAGAAAGAAAGAAAGAAAGAAAGAGAAGGAAAGAAAGAAAAATGCTGCTAGTGTGTGGAACGGAAGAGCTGGAGGGAAAGCATGGTGGTGAAAAGTTCTTTCATGTCAGATAAAACAGGGGCAGACTTGTTGCTGAGAGGAAGAAACTCATGGGGAGAAAGGGGTGATTAATGGGTCAGGAATCTAGAAGCACGGGAGGAGACCCAATCAAAAGAAAAAGATCTCGGAGTTGGTCTTAACTACATGGGGCGGAAGGAAGGAGGCAGAGCAGTCGCTGAACAGAGAGAGAAACTTAGAGGAACAGTAATTGGATTTTTAAAGTTGATGCAGACACTTGGCTCTCTAAAGCAGGTGAACACAGCTAATGGGGTGGGAGCAGATTTTTCTCCCCATTGTGGTAGATTCTCTAAATTGGCTTAATCATTCCATCTAGCTTGTGATCCCACACACCACGGCGATTACACCCAGTGATAAGCCAGGGACGGAATTTAGCCTATTGGTTTGTTTTTCTACAGACCTCAAGCTAAAGATGGCTTTTATCTTTTTTTCTTTTCTTTTCTTTTCTTTTCTTTTCTTTTTTTTTTTTTAACTGAGGCACAGCACACATGACAATTGCTGTTTTAATCTCTTTTACTATCCAGGGGCATTGAGTACACTCACAGGGTCTCCAGAATGCTCCTATCTGAAACAGAAACCTTGCTTATAAACAAGAACACCGCACCCCTCTCCTGCCCCAGGTCCCATAAGCACTGTTCCACTTCAGTCTCTGTGCTTGTGTGTTCTGGGTCCCTCACCTGGGTGGAGTGGCAAACCAGCGTCTGCGCTTTTACATCTGCTTACTCTACTTCCCAGAATGCGTTCAAGAATGCTGTGGAATGTGCCAGAATATTGGTGGCGTTGGATGACTGAATCTCTCTCTCTCACACACACACACACACACACACACACACACACACACACACACACGAAATAATTCTCACATATAAATGGAAAAAAAGAAACAATACTTTCAGAGGCATTAAGCACATTCGAGATGGTGTGAAGCCTTCATCGCTACCCATTCCCAGAATGACGTTGCTTTCTTCATTCAGTCATCTGCTTGGAAATATTTGGGTCATTTTCACTCTGATTCAATTTCGGAGAAAGCTGCCGTGAACATTGGTCAACCGCCTTTGTCTGAGTCCCTGCCTTCAGTTGACTAGCCTGTGTATGTAAGGTCCATATCACACACAGATTCTATATTTACCTTGTTGAGAGACAGCTGTTTTCATTGCAAATAGACCATTTGCTTCCTCGCAGCCAGCCATGCGTGAAGTCCATGTCTTTACATCCACACAAACACCTGTTTTCTGCTTTAATCTTGGTTTTGATAATAGCCGCCCCAATAGATGGGAAACTGTTGTTCTTTAACTTTAGCAAAATATGCATGACGTAACATTTGCCATCTGTGACCTTTGAAGATGTGCGGTTCTTCAGCGGTGGCTTATTCAGAGATTTAGGAAAGGAATGTCATAGAATACAACCGATGTACACAAATCCGTGTGAGTTTACCATACCAATCATCCCAGAGACTCTAACTTGGCTTGCACATTGCAGCCCTTGTCTGGACCATCTCCCAGCTGGTCTTATGCACACTGGAGACCAAGTTTAGCTTAGTGGTCTGTGTACAAACCTCTCTGGGACTCTCTCATCCATCCTACCCATTAAACAATTACTCTCTGTTCTTGCTTTCTACAACTTATAGCTATTTCTATTTTATCTTTTTGTTTGTTTGTTTGTTTGTTTGTTTGTTTCTGAATTTGACTTAGAATCATGGACTCCTATGTAGTGTGTGATTTGTGATTGGGCTATGTTCACTTCAGGTTGTTCTCAGACTCTACCTTGTAGCATGGGAACTACTTCTTTTTCAGGGATAGATAATACTCCACTATATGCACATACTACATTCTGCCTGTCTGTAGGCAGGTATTGTGCTGTTTCTGCCTTTGGCTACCAGGACTGTACTGCTATGAAAATGGTCTGTGTTTATTGGTCATTTGCATATTTGCAATGTCTTCTGTCAAAGTCCTTTACTCATTTTAAATCAGGTTGTTTTACTGTTGCTATGATTGAGTTTTAAGCATTCTTTATATTCCGGGTCTTAATCTCTTATTAGAGATATAATTGCATTTTTCTTCCATTCTGTCAGTTACTTTTTAACCCTGCTGGCTACACACACAGGAGAATCTGAGTTTATATGTGTTAGATATGAGCGGTCTAACATCCTTTTTATAATCTCTCCTGATGAATAGCTGGGGGGAGGGGGGAGTTCTGTCATCTGCAACCAAAAAAATGACTCAGTAGTTTGTCCTCAAAAGTTACAGAAGCAATGATTGATTATGAAGCTACCAATTCTTGGAGAGAACGAACGGAGGACAGGATGCTGCGGACTAGAAAGAATTCAGAATCCTTAGCTACTCCTCTCTGACCCGGAGTGTGTGACTCCACTCAGAGATGCTCCTGCTTCTTCCAGCCCATGATTAAACTCTTTAAAAGAAAATAAAGTTGGGCTGGCGAGAAGGCTCAATGGGTAAGAGCACTGACTGCTCTTCCGAAGGTCCTCAGTTCAAATCCCAGCAACCACATGGTGGCTCACAACCACCAATAATGAGATCTGATGCCCTCTTCTGGTGTGTCTGAAGACAGCTACAGTGTACTTACATATAATAAATAAATGAATCTTAAAGAAAATAAAGTTGCTTGATTAGAATGCTTGCTTTATTGGTGTGCATGCTCATGAGCTTGCCCACGAAGCCGTGGGGGTAAGAGTGACCTCATCACAAAAACAAAACTCCGGAATGACCTCTGTTACAGGAGCATGTGCACCTTTCTGGCCTTCCTTTCCCTCCACCGTTCGTTTCTCCGTTTTTAAGGCATTTGCTCCTTCGCTCTTCACGGGAGCACACTGGTCCCACTGAGAAAGAAACTATTCTGTCTCCTGGTCACCGCTCCCATAAAAAAGGGGTCTGTTTTCAGTCTTACTCCATGTAAGGAAAGTTGGAAGAGGGACCTGAAGAAAGTAATTTAAAATGGCCCAAAGTAAACACTCATCCCACAAAGCTCACAGAGATGGTTCCTGGAGAGATCGGCACAACAGAAGCAAACAGAAGCACAGAAACAGGCTCTCAAGGTTGGAGTAAAAGGTAGGCACGAGGTCTGTGCTGAGTGCAGAGAGGAACAGCTGGCAGAGGTGAGAAGGGGTTCACCCCTGGATGCCCACACCCACTGGGCTATGTCACCTGGGCCACCGCCCTTGGTAGGCGAAGCACAGCTGGTGTAATCATCTGTGCCAAACCAACTAATGACAAGTCGCATCAGACATCTGAGAAATAATTAACTGCTCGCTCTTCGTTTTCTTCAGCCTGCAATTAAACAAGCGCAGATGTAATTATTCGTGAATGCAATTTTTCCAGCAACAAATAATTGTGGCTAAAGAACTGCCTGCATTGTGAAAGGGAGGTAGGTGTAATTGGACCCCCTTTAATAAGTCGGTGCTTAAGATAGAAGTCGGCATATAATTTGATTAGTGGAAAAACACCCATGACTTCTTTATTGCAATTTTATATTTTAACAACTGCTTTCCCTAGCCCATTTGTGGTCCTTACTGAAGCATCGTCAGCATAGTTACTCTCTTAATTAAGCCCTAAGCAATGCCAAATCACAGAGGAGATGGGTAGGAGTCCAACTCAGGTCTTGTGAGTACCTTACAGACAGCACGGAAGAGTTACTGATAAAAGGCACAAACTTGGAAGGATGCAAATGGCTGTGTTCTGCTTGAAATATCAAGAGCTA
Organism: Mus minutoides; assembly: GCA_902729485.2. Lineage (NCBI taxonomy): Eukaryota > Metazoa > Chordata > Mammalia > Rodentia > Muridae > Mus > Mus minutoides. Next base: position 6,155 of record LR753004.1, on the reverse strand, counting down.
GCCAGACGCGAAGGGAGCCCAGCACCTGGCCCCAGAAGATACAGCTGGTCCCTCCTGGTTGATACTGTTGCATCTTCCTCTGCATTCCGTCATCCTTTAAATATGCCCTCACTTTGACCCAGAGTGCCTGTGTCTTTCTGTTGTCTGCCTTGTCTGTCTTGTGAGCTGCCAGAGGAAAACACTTAAGACTTTTTTTGGATCATTTCTTTTCATTTTGAATTCGCATCTCTGCTGGGAAAAAAAAAAAAAAAAAAAAAACACTAAAATTAGTTTCAGTCAAACAAAACAAACAGAGTAACCAGCCAACAGAAGGATCTCTGAAAGGATTTTATTTCTTTTCTTTTGTGTCAGGGTCTCCTCCTTTGGTGAGCTGGCCCCTCTTCACTGCAGAGGAATGGTCTCTAGGTGAAAGGCTATATAAGCTGACAGTTCTTCCACTGGATTGCCTAGGCTTGAGTCTAGCTCTGCTGTTGCTTATGTAGAATAAATGACACGTGTGTGTGTGTGTGTGTGTGTGTGTGTGTGTGTGTGTGTGTGTGTGTGTATACAGGTCTACAGGTGTACATATTTGAGCATGCATTTAGAGCAGTGACAACTTTTTTTTATTCTTGTATTTATTATTTATTTATTTATTTATTCACTTTTCAGATTTTATTCCCCTCCCTGTCCACCCTCTGACTGTTCCACATCCCACACCTCCTTCCCACACCCCCATCTCCTCGAGGATATCCCCACCACCCACTCCACCAGACCTTTAAACTCCCTGGGGCCTCCAGTCTCTTGAGGGTTAGGTGCATCTTCTCTGACTGAACCCAGACCTAGCAGTTCTCTGCTGTATATGTGTTGGGGGCCTCAAATCAGGTGGTGTATGCTGCCTGGTTGGTGGTCCAGTGTTTGAGAGATCTTGGGGGTCCAGGTTAATTGAGACTGCTGGTCCTTCTACAGGATCGCCTTCCTCCTCAGCTTCTTCCAGCTTTCCCCTAATTCAACCACAGGGGTCAGCAGCTTCTGTCCATTGATTGGGTATAAATATCTGCATCTGACTCTTTCAGCTGCTTGTTGGGGCTTCTGGAATGTGGTCATGACAGGCCCCTTTTGGTGAGCGTTCCATGGCCTCAGTAAAAGTGTCAGGTCTTGGGGCCTCCCTTTGAGCTGGATCCCAATTTTGGCCTGTCGCTGGACCTCCTTTCCCTCAGGCTCTTCTCCATTTTTGTCCCTGCAGTTCTTTCAGACAGGAACAATTCTGGGTCAGAGTTTTTGACTGTGGGATGGCAACCCCATCCCTCACTTGATGCCCTGTCTTTCTGCTGGTGGCGGACTCTACACATTCCCTCTCCCCACTGTAGGGCATTTCATCTAAGAGACAACTTTTTTGAGTGTTTTCCTCAGGAGCTCTCTAGTTTCATGTTTCAACACTAAGTGGCTTTTTCATTTGGACAGTGAGCTCTGAGTTCTCAGGCTTGTTATTGACTACTCCACAGCCCTGCTCTTTGGGGCTTTCTTTTCTAGCCCGTAAAACAAAGACAGCAGCAATAACTACCCATTTTATAAGACTGTCGTAAATAATAAGCAATGCAACATACGTAAGGAATTCACCACATGCCTGGTGCACAAAATGAGCTCAGGAAAGGCAAGCTTTGTTAATACTGAAAAACAGGAGTGACACCGGCAACTGTAGGCGTCCGTCTGCCTGGCTCTGGCCCCTGAGGTGCTTGGTTTTATATGTCAACTTGCCACAAGCTAGAATCAGCTGTGACATCCTCAGTGAGGGATAACTTACCTAGGTTGGGTTTGGCTTGTAGGAGTATCTGTGGGTGACTGTCTGGGTTGCCTTAAATGAATGGGGGGGGGTGGTGGAAGACCTACCTCCAGTGTGGGCAGCACCTTTCAGGAGCTGGGCAGTGACCTTCGTAAGAACGAAGAAAGCTATCAGAGAGCAAGCAAGCCAGCAACACCGATACACTCCACTCCATCTGCTTCTCCTTGCTCTTGACTGTGAATGTCATGTGACCAGCTAGCTGCTTGAGTTCTCACCGTGACCCCTAACCCGTCAATAATTGGGCTGTGGCCCATTGGGAACAAGCAAAAGAAACATATTCTAAGTACTACTATTTTGGTTTTAGACTCCATTTAATCATAGGGAGAAATTAAATTCACAGTTCCAGCCCCTAGTGGGGAATCAGGGACTTCCCTCTAACTGAACAGCTTCTGTTGTAAACAGTTGTCTGAGTCCAGAAGTTTCAGGGACAACATGTAAGGAGACAGTTGTCCAGCCATCTCAAGGATGACTTCACATTGCTGGCAGGGTCAAACAAGTTCATGTTCCCAGGCCTAGGGATGAATGCCTATCCCACTTCTCCAAATGTTTTCTTAATTGTCTGTTAACTGGTAAAGAATATAGAAATTGCTGTTTTCTAAACCAAGGTGCATTAAGTTGTAAAAATATAGAACCAATCGCCTCTTATGCAGCCGAGCAGCTCCTTCGTTCCCTTATCACTCTGAGCTCCAGACCTAATAGTCTAGGACAATGAATTAAGGACCTGGAAGCCAGGTGCCGGCGGATACTGCCCAGTCTCCAATGGGTACTCCCTTGCTTGACCTTTAATGCCCAAAATGTCCAAATGCAATTGGATAACACTGCAGCTCACCCCTCGCTTTGGGTTCCCATCATTCCACATGTACAATATCCGTTCGGGATGAGTTTCAGAGCCTGACTGGTCACTTCTCTAAGCACTCATAAAATAAAGTTTTCACTTTTTTTAAAAAAAAGATTTATTTATTTTATGAATACAAGTACACTATAGATGTCTTCTGACACGCCAGAAGAGGGCATTGGATCCCATTACAGATGGTTGTGAGCCACCACATGGTTGCTGGGAATTGAACTTGGGACCTCTGGAGAAGCAGTCAGTGATCTTATCCGCTGAGCCATCTCTCCAGCTCAAAGCTTTTACTTTGCTGCTTCTGTATATAAAGTGAGTTTTCTTGGCTTCTACCCAGAACCCAACATAACCCAGAATAGTAAGGAAACAACACCTTTCTTCCCCGAGTTGCTGTTGGTCAGGGCTTTTGTCACAGCAACAGAAATGAAACTAGAATGGGCCCCCAAAAGGCAAGAGGACACACTTCCAGCCCAGTGTGATGTGAACAACGTCTGTGGATTCCATACAGCTGGTCAGATAGAAGGAGCTTGCCCTGTCTTATCTCAGGTTTCACTGCTGGTCTGGGAGGCAAGGACCCATCTTAGCCTCCCTTTCCAGGTGAGCAAAACCTGTACTGAGAAAACAAGGATTGGCAAACTTTTTCTATAAAGATCCAGACCAGAAACTTTCAGCCACCGCAGGCAAAATGGCGTCTGTCACAGATTGTTCTCAACACTACCACCGCAGGCAAAATGGCGTCTCTCACAGATTGTTCTCAACACTACCACTCTGGAGAGAAAGGAGCCGTAGGCAACATATAAACAAATACACCATCTCAGAGGAAAAGGTTTATGAGCAGTGAGGTCTGACTTCTGGAATCTTTGTCATGTGTCAGAGAACACTGTTCTTTTATTTGTTTTAGTTTCTCCAACCACTTTAAAAAAAAATAAAAAAGAACTTTTGTTGTTGTTTGTTTATTTAAAACAGAGCTTCACTATGCAGCTCTGTCTGCCCTAGAACTCTCTCTGTAGACCAGGCTGGCCTTGAACTCCGAGATCTGCTTGGCTCTGTCGTCGAGTGCTGCGATTAAAGACGTGCCTGAGCCCCCAGGCCCAGCTTAACCCTCACCTGTATCTCTCTTTGGGATGTTCGTGTCTGTTCTCTTGCCGGGTTGAGTATTGAGCTCTGTATGTTGTGCATGTTAGCTAAGAGCTCTACCACTGAGCTACAACTGCCCTGAAGAACTTCACAAAAGCAGGCGGTGCTGCTGCGGGCTGGATGTAGTTCTTGGGTGGCTGAGCCACATCCTCAAAGCTGTCTGACTAAAAGTGTTGCTGCTCCAGGTCTAGGGGCCAAGACTTTGGGGTATGTACCCTTAACCACTACAGTGTGAGCCTTTCATTGTGGAAAAAAAAATGCATCATTGTTGATTTGAGTCAGGACTATAAACATATTTAAGTCTTTGAAGTCAGCAGGAAAGTGCTAACTGCCCTTTACACGGAATGCAGGCACCTCCCACTGCGATCTGGCCTGGCTATTCTGATGTCCCAGGAAAACAAACGACAACACGCGCTGCCCTCTCCCCCAAACAACTCTTGAGTACAGACATACAAATAGGTTCTCTCTGGTGGAGAGAAGGCTTTCCTTCTTGTGTGTCGAAAGGCCGTTTTGTATCCATTTGCAAATTTATTTCAATATCCCTGACCAATATCTTGACCAGTTAAAAGCTTGGTTCCCTCAGGCAATATCCTTCGTCCCTGTTCAATTTTGACTTTGAAGGGTACTGGAGTGTTCCCCTTTTGGAAGATTTCCCTCCAGCAGTCTCGGGAGTCTTCCACTGAGGCTCTTTGGTGGATTCAGCTGAGGGAGCCCAGCAGGGTTCAACAGCAGTCACCTTATAGCCCCCAGCCGGCTTGACCCAGTGTCCAGCTGACCCAGTGCCCAGCTCTGTAGGTAGATACACAGGGAGGGGCGTCTCCCTCCTGTGCTTCTAACTTGAATGTTCGTCCTATTCCTTTGCTGTTAGGGTTTTATTTTTATTTGTTGATGACATAGTTTTTTGCCCGTCAGAGCAGCTGTGGTTGGGAATTTGATTGATGCTCTGATTTCTGTACATGGGTATTTGGATTACAGAAATCTGTTTTTGAAGGGATTCCTTAGTCTTTTAAAGGCTTGTTTGTGTGTCTACTTGACTGTTTCCAGTTATATCATGAAGAGGGAAGGAGAGAGGGGAAGAGCGGAGAGGGGAGAGCAAGCACTATGCTGCTGGTTTTGAAGGCAGGGGAAAGGTTCAGAAGCCAAGGAATATTAGCAGCCTCCCGAAGTCGGAGAGGAGAGACGCATGCTCTAGAGCCCCTGGAGAGTGGACCCCCCTTAATTCTGGCCCTTAAGTTCTATTTCAGGCTCCTGAACTCAAGAACTATAGAGTGGTAAGCGTGTGCTACTTTAAGTCAGTCTGTGGCACTTTGTCACAGTAGCCACAGGAGATAATAGTCAATTATCAATAGTGAACATGCCCTTTCCTCTGAATAGTATTGGAATGGGTTGTTCCACAGCTAAGGTATGGAAGGTCAATACTCAGAAGAACTCTCTTTCCATTGGGTCTTGCAAGCACTCTGAAAAAGCTAATAATCACAACCAAGAAAAGGAGTCCAAGGATCTGGGCTAAAAGGACCCAGCCTCCAGGTATGAGGCACTATCTGCATCTGTAGGTGCCACAGGGGAACCTGGTGGAGTTTCTTGGGCCTAGTCTCCCAGCCCTGGATAGTAAGAACCCAACTGGATTCTAGATGAAACTTCTGGCAAAGCAAATGTAACACGGACTTTACGACATACACAGTGCCTACACCTGTGTGGTCAGGCCAAACTCCAAGAACTAGGCATATTTTTGTGAACACACATAACCTATCCTTGAGATTACCTTTTTTGGGGGGGGCGGGGGGAGTGAGACAGGGTTTCTCTGTGTAACCCTGGCTGTCCTGGAACTCTTTCTGCAGACCAGGTTGGACTCGAACTCAGAAATCTGCCTGCCTCTGCCTCCTGATTAAAGGAAATATTTCTTTCTTTCTTTCTTTCTTTCCTTTTTTTTTTTTTTTTTTTTTTTTTTTTTTTTTTTTTTTTTTTTTTTTTTGGTTTTTTGAGACAGGGTTTCTCTGTGTAGCCCTGGCTGTCCTGGAACTCACTCTATAGACCAGGCTGGCCTCGAACTCAGAAATCTGCCTGCTTCTGCCTCCCGAGTGAGTGCTGGGATTAAAGGTGTGTGCCACCACGCCTGGCTGAAATATTTCTTTATACTTGTCTCTATATTTACTATGAAAGGTAATCTCACACCTTTAATCCCAGCGCACACCTTTAATCCCAGCACTCACTCAGGAGGCAGAAGCAGGCAGATTTCTGAGTTCGAGGCCAGCCTGGTCTACAGAGTGAGTTCCAGGACAGCCAGGGCTACACAGAGAAACCCTGTCCCAAAAAACCAAAAAAAAAAAAAAAAAAAAAAAAAAAAAAAAAAAAAAA
>LR753003.1:40873-43579 GCA_902729485.2 Mus minutoides | reverse complement strand
ATGTTTTATGTCAATTGGTTATGCTGTCCTGCATGCTTTAAGATGCCAGTTTAGGTCCCGGAATGATAGAACACCTGCCTGCTGTCACAAGGGCCTACAGCAAAAGAAATAAATAAAAATGAATGGCAATTTCATGGTTTTTCTTATTTTAAAAAGGAGAAAATCATGCACTTAAAAAAAAACTCCTAAAAAAAAAAAAAAAAAAGCCAGGCGTGGTGGCGCATGCCTTTAATCCCAGCACTCGGGAGGCAGAGGAGGGCAGATTTCTGAGTTCAAGGCCAGCCTGGTCTACAGAGTGAGTTCCAGGACAGCCAGGGCTATAAAGAGAAACCCTGTCTCGAAAAAACCAAAAACAAAACAAAACAAAACAAAAAAAAACCCTCCTTTTATTGGAAAAAGAAGTATGCATGTGATAAAATTCAGAAACTTCAAAAGAACTTTAAAATCAACTGTAATCTTGCCTGAATTGGAGTTGAGTTTTTAATGTAGACATAGAACTTTTCATTCTTTTTTCTTTTTTTCCTTCCTTTTATGTATTTGTGTGTGGATGTGTGTGTGTGTGTGTCACGAGGGAAGGGGGCAGATGCATGCCATGGTGCAGATGTGGATGGAGGTCAGAAGCCAATTCTGCAGAATTGATTTTCTTAGTCTACCTTTCTGTGGGTCCTAGGGAATCAAACTCTGATCTTTGGACTTGCTCATCAAGCCCCCTTACCCACTGAGCCCTCTTGCTGGCTTCCTTTATTTCTTTTTAGATTGAATAAAAGTATTTGTCCACACAATATCTTTGTGCTGTGTGAACATCTCTTGAGGAAAGTAAACATTCTTTTCATAGAATTGCTGTTTGAAATTTTAGGCTGTTTTCATCTTTTCCATGTATCCAAAATCTTCGTGCACATTTTAAGAATACTAATAAGCTAACCCACTGCTCTGGTGTTTGTGTTTTAACTGTTTTAAGTGCGTGTATGTGTGTGCGTGTACATACTATGAAATTTGGGGGTTTGTTACAATTAGATTAAATTAATGTAATCAATGTATGTACACATATGTACATACACACACACACACACACACACACACACACACACACACACACACACATTTCCCTTGAGAATGGCCCCTGAGCCACAGAGCAGAGATGACTGACAACAGCTCTGGTCATTTTCTTTTTTCCTTGAACCGGAACAACAGAGAATTTACCTCCTTTAAGTTCTTGTCTAGATACTGGGTTGTAGTAAGTCGCCTTGGATCCTCAGTTTCCTGAAGGAGGTCTGAGGAAGGCATCTACTAGACTGGAGGCCAGCAGGAAGGAAGCAGTTCTTTGCCAATGGTTTGAGCTCAGAAGCAATGCCATCCTGCACTTTGGAAGGTGGTTATCAGCTACCCACCGTGTGCCGCCTGTGAGTGCGGAGATGTTCAGGGTAGGAGCTGCTGGGCAGCGTAAGCCAGAAGTGCACTTGGGTGTGAATATGAGTACATTTCTGTCTAATCTTTCCTGATCCTCGATTTTCTCACTGTAAAATTGGTGTGATCCTACTTCGTGGTGCTATTGGGAAAACACACACACACACAATGATGTGCTCAGAATCAGACTGACTGGCACCCAGTAGTTGTTCAGTCCACTGGGTGTTGGAAGTCCCAATCGGGTACTGGAGTCCTGGAGAAGTCCTAGAGAGAGGCTGGTCTTCAGCCTGTGTTGGAATTCTAAAGGCGCTGTCCCATATTCCAGCGGAGGAATGCAACGGGAACAGAGTAGATAGACTAGCCAGTGGTATAAGGATGGTAGCACTGTCCTTTTCTGTGGGCTGCCTCCAGAAGGTGGGGCCCATATCTCGGGTTGCTCCTACCGCTTCAGATAACCAATCAAGGCAAGCCTCTCACAGATGTGCCCCGCTGCTTGAGGTTTCACTGATTCCAGATGTAGCCAAGTTCAAAACCAAGACGAGCCATCACACCACACAAGAAACAGGAGCCCTGGGTTTGCAGAGAGACCCTGCCTCAAATGAATGGGTAGCAGGTAATGGAGGGAGGATAGACACCTGACACCGTCTTTTGGCTTCAACATATATGAAGAGGTACACACACACACACACACACACACACACACACACACAGACATGCACACATGCACATACATGTACACACATGCACAAAATAAAGTTCTTAAGGTACTGGTTCTCAACCTTCCGGTCATGACCCCTTTGGGAATGAAAGTCCCCTTCACAGGGGTCACATAAGACCATTGGAAAACACAGATATTTGCATTATAATTCAAAACAGTAGCAAAATTACAGTTATAAAGTAGCAATGAAAATAATTTTATGGTTGGGGGGTCACCACAACCTGAGAAACTGTATTAAGGGTCGCAGAATTAGGAAGGGCGAGAATCACCGTCTCAGGCTGTCCCATGGTTTTGAGGATGCTTGGTTGGGTGGTTTGTTTTTTTTTTTTTTCAGATATAACCAATGAAAACATTTTGAGTTTAACCTAAAATTTGTTCTAAATAGAGGGAAGAGACAAACTGTACACAGAGAAAAATCTTTAGAAACAGCAATGTCTAACATCTTCATATGTTACTGATATAAAGAGCTCGACACAACTCAATACTTTGTGATACTTACAATTGATTGCTTTGCTTGCTTGCTTGTTTTGTTTGTGGGTGCTTTGGCACACATGTGGAGCCAACTGGTCAGGAGCCAATATGTG
>LR753003.1:13373-35873 GCA_902729485.2 Mus minutoides | reverse complement strand
CTCCCAAGCCCTAGTTACACATTTGAGTCACCTGACAAACTCAATGCTCTCCCACTGGCTGTGTCACGATGTAGCTGATCTGGGGCACAACCCTGGTGTGGGCAGGCAGAACGCTCCCAGGTTTTTCACATGCGTGGGCAGAGCTACTGCTATAGATTCTCAAGCTAATAATGTACAGACTGGGGAACAACCAGAGAGCTTTGTAGACTGACACCTGATGTGCCTCAGCGCCACCCAAAGCAAACATTGGGTCTAATCACCATCAGGGGACACATGACTAGATGTAGTGAAGTCTCTCCAGGTGAGAAAGCTCGGAGCTCCCCCAAAAGCCACACCATTCTGAGAGATGCCCCCCAGTGCAGCTTTCCTAAGAGCAGGTTGCATCCTCTGGCTATTCCAGAAGTAAAACCAGACATCTTTAGCTTTCCTTACCCCCTTTCAAATGCACAGGTCGATTTTCCAAAGCATTTTATCATCCATGTTGAAAAAAAAAAAAAAAAAACAGACGTTCTTCACGTGGCTTAGAAATCCATCTGGCTTACATCAAATATTTACAAATATGGATACAGAAAAGGAATTTAAAGATATTTGCGGGTAAGGAACCAGTCTATTAGCTGTAGGTTGCCTCCTCTGTGGTCTCTGAAGCACATGTACACATAAACACAGATCAGATACATATGATGATGCTGTTCGTACAGGGATAATGGCTCGTTCCACCAGGACCCCAGCCTACACTGGAGAATTCATCTACACGCAGTTTGCTGAGCCAGACCATTCCAGATAGTAAATTAAATAAACAGAACAACGGCTCGGTCCTGCTTCCCCTCCAGGTGCTCAGCATCTGCACGTTCCTGCTCACGAAACTCCAGGATGTCTTAACCCTCACAGCAGTGACTTGAGGACACCCAGGCTGTGCTCCATGCTGAGTTTTGAAGTGGGACCGTGGCCAAGCACCCAGGCAGCCTCGGTTCCCTAAATACTGTCCCTTTCCCCACTTAATCCCTTAATTCTCTGGTTTGGACCATTGCAGAAAGTCTCAGGGTAAGGGCAGGTGACCCCATGGACCCTTGTCTCTGTGTGCCTGTGGTCCCTGGCTCTCTTCCAGGAGACCAAGACAAGTTGGCTGGGAGTTGTCTTTATTCTTTCTGTAGGTAGAGGTGTGTGTGTGAGAGAGTTTAAACGCATGCCTCAAGCACTTGACCACTGAGCTATATTTCAAGCCTAGCTAGGATTTTTTTTTATTCTGTCGTGTACTGAGCTTGTGATAGAATCTTTTTTTTGTCAGTGTCCCCTAAACAGTGCAGTTAACAGCTATTTACATAAAACTCACATAGCATTAGGTAACACCTCTAATAGAAATGCTCCTAGATTCTATGCAAATACCACACACCATCTTATAGAGGGAGACTTGGGCACCTTTGGGGTTTGATATGGAGGTTGGTGTGGGGTCCTAGAGCTAACAGACACACATAGTCACCAGGGGACAACAACCTATCGGGTACCACCTCCACCAATGCTTCCAGCAGAATTTGGATAAAAGATCACTGAGGCAGAGGGCAGGGACCTCAGACAGACATTCCCAAGTTCAAGTCCCCACTGTGCCATGTGGTAACCTGAGAGATTGAGAAAGAGAGAGAGAGAGAGAGAGAGAGAGAGAGAGAGAGAGAGAGAGAGAGAGAGGAAGGGGAGCAGTTTCTGAAAATGGGCTTTGATGTGTGTGGGTCAGACCACCACTGGCTCACCCTCTGCTGCCGTGAGCCAGCCCAGAGACGCTATGGCTATCAGTGTCTTCTTGTGCAAAATAAAGATGTCATTGGTGACCTGTTATCAAGATTAGGTGAGTTTGGGCCTGCCAGAGCGTGGCAGTTTCCTCACACAGTAATTTCCTCACACATGTTAGCTATTGCTTTGGTGACCTAGGCAGGGGTGCAAGCTGAATGGCGTTCAGCTTTGGAGAAGCCATTATCCCCAGAAGGTCGCCCATAAAAGCAGCCGCAGCGTGTCTGTCCTCCTAGAGCCTTGATTTAGAGCCAGCCCTGGTGAATGCTTGGTTGCCATTCGGACAAGGTGTGTCTGTGTGCTCTGTAGCTGGTGCTCTAGGCATTCTGTCTGCTGTGCATTCTCCCCGTCCCCTGTCCCCAACCCTCCACATTTGTTCCTTGTGCCCTTCCAGACCTGTTGTCTCTACCAGCATTATACCAGGCCCTGCAGTCCCCATGAAGGACCACAGAGTCTCAAAGGTCTCCGCCTCTCCCCACTTACTCCATGTTCTATTTCCTCATCACACCCTCCACCATGCAGGGAGCATCACATAGTAAGACAGCAGACAGCTAAGATGGGGACATAGACTCTCTCTCCTAGGATGGCATTCATGAGTCTTGGCAGCTTTACCCGACCCAGATCCTCCACTTTGCTATTGACTGCCTTTACACCTTTCCTGGCTACTTACTGCACACACTCCCGACCCCACTGGCCCGTTTTTTAAGATGGGAATCTCACATAATCCAAGCTAGCCTCAAACCCACTATTAAGCCTTGAACTTGTGATCTTCTTGCCTCCACGTCCTGAGTATTGGGATTCCAGGTGTGCACCACCACACCCAGTTTGTGCAGTGGTAGGGATCGAAAGTCCCCACTTCCACCCCAGGCCTTGGCGCATGTTCGGCAAGCACCGTACCCACTGAGCTGCCCTCCCAGCCTCAGACACTTCTTCATGCATGCTGCCAGAGCTGGCTAGGAGATGTGACTCTCCTCATCTGAATACCCTGAAACCAGAACACCTCCCTCCCCTACACTTGTCTTGTCAGAAATTCTAGAACTGCTAGGAAAACTGGGTCCTATTATCATCCCATTTTACAGATGAGGACAGTGGAGTCTTAGAGAGCTGCGATCACATGACAAATGGTGAGTGAACGTGTCAAGACTGTTCCCAGAGGCTATACTGCCTTTCTATGTGCCCAACCATAGACTGTACACCCAGGTCACATGAGAGCCAAAGCCAATATTCATAGGCAGACCCACACACATTTGACTGTTGCTTCAAACCCCCACAGACAAGCACTCTTATTTGATAGGCTTCTTGTGTGCAAATGGCAGTCTGGGGGACTTGTTCAAGGTGGGGGTGGGACTACGCTGAGAGTGAGCAGCACCCCAGGACCGCTCTTTCTATCTGGTGATGAAAAGACAGGAAGAAAAATTGCAACACTGGCTTCCAGGCCTCCAGGATCTGGCTCCAAAAACAGAAAAGTTTCATTACTGGCTGTCACAGGGATTTCATGTGGCCCCAAAGTAATTTCCCCAGAGAGAGGCAAGGCTCCAGGAGCCAGGGGTGGAGGAAAAGATCATTGTTCTCCCTGCTGGGCAGCAATGTCTGCATCCGGTGCTGGTTCAAGTGCTGGAGCTGCTGCTGGATTGGGGTCGACCCCCTTCCTTCCTCCCTCCCTTGTGACAGAGACTCCTGGGAAAATCCAGGTCAGCCAGCAGCCAGGGTCAGCGCTGGGGTACCTTGAGAAAGCCATACCAGGGACACAGGGACAGGCTGGAATCAGCTCTGGCGGCCCTAGGAGAGTCTCACTGCGAGTGCAGGGGCTGGGCTGGGGTCAGAGGTAGAGATCCTGGGAGAGCCACACTGTGGATACAGGGACAGGCCAGGGTCAGTGCTGGGAACCCTTGGGAAAGATGCTTTGTGGGTGCAGGGACAAACAAGCAGTTCACCGCTTTCCTGGGAGGTTGAAAAGAGACATCGGTCTGAATCCCACATCTGTTATCTTCAAACTCTGGGACCCTGAGAAAGTCGTACCCACTCCTGGCTTCAGCTTCCTTGATGATGAAATGGAGACCCAGATGCTGCGCCTACTTCTAGAGGGGCATTCACTTCAGGTGGATCCCAGTTCCCTGAACAGCATCTTCTTTCCTCCCTAAGATGCCCAGGGAGGTGCACGGCCAGGTCCAGGAGCTGGTGACCCAGGAAAAGCTAAGAAAGCACCCAAAGCATTGCCCTAAAGGGACACTTGCCCCAGGCTGAGGCTCAGCAGCCTCTGTGCCTGTGAGATTCAACCAGCTTCACTCTGTGAACCAAGAGGAAGCATTCAGACATGAATGACAGCTCTCCCACCAATCACACAGTCACCAAGTGACTGAACTTTATGTCCAGGTCTGGGCATTTTGTCCTGTTCCCCTGCTCCATGGTACTGGCCTGGTAGAATCACCTGTGGTCCAGCATCTGTCCTGAAGAATGGAGGCCTGGGCCGAGGAGGACATGATAAGGAGACCCAGGAGGCTGCAGAGCCAGGCAGTGAAGAGCAGGGCTATTGCTCCATGCCCTGTGGCTTTGAGCATCTCTATGTAACACTGGAAGCCTACTGACCCTCTCCAAGCCCTGACTGGTTTGTAGGTGAATGATGTGGTACCCTCTCTGGCAGTGCTGTAAGGTTGAATATTCATTTCTTTCTAGGACTCTCCTGAGGCCTCTCCTCAGCTAGTAAGGGTCAGGCTCCTCATTTGACTTTCTACAACTGTCTTTCTGAGTGTATCTGGGCTCTAATCTCCTTTTCTTCTAAGGGCATCAGTTATATTGGATTATGGCCACCCCAGTGGCTTCGCTTTAACCTAATCTGCTCTTGAAACAACTGTCTCCATCTATGGTCACCATGTGAAGTACCGGGGCCAGAAATTCAATTTAAGGGAGGGCACAGGTCCTCCCATACAAAGGCATAATGAAAAGAGTATGAAGTCATAAAAGAAAACAAACAAATATTTAGTCTCTATGGGTTCCCGGCACCCCACTTCTGAAATGCTGGAATTCTTCAGAGTGGTGAAAGTGCCTTTTGTATGCTAATGAGACATCTGGTGCCTCAGGTCCCTTAGCTGCAGGATGAGACTGGTTCCAGAGGAGCCAAGGCAGAGTTGGAAGGATTAGAGGGTCCAGATTTCAGCCCCACTTATAGGGATAAGGGTCTGCCGGTTGAGTTCAGATCCCCAACAGTGACTGCATACACCAGGCCTGGTAAGGAAGCCTTGATAGGAACCCCAGATGATGGGGTGCAGGAGCCTCTAAGTGAGTGAATGCCTATATCAGGAGAGTGGAGCAGACTCCGCAGGAAGGACTCAGGCCCTTCCAGGTCTCATCACAAGGTTTTCTTCACTGGATAGTCCATTATCCCTCTTACAATAAACTGTGTATGTGTTTATATACCTGTATGTGCACATATGAGTCAGTGTGTGTGTGTGTGTGTGTGTGTGTGTGTGTGTGTGTGTGTGTGTTGGCAGTACGGCTCTGTAAATGTCCAAGGAGAACTTTCAGGAGTCAGTTCTCTCTCTCTCTTTCCCACATACGGGTCCTAGAGACCAAACTCAGGTCAGACATGGCAGCAAGCACTCTCTCCTATTGGGCCATCTCACCGCCCTGTGCCCAGCTTTTTACACGGATTCTGGGGTCCAGACTTGAGGACTCACATTTACAAGACAGGAGCTGTACCAGCAAAGTCCATTCTTTGCCCTTCTGTGTGTGGCATCCCTTGGTTTGTGGCTGCATACCCCACTCTCTGCTTTGTCTCCTTCTCTGCTGCATGCGCCTCTCTCTGCCTCCCTTTCATCAGGACATCTTCAAGGACAGATGAAATCCAAGTAAGCCGGAACAAGCTTCCCATCCCAGATTCCTTCCCTTAGAGCTGGAAGCTGGCTCAGTGCTTGAGACCACTTGCTGCAAAAGACCCAGGTTTGATTCCCAGGCCCCACATGGAGGCTCCCATCCTCCTCAGATACCAGACACATGTGCAGGCATAGACATACATGCAGGCATAAACACTCATACACACAAAATAATAAAATAAAAGTCATTACCTTAAACTTTTTTGTGATATATGGCATTGTATATGTCATGAATGGTCCCATTCACTGTCTCTGAGGACCAGGATGTAAACACCTCTAGCTGTAACTACTTAGCCAATCACAGTGAAACTTCACTGTGGCAGCTACGTTCTACAACTTTCTATCTGTCGATAGTCTCCCCACACCTCCTCACACCTCCTCACACCACATAACTCCTCACACCTTCTCACACCTCCTCACATCCCACACCTCCTCACACCCCACACCTCCTCACACCCCACACCTACTCACACCCCACACCTACTCACACCCCACACCTACTCACACCTACTCACACCCCACACCTACTCACACCCCACACCTCCTCAGCATTTGTTCTGAGAAAAGCTGTGCCTCCTTTCTGACCCTGGCTTCTCCCTGCTCTGTGCCCTGCACATGCTGCCCACCCTTGTACATCTATAGCAACACATTGGCATCACCGGATACTTGTTGGGATATGTGAGGCTGTGCCTACTCACGGACCCACATGTGTGCAGGGGTGTGAGCCTTTGCATCCCTGGGACCCAAGGCCTAGAACAGCATCAAATCAAGCTGATCATTTTCTTCCCATTTCACTCATAGCTCCTACTTCCCAAGTTCCGTGGAAAAGAACCATCCAAAGCAGTTCATCTCTTTCTCAACCCCTCCCTGGAGACCAGGGACAAGTCCCGGCATCCCTCACATGCCCACACTAGTGAGTGCTCATCACGTGGGCACACGTGTCCTGACCGTTTCCTCAGAGGTGGACGAGCCTGGGCACTGACGGCGTGGGAGAAGCGAGCTCTCAGATGTTAATTCCCAGGTGTCCGTTGGCCTTTGCAGAGGACGGAGGGCCTGGGTGGAGTTGTGTAGCCACTGTCACTCACGTGCTTTGAAATCGGGGCAGCGGGAAGGGTTACGGGAAGCAGGACACTCGGGGTGGGGGAAGGAGGGGAGTCACCCCTCTGCTGCGTTAACTGCTCGTAGAAGAAAGCCCTCACTTGTAATTACCTACTCTCAGGAGGAGGAATATTAAGCAGCCAGCTTCGGGGAACAGGAAATGAATGCAGGGCCCTCTGGCTTCCAGTATCTGGTTGATAGCTCCACCCACAAATATTGAATGCTCTTAAAATTCAGCTGGTGGCACGATGCGCACAAATCCCTCCGGGGTACCCAAGGGGAAGGAATACCTGGCTGACTTAACTTGACTGAACACGCCCATGCGAAGCAGGTGCAGAAGCTGACTCTATAGCCTGCCCGGACAGGAAGTGAGGAAGGAGAAGCCTGGAGGGGGACCAGGAACAGAGTTTTGGCCCGGGGAGTCATGGAGTGAATGTTGGGGTTAAAGCCCGGCTAGGGGATAAAATAAAAGGAAATTAAAGCCCTTTTATAGACCCTTTGAAGGGAGGCTCAGATACCTGGATGGTGCTCAGTAGGCAATGGGGCGCCGTGGAGCATGGTATAGAAAGAGAGGGCCATGTGGTCATCATCATAGGAAGCAAACTGAAACAACAGTAGAGGTGGGTTGACAGTTCTCAGAGACCAGGAAGATGGGGGGAAGGGGTTAGCTAAAACCATGGGGACCCTGCACCTGGATAACCACAGGGTTTAGGTCTACCAAACAGTTACTGTCTCTATAGAAAAAGGAAGAGAAGACCCTTTCCTTTGTGGGGTACAGAGAAAAGAGAGTGGGGTATGATGCAGGAGATAAAGCCGGCAGGCCTGGTCAGGCTGAATTCCTATGCCCTCCCTTGTAAGCCTGGCAGAGAAGTCCTTGAGATACCTGTCTGACCCCACATGCCCACTGTGTGCTTGCCATTCTCCTGAAAGCACAGCTATGCCCCTCTACCAGACACCCCAGCAGCAGGAAGGGTTGTACCCCACACCCTAAGTGCCAGGTCTAGGTGAGTCTGCCTTGAGGAAGGGCACCCAGGAGAGCCACATGGTGGCCTGCCAATATATGTATTGCTGACTCTCAGGACAGACTATGAAAGAGACAGCATCAGCTCCCTCCCCCTGCACAGGAGCACCCGAGGTCTGGGGTTCAGGGCTGACAGCCTCTGACTCTGCAGCCCAATGTAGACAGATGAGAGGTTAATATCTTGATCTATGAAAATTAAGTCTGCAAAAATCACCACGGGTTAAGAGAGTCTTGTCCCAGCTTCCCAGCCTGGCCCTGCTGACAATCCTAGCTCCCAAGCCCAGGCCCTGTTCTGTCCCAGCACTGACACAATGAGAGAGATCAGCAGAAATGGCTGCCATTCTGGCTCCGGGGGACACTGGCCACTGTGTCAAAAAGAAGTCCTCCCTGGATGTCTGTAGCACATCATTGCACCATTGCTAAGGATACCTGCTCTCTCTTTTTCTCCTCTATGATACTTAAGTGGGAACCAGGCTTCTAATGGATCCACATGTCTCACTGCAGGCATGTAGGGACGGGAGAAAGGCTTGGGTTCTTTGTTAATTTCTCTTATATCATTACAGCAAGACAAACAGAAGGACAATTCACCTCAGCTCACAGTTTCAGAGAGTCCAATACATCTCAGGAGAGAATGACTGAAAGAATCAACTCACAGCATAGCCAACCACAAAGCAAGAAAGGCGACTCCCAGCCCTTAACTGGCCAATCCTCCTTCCCCATCTTGTCATGTCTAGAATCCCTCCATAGGATGGAATCCCTCCATAGAATCCCATAGGGTGACACTGCCCACATTCAGGCAATCCAATTAATTGGCTGTCCTCAGCCAATGGAAACTACCTCCCTGACATATCCCAGTGATGAGTGCCTGGCCTATCTCCTGGGCACTTCTCAATCCTGTCGAGGATGAAAATGAAGATGAGCTATCTCAGACCCCAACCAGATGAGTTTCTGAATCCACCTTCTTGGAGTCTGTGATGTATAGACACCCACTCTGCTGGCTTTTGACAAACTGTCCATGTCTCCTTGGGAGTCTGAAAGAGTGTGGGTATGTGATGGAGAGACATTGACCGCAATGGGCAAGTCCCATTTTCACAAGCGTCATTCATATTACTGAAGGGAAGGACCACAAACATCATTCCTATTACAGTAGGGAAGAAGCACAGGGGCTAGGAGAGGCAGACAGTGCCTTCCAAACAGCAGTGGCCAGGCACAAAGCAGGTCAGTGGGAGACACAGAGAGAAGAGCTCTCTCTACTTGGAGTGGCTCAGAATCAGGACAGATGTTCAGGATTCTTGCTGCTGTTCCAATCCCATTGATACAACCCAAACTCCTGCAGAGCTCTTGAGACTTGACTCCTTCCTGCTGTTGTCCCTCAGGACCTGACTGGAGGTGCGTGGGCCACAAGTGACCTTGTTGGAGAGAGTTCTCACCTTCAGGGGACTGGATCATTATCTCCACAGTGAGATGCTGTAAGGCAAACTTACCCATCTCCTGTCTTCTGTAACACTGCTTCCCTTACATTTCTCACCAGCACCTAAGCAGCTCACAGCTTTCTTCAGATGTGGAGGCCCAGTCTTGGACTTCCAACAGAACTGTGAACCAAAAAAATCCACCTTTCTTTATAAATTACCAGCTTCCTGTATTCTGCTAGAGCAACAGGAAAGTGATTAAGACACTTATTAAATAAGTAGGTGACTGTTGACACCTGAGTCGGAACTTGGAGGGACTGAGAACTTGACCTTTCTAAGATCTACATACATATAACCAACATATAAAACTCATATTAGGTCGCGGGGGAGGAGGAGAAGGAGAAGGAGAAGGAGGAGGGGGGAGGGGAGGAAGAGGAGGAGGGAAGGTAATGCTGCGGGCACTTCTTACACTATACACTAATGCCCATTCTTTGAAGGAGGGTCTCATGTATCCCAGACTGACTCCAAATTTGCTGTGCAACTCAGGATGACCTTGAACTTTTGATCTCCCTGCCTCTCCCTCCCCAATATTCCGTTTATAGGCACACGCCATCATAAACTGTTTAATATTTGACGTTTGATCCACCTGGGTTTCAGGAGCCTGCTGTTTTATGTCTGTTACACTGCAGGCATGGCACTGAGCCTCTCTAAGCTGGTTTTCCTGTCTGTAATATAAGAGTAATAATCCCTCATGCTTGTTCTGAGAGTTAAATGAAAAAGTTTGACTCGGTGTGTGGGGGTGGGGCTGACATTCCAGGACTGTTCCAGGAAAGGCAGCCATCCCTAGAATGAGCTGGAGTTAGGGACAGTGTGAAATTAGAGGGACGGTTTTAGTGGGGGTGTGGTAGCCGTGGTGGGGTCTGGCCTGCCTCCTTCTGTGGTGGATCCGGTTTGTGCCTTCCAGTTCCCGCGTGGGTTCAAGGTGAGCCCAGCGCCCCTGGAAGGATCAGATACAATACAGCTTTCATGAAAATGGCAGGCCAGATGTCATGGATGCCATCACACTGCACGTCTTGCTGAATTCAAATCTCTCTGGTTCACTTCCCAAACTGAGACAGGTTGCCAGAAGTGTAGGCTTCCTGGATATATATTGCCACATAGGTAAGTAGGTGACAAGAGTCAAGTCTGAGAGTCTGGTGGCCCCAGAGTTCTTAGATTATACAGTACTTTTAGGTTCACAAGCAAACCAGGCAAAAGGTCTAGCCCCTACCTATGCACAGTGTCCTGTTACCAATACTCCTGCCAGAGAACATTCACCACAGCTAATGAACCAACGCTCCTGCGTCATCCCCCAGGGTCCAGAATACACATTAAGGTTCACTCTGGTGCTGTGCCCTTAGTGGGTTCTATGAAATATGTGGGCTCTCCAGTACAGTATCAAAACAACAGTTTATACCCTAAAAAAGAGTTCCTCCTACTCTGCCCAGTCACACACACACACACACACACACACACACACACACACACACACACACAGAAACCCCCAGCATCTATCAACCTCTTCACTGTCTCCATCATTTGGATTTTTCCAGAACTGCATCTAGACTGACTCTCACAGTGTCTTCCCTTTCAGATTGGCTTCTTTCACTCAGTTTCTGTTGACCCGTGTTAAATCTGTGCTGCCTGATGGTTCATCTCTTTGGAGAACTGAATAACTCTCAATACTATTTTGTGTTTTGCATTCCAGTCAGAGTCCCCTGTCTCCGCATCCTTTCCAGCTTTTGACCCTTCCCATGAGTATCATTGTTGTTCTACTTCCTCCTGAGAATGTGTGCTGACTTTCCCTCTGCAATGCAAATGTTTTATAGCAGCTACTACCTGACAAAGGTAATTAAAGGCAGAAGGGTTGTTTCCACCACGGTTTAAAGGGGACACAGCCATCGTGGCAGGGAAGGCATGGCGGCAGGACTGTGAGACAGCGAGGCAGTGTGTCCATTGTTGGGACGTAGAGAGAAATGAATGCTAGAACTAGTTCTCAGCTTCCTTTCTGATTTTTATTTGGTCTAGAACACCAAGCCTTTAGAATGGTGTCACCACATCTATGGTGTGTCTTCCTACTTCTTTGAACATCTCTGGAAACACCCTTAAAGACACCCTCAGAGGTGTGTCTCCTAGGTGATTCCACACCAGTGGAGATGTCCATGAAGCTGACCTGTCGTATATATGGCCCATGCTAAGCCCTGGGGAGGCCTCTGCTAACAATTTTAACCTCATCTTTTCTTATTGTTGACTTGGAAGTGTTCTTTGTATATTTGAATCGGCAGTTCTTCATCGGGTATACTTTCCCTAGGTATTGTCTTCTAGTTTGTGACTTACTCACAAATCTGGTTCTAAGAAGCTGATTCAGATCAGGGCCAGTAGGGAAGGAAGTGGAGATCACATTCTGCAGAGGTGGTAGTAGGCTTTGTCACCTAAAGGGGGTGGGTCTTAGAAAGGATAAGAAGTATACACCCTGAGCCTATTAGCACACAGATGGGGTCCTACATAAGCTGTGCATGAGAACATAGTGACCCAGAGGTTCATGATGGGTTTGCCATTGATAAAGAGGATGTGATGATGAAGGAGTCACTTGGAGAACTGTCAGTCAGAGTCAATACAAGAAGCACAAGACACAAAAAGGCAGGTGCCCAACTGGAACTCTGTGGCTCCTTATTTCAATGGTGGAAGAGTCGTGAACAAAAGTTACTCAGAGCACGGTGAGCTGAGGGTGGATTTTTTTTTCTCCTCATTTCCATTTTTCAAATGAGAGGTAAAGTTCCTTTATACAAAGGTAGCTAATTACATGCAAATCAGCTGGTTCCTGAAGAGTTTTTATCGTTTCATTGTGTCGTTGTGGTCCCTTGGGAATGTGAGGCAAGCTTTCCATCCCTGAACTGCATCCCAACCCTGGATCCTAAAATAATTATCACCCATCCTCACCCTACCAAAGCACAAAGTCTACAGAACCACCAATGCAAGGCTCAGACACACAAGTCCTATCAGGGCCATCCCTACACTGCACATAGAAGAGTGGATCGTGTCTGTCCTCCATGTTGGACTCGGTGGGATGACCCCACTGATGGAGTGAGTCACTCAGGAGGTAAGTCCAGAGAAGTGAGTCACAGCTGGCTCCTGCCCTGTTACCTGTGGGCAGGCTGCAGCATGCCACCATGATTTGGGAACATGAAGACGGGCATGCTCACTCAGTTGGCTGATTTTCAAAGCCTCTTTACAAATAAAATTTGAGCACAGATAAGGAAGGGGTCGGTAATGGGAGGCAGATGCCCTGTGTTCTGCAGCCTGCTTTGAAACTGCACATGGCCCTCTGGTTCATCTCCACCCTCCTGGCAACCTGCAGGACCTGAGCTCTACAGCCATGAGCACCACTGCATGCCAGACATGTGCTAGCCGTTCCCACAGCTGACATCTCATTTGATTTCCATCCAGCTCTCCAGAGCCCCATGGTGTCAATATTAATATCCTCTCTGGGCAGATAAGGAAACCGAGACCAATATGGGGCAAGGGAATGGCCATGTTCTGCACAGGGCTGTTGACTTTATAGATGGCTTCACATTTTCCTCTTCTCCATAATCCTGCCAGACAGTAATTGTGTGTGTGTGTGTGTGTGTGTGTGTGTGCATTCCAGTGTGTGCACATGTGTGTCTGAGCATGCTCAGGGACAAAGAACAGTCTTAGGTGACATTCTTCTGGTATTATCTTCCTTTTTCTCTCTGAGACAAGACCTCCACTGTCCAACTCATCAAGTAGGCTGGGCTTACTTGCCATAGAGCCCCAGAATCCATCTGTCTCTGCCTCCACGGCTCTGGGATTATAACAAAACACCATCACCCCCAGATCTCTGGACCTCCAACTCAAACCCCCACAAACATTAGCAATTTAATCATCTCCCCAGCCCCAGGATACCCATTAATATTTTTTAGATTGATTGATTGATTGATGATTAAGCATCATGCGTATACCATGGCACTCATGCAGAAGTCTGAGGACAACTTGTGGGAGTCAGCTCTTTCTACCATGTGAAGCTCAAGGATCAAAATCAGGTCATTGGGCTCAGCAGCAAACACCTTTACCCACCAAGTCACGTTGCCAGCCACACACACACACACACAGCTTCCATTTTACAGAGAAGGAAATCATACACCCCAGGGAATGTGAGATGCAAGAGGAAACAGGCTTGAACTTCCCCAGGCAGGCTCTGGTCTTGCCTCTTTCTTCCCCAGTCATCTCCAGAGAAGATGAGAACCCCTCTCCCACAGGTGGCTGCAATGAAGAGTCTCTCTGCTGCCTACTGAACCCCGCAGCAGGGTGTCTTTACAAACTGGAGCTCACTGAGTGCTCATCACCGCCCTGGAGTGAGGCAGGGATGCTGAGTTTAAAGCTGGGAATGTAAGCCATCCCGTGGTGGCCCAGCTGGCAATGCCAGAGCCTGAGTCTCATTACAGGATAGTTCAGGTTTTCAGTTTACTGACCATCCCATGCCCAATGCAGCGAAGCTGTTTTAACAAGCGCTGTCAAAGCCGGTGGCCTCAGTCCTGCGGAGGACTGCTGGCTGCCCTGGCATCGATGCTGAGGAAGGATGTGTGAGTAATGCTTGCCTCTGGCATGGATGCATGGGCACTCCTTTAGGGGAGGCTTGTCTGACTTAGGTCCTCGAGGCAGCAGACGAGCATGGATTTACCTTAAACCTGAGCAGCTGAGGAGGAAGATCGGTAGAGGGAGGCTCTAACAGCCGTGCAAGAGTAAGAAAGTCGTTCAACACTGCCAAGCGTCACTGTGTAAATGGACATCTCCACCTCTTGGTGCTTGACATTCTGGATTAGCTGCTAGTTAAGGAAGGTCCGAGGCCACGGCTCCATTCCTCCCTTCCTCTACCGACTCAGTCTCTGCAAGCTGCGGCTTGCCTCTCTGAAAAGGAGGGAGTGTCTCCCATTTAAGATGAGCATTAATCCTGTAACCCTGGTCACCAAACAGCTTAGCGATCCCCATGGCAGGCCCATTTTTTTCAGCAGCCAACGCTGAGCCTCAGTTTCTTCGTGAGTATCATGATGCTGTGTTCTCTAAAGTTCCTGTTTGGGAAACTTAATCGCAAACAAGTGGTGGGTGGTGGGATTTAGAAATGATGGTGACTGGAGTTATACTGCCATGAGTAAATTAACATCCTAGTCACAGAGTGGACTGCTAGATCGGGTTCCATCTCTAGTGTGCTCTCTCTCTCTCTCTCTCTCTCTCTCTCTCTCTCTCTCTCTCTCTTTCATTTTCTCAAAGAAAAACATATTGTGGGGGCAGGCAAGATGGCCCAGCCTCTAAAACTCAACCAATCTCCTGTCTCTATAAACTGTCCTGCCTCGGGTATTCCATTACAGCAACAGAATACAGATAGAGACACAAGTGTGCCGAGAATGGAGGTCAAAAGAAGACATCTGTTCAATATTATGTCCATAGTTACAGCTTTACATGATTACAATTATATAATTGACAATAACCTTAAACAGCGAGCCTCCTACCTCCACCTCCCTAGTGCTGGGACTACAGGCATATGCCACCATGCCAAGTTTCATGCAGGGCTGAGAATTGAACCCAAGGCTCACTATATGCTAGGCAAACGCTGTACTAACAGAGCCGTGCTCCCAGCTCACAATTCAACGACAAACACCGTAGGCACTGCATCCTACAACTGTAATGACTTGTTTGGGTGCCTCTCTCTCTCCCTCTCCTGCAATTAACTAGCTATACAGCTCCAGAACAAGGGGTGGTTTGAGCTCTTTGGTGGTTTAGTGTTAGCATTAGATGGAAACAGTTCATCCTTCCTATGCCTTCAGTAACCAGGAGGAGAGTGATCCACCGCTACTCCTGAGGGAGAAGAGATGAAAAGCCAGGGGAGTGACAGTCTTGCTCCAACAGGCTCCCGGGAGCTGGGATTCAGGAACATGGTGACAGTGTTGAATGATGTGATTCTCCAGTGGGTCACACTTGGCCACTGCCTGCCTCTGTCTGAGCCACCCACATAGCCGCAGCCTGTGAGCCTTCTGTGCCTGAGTCCCCAGGGCCACAAGTCTTCTCTGGCACAGATTCTGAGAGGAGGGGCAGAGAGAGGAAGGACAGGGTTGAGATTGAGTCATGGTACTTGAGAGAGAAGCTGACAATGGAACCTAGGGCTCTGTACATGCTAGTAAGTGCTGTACCCCTGAACCATATACCTCCAAGACCCCCTAGCTTGGATCTCTTCCCAGTTGCCCAGGAACTCTGTTCTTAAGCATGCTGACCTCTTACCTGCCATGAATCAGAATGGCCCCTGGGTGGCCTTAGGTAGACATATCTCCTTGGATGAGATTGAGATTCCTGATGGACCCTGGGGTTGAGCAGGTACTTGGCTAGATATACCTCAGTTTTCCCAGCCAAGGCTGAGAAATGGTTCCACCATGGAACCCATGGGTCCGTAGTATCAAATGTGTGTACTTTGGAATCCTGTTTAGTGCCAGGCCTAGGGACACATGCCTGTCATCCCGCACTCAGAAGGCTAAGGCAGGCCTTCAAGTTTGAGCCAAGTCTGAGCCAAGTCTGGGCTACATAATGAAAAAAGAGAGAGAGAGAGAAATGAGCGAACAGAACAATCGTGTTTGGAAACTATCTGTTTTTATAGCATTGGCAAGCTTGGAGAACCCCTAGAGAAAGTCTTTGTTTTACAGAAAGAGAAACTAAAACCTCAAGGCTCAGAGGGAAGCAATGAGTCCAAGGTCTGTGGAGCCGATGGTGGGGGTCTCGGGGAGTCACAGGGGACCAGCTGCTGTGCAGCCCCGCCCCCACCATGTCTCTGCACAGCATGTCCTCTGCTGACACCTGGATCCTGTTGGACCACTAACCGTGTGGTTCCCGGGACACAGGGCAGCAGGATAGGGTCTGGGAAGATCATCTGGCCTGTGGTGTGTTTATCCCAAGCTGGGACTGTAATCACAGTCAAGTTCAGCTCCTCGTGCACACGCACAGCCTTGTGTCTCTCACACCAGAACTCATTCTGGGAACCACAGCCAACACAGCCATAGGTAATTTATCTGTGTAATCACGATACAGGATACATGGAGAGGGACCTGTGTGGCCTCGGACACCTTCCAAGACGGCTTCTTGATGCAGGAAACACATGGTTGAGGCAGCTGCTGACTTGCTTCACAAAAACCTTTATATATAAACTATATATTTGTGTGTGTGTGTGTGTGTGTGTGTGTGTGTGTGTGTGTAGTAAATACATGGACCACTTTATAATTGTTAGGACTGTATATAACTACAGGTGCTGTTATTTTATTTTGTATTAAGTTTTTATTGGCATAAATGAAATATACATGATAGTGGATTTCATTCCAAAATTTGCACACATGTCTATAATATATTTTGGTAATAGTCACCCCATTATCCTCCCCCGATCCCCTTTCTTCCCAACTATCCATAATGTCTTTTCTTTCTCCTTCCTTTCTTTTTTTAACAAACCAGGGAGTTTTGCTAGTGCTATCAGGAGGAGCATAGCTGAGGGCTTATGTATAGGACCATGGACACCTCACCAAGTAGCTACACCACTGAAGAAACTGTCTCTTCCTCCCCTGTCATTAACTACCTATAGCAGATACTTATACCAGAACAGGGTGCACCTCACCCTTCTCTGATGCACCCTTGCCTGGCCTTGTGCGCACTGTTCTCTTAAATGGCTGCCCGCACAGTAGGTGTGCACACAGCGGCACCTTGCAAGGGTGGGAGGAGTGGGTTTCACACCAATGTTTTAATTCCCACAGAGTCCCTGAGCAAGAGGCATAGTTCAGCTCCACCATCATCTGCTGGGACCATGATGTCACGGACAGCTCATCCGTGACAAACGTCTTCGTGTGGTGTGTGACTGTAAATTAACCTCGAAGAGGCTGTGTGATCTGAGCTAGATGGCCCAGCTAGGAAGAGCAGAATCCGGTTGGAAAGCTGGGTCCTTCAGCTTCAGGCCCAGAGCCCCTACTCAGCAATCCTAAATGTTAGCGCTTCTCTTAAAAGAATAACATTTGTCTTTGGGAACTATGTTTATTAAGGCGGCCTACAGTGTGTCAAGAACAGAGAGTGTGATTGTTAGCTGGGCACATGCTTCAAAGCCTGTTTGCGTTATACCGTGGGAACTGGGGGTGGTGGCAGAGCTTCTCCTCCCCCATTAATCCATTTAGTGAGGATGGGAGCAGGGGGGCTGAGAGTGTCTTAAGCTTCCAAGCAAACAGAGACCACTCCTGGGTGTGGCTCCTGCAGCTCCCTGAGGTTGGGACACTGGGCCACTTCCCTTGTAGGAGAGCAGTGAGCTGTTTGTGTTTTTCTTTCTCAGGGGTTTTCTTGGAGAACAGAGCAAATGAAATGAAAATAACAAGGGCGGCAGGAGGTCAGCCTCCCACTGGAAGCAGCTCTGGACTGAGCATAGCGGTTCCATTCGTGTGGGGTCTTTGCCCTTCACAGACCGAAAGCCCACCTGCCCCCACCCCCGAGATACAGTGCTCCAAAGCAGGACAGAGGGAAGATGGCCTCCCCGAGCACCAGCTCCCTACCCTGGGCCCTCTAGATGGCTTCTCTCTGTACTCAGCAGCCCCACAGTGTTTAAATGATTCCATCTTAGAGAAAGGGAAACTGAGGAAAGTGACATATTCCCCTGGTAAACAGTGGCCCTGGGGCAAGACTTCAAAGCATTTTCTTAATTGTTTTCCCCCCATTACTGGAACAAAATACCAGATAAAGGCGATATAATCAGTGAAGGGTTCATTTTTTTGTTGTTGTTGTTGTTTTTTTTTTTTTTTTTTTTTTTTTTTNTGGCCCTGGGGCAAGACTTCAAAGCATTTTCTTAATTGCTTTCCCCCGTTACTGGAACAAAATACCAGATAAAGGCGATGTAATTGGTGAAGGGTTCGTTTTGACTCACAGCCTGGGGTAATGCAGTCTCTCCTGGAGGGACAGCGATCACAGTGCAGCCACAGACAGGAAGCAGAGAGGTGAAGACTGACACTCAGCCAGATTTCTCCCTAGATTTAGTCAGGGACTCCAACCTGCGGACCTGCTGTGGCTCATATTCATGGCTGGGTCTCCCCCCCTGTGGTCTGAATAAAAATGGCCTCCATGGGCACTTAGGAAGTGGCACTGTTAGGAGGTATGGCCTTGTTGGAGGAAGCGTGTCACTAGGGGTAGGCTTTGAGATGTCAGATGCTCAAG
Organism: Mus minutoides; assembly: GCA_902729485.2. Classification (NCBI taxonomy): domain Eukaryota; kingdom Metazoa; phylum Chordata; class Mammalia; order Rodentia; family Muridae; genus Mus; species Mus minutoides. The sequence goes on along the minus strand of LR753003.1, from coordinate 17,424 downwards.
CCAGGCCCAGCAGAGCAGCCACTTCCTGCTGCCTACAGATCCAGATGTAGAACTCTAAGCCTCCTCCCCAGCACCATGTCTGCCTGCATGCCGCCATGCTTCCCACTATGGTGATAATAAACTAAACCTCAGAAACTGTAAGCCAGCCCCAATTAAATGTATTCCCTTTATAAGAGTTACCACAGTCATGGTATCTCTTCACAATAAAACCCCACTTAAGACACCACTTCAATTAACCCAATCTAGAGATCTTTTGGGACTTACCCAAATGCTTTTTCTCCTAGTCAGTTGACATCACACAAGCTGGCAACAGGGATCTTGGGCCAGTGTTTTCCCTGAGACAACTGCCACTACCGTGAAATAGAGCCAGGAAAAGGGCACCTTTCCTCCTAGCTACACAGTAGGCAGCAATCACACATCCCCAAGGGTAGCTGGGGTTCATGGTGCCAGGGCTGAGGGCCATTTCAGAAAGTTGAATGTCAGTTTATCCATGACTTCAGCCCTGCCAGAGAGGGACCCTCCTATTCCCCCCTCGTCCTGGTCACTGACCCTTGGCATTGTCATGGGTAAGTGTGAAGACAGGGCAAAGCCCAGATGATAAGGGGTGGGAGCAGGGCGAGTTAGGGCAGGATCAGGGGTTAGGAGTTAGGGCAGTGAGTTAGGGCAGGAGCAGGGGTTAGGAGTTAGGGCAGGAGCGGGGGTTAGGAGTTAGGGCAGGAGCGGGGGTTAGGAGTTAGGGCAGTGAGTTGGGGCAGGAGCAGGGTTGAGTTAGGGCCGGAGCAGAGGTTAGGAGTTAGGGCAGGAGCGGGGGTTAGGAGTTAGGGCAGTGAGTTGGGGCAGGAGCAGGGGTGAGTTAGGGCAGGAGCAGGGGTTAGGAGTTAGGGCAGGAGCAAGGGTTAGGAGTTAGGGTAGTGAGTTGGGGCAGGAGCAGGGGTGAGTTAGGGTTGCTTCTTGCTCTGTCCATTCTGCCCAGTCTCATGAGCATTTGCTGATGCAGGCACGGTTTCTGCTTTCCCCCTGAGCATTCACAGGGTGTAGCCTCATTCTCGCTACACCCTGGGTCTCTGCATTCCTTGTGTGACGTGGAACTTGCCGAAGCCTTGGGGTTCCCCAGGAATACCTCTGCACCCACACAGGGAACAGATAATGCTTGCAATGGGGGTGTGCTTTTGGATCTCCCCCTCCCTCTCCCCCCCCCCCGTCTTGCTGTCTCTAAAGAGCCTAGGTGACTCGGGGCCTTGAACCCTAGGAGTCCCCATAGAACTGGGAAACTTGAGGAAGGCCTAACCATCTGATTGGTTCCCCGGGCTTCTGCAGACAGAATGGAGGCTGGGGGCAGCAGGTCAGCCAATTTGGGCAGCCGAAAGCAAGCAGTAGAGTCAGAGGTCAGACAGCCGAACCATGGCTGAGAGTGTCTCATGAATCGTTCTTAATTCTTCCCAAAGGTCAGGGTATTACCAGCAGGGATGAAATTTAGGGAAAGGCCATGGTACGTGGGGGAAATTTCAAATGCGATGATAACAGAGCAAAAAAAAAGAAAATGAGGTCAGGGCTGGGGAGATGATACAGTCAGTAATGTGCTTGTCATAAAAGCTTGAGCACCTGAATCCAATACCAAGAACCCACAGAAAAATGTTACTTGGTGACTCAGGCACCGAGGAGGTAGAGACAAACAGATCCCTGGAGATCAGTGGCCGGCCGGCCTGGCTTATGTGATGAGCTCCAAGCCAATGAGCGACTCTGCCTCAAAAAAACAAAGTGGACAGCTCCTGAGAAAATGAAACCTGGGACTCCATGCATATGTGCATACACACACACACACACACACACACACACACACACATGTGCACACGCACACAAGGAAGGTGGAGGGAGGAGTCAGCTGAGATAATAAGGCTGAACTACTTCAATAATAATTATACTAATTTTAGTAAAAATAGGGGCAAACACTACATTTAAATATATATATATATATATATATATATATATATATACATACTTATAGCCTGGAAAGCTGACTCAGCAGTTAAGAGCACGTACTGCTGCTCTTGCGGAAGACCCAAGTTCAGTTCCCAGCACCAGGGCCGGAGGCTCCTAACCACCTAGAACTCCGGCTCCAGCAGATCTGATGCCCTCTTCTGGCTTCTGCAAGCAACTGAGCTCACTTATACATACCCCCACACAGACACACCTATACTCATTAAATCAAAAATAAATAAATATTTAGAAAACTATTACATACCTTACACATACGATCTTTCTTTACCACCCTGAGGAGGTCACTATTCTTATCTCTATTTACATATTATGAAACCAAGACAGAGAGGTTAAGTATATTGTACAAGACCACAGAGCTAATAGGTGGTAGAGGTAGGGTTTGAACCCAGTGAGTGTACAAGTGCCAAGCACTTCAGAGATGAGCTCCTCCTCAGGACACTGGCTTTCTGTGACAGCCTAAGGCTGTTCTCTGCTCAGAGCTGAATCTGGGGACTGAAATATGAAGCTGAATAAATAGTGGACCCGAATAAATGTTTCTTAATTGAACTTGAAGGGGAAAAAGTCTAATTTTCTTTGGTCTTAAGTCAGAGGCTGTTGCTACAACCTAGGTTCAGAATGTCCCATCTCTTTGGGTACACTGTGATCTTTGTCCTCAGGGTAGAGACAGGACATGCGTGTTCTGCTGGTGAACCCAGACTTCCCAGCCTGGGGGCAGCCAGCGGCCAGGGGCATAACTAACTATAGAAGCTGCCCTTGGCCTCCGATCAGATAGGCAGCGCCCCGAGTTCTCTCAATGCTCCTTTATCACCAAGGGCTGAGTTTCCCCTGATGCAGATACCATGGCTTAATGGTGTGTCGTGATATATCACTGGGGACAGTGGGGTAGAACAGGGAGGCATTGCTGTGGGTTTCTCCCAGACAGAGAATGTATACCACTGCATGCTTGACTTCTCTCCATGGGCGGACAAGGGAGCGTGGAGCTGCTGCTGGAGAGAGATCAAGTTCTTTACCTGCAAAAATACTGGCAAAGGACACATGGTGGGAAAGACAGCATCGGTCAGCAGGGACAGGCCTCCACCATCAAACTGGCCTGTGTGTGCGCTTTCATGCGCATGTTTGGATGCGCCTTGTGTGCCTGTGCCTCCAATGAGCCTCTTCTGTTGCACCGGAGCCTGTGTTATGCAAATGTCAGGGTATTTGTGTTTGGGTGTGGTGTGTGGGCACATGAGTATGACCCCTAAGGACTCCATATGGGAGGAGTGGCTTCGCCCAGCATTCTAGAGAGCACAAGTCTCTTTTCAAAATGAACGTGAGGGGCCAGCATGGTGGTCAGCAGGTAAAGGTGAATTTCACAGCCTGGCAAGCCATTAGGAACTCTGACGTCCCGTTTTGCCCGCCCTCCACATGCTAATTTTAAAGATTTAATCCCGGCTTCATCTCCAGCAGAAGTTCTCCTGGCCTTGTGAACCTGGGGCTATTCTTCCTGAAGCTCTCTCAGGCCCCACCAAGTCCTGACTTCTCTCTTCCTGAGGAAGCCCACCTCTGAGTCTACTTACCTCTTCCTCTGTCTCTCCTCTCCTGACCCTGATATCTATTAATCTTCTGAAAGCACGCAGACTAATCGTTTACCTGGGTATCCATGCTAGGCTGGTAGATATTTGCAGGCATGTGTCCCAGGCTCTCAGGGCTCAGTGTTCACTGACCCTGGTGGACATAATGCCTTTACCTGTAAGATCCAACCAGAAATACCCCTATTTCAAACACGGGTTGTTCGTGCACCCCACGAATCATGAGACCTGTCTTGATGCAAAAAGCATGAGGATTTTTAATCGGAGCTCACGACCCGTATCCCACGCAGGGGACAGGGGGGTCGACCTCGTGGCTCGAAAATCAGGAGCTTTTATAACAATGGGGTAGGGGGGTTGGGGAAATTGGTGCGGTTTCACATGATTGGCTAGTTTAAACATCAGCAAGATACCCAGGTAGGAGGCAAGGGGGGGTGGAAAGGGGGAGGCAATCTACCTAACAATTAAGTCATGTGCTACCTTAGGCA
>LR753003.1:0-13133 GCA_902729485.2 Mus minutoides | reverse complement strand
CACCCCACCCCACCCCACCCCCGCCAGTCACATCTGAGTTCTTACAACTCCTGTCACTCACTGTTATCATTAGTCAGTCAGCTCTCTGCCTTTCCTATTGGGCTTTTTAAGGCTTGGTGAGATCAAAGGCTGTGCGTTACTTCCTCCTGAATTCTCAGTGATGGCACAGTGCCCTGCTCTTCAGTAGAGCCTGGACAACTGTTTGGTCATAAATAAATGAGAAAAAAAACTAAACAGTAGAGATGCAATTGATTAAACGCTATTAGAAAGTTTCTCTACACAAGAAAAGCCTTCACTGGTCTATTAAAGGATTCATCGAGTTCAAGATAAATTGAAGCTTCTCCTTTCATGTAGTAAGATATTTTAATTTAAAGACCTAAGTAATGAGGCTAGCAAGATGGCTCAGTGGGCAAAATGCTTCCTGGGTAAACCTGAAGACCTAAGCTCAATCTCCCAATCCCACGGTGGAAAGAGAGAGAGAGGGTTCCCGAAAGAAGCTTTCTGACCTCCAAATTCATCATGGCAGGAGCGAGCACCCCCTATGCATAACACACACACATGCACTCACACACGTGCACACACATGCACACATGCATGCACACACACATATGTACACACACATGCACTCACACATGTGCACACACAAACACACGTATACATACACATGCATGCACCACATGCATGCACTCACACATGTGCACACACCAACACACATATGCACACACACTAATAACAAATAAAACAATAAATTAAAAAGCAACAAGGCAAGCTCTCAAGATAAACAGGTACACCATGAACAAGATTGCCTTACTGATGTCTGCCAAGCATCTGAAAGCAGAACAGCCTCATTATTTCCACGTCCTAAGCATCGTCAAACGGTAGACCTGTGCTGATAGAATGCGAAGAGGAGTCCCATTCAAGAAGTCCTCATTCAGCTGTGTCTTTCTTGAGTCAAGAAGGAGAACCATTTCCGGGTGATTCAGCAGACTTGAGAAAGCTGCTTCAGAAACATACACAGAGGATAAAGGAAGTAAAGGGTATGAAGATGCTCAGCTCTGAGGGCACCAGCATCTGTGACTCCCTCAAACATGGAAGAAAACTTAAATCTGTAGTCCCAAGAGCAAATACAAGAAGAAATCGACAGAAGAGAGGTACCATGCTTTCAAAAAAATCAGAAGTGGCATGCATACTTTAATATACTACAATCCTATCATATGTATTTTTATAGCCTGTATATGAAGTAGAAGTGAGCCTATCGTGGAAAAAGAAGAAAACTATAAAGAAAGGAGAAGACAGGGAGCATAATTCTGATCAAATACACAATATACTTGAATGCAATCTTCCTAAAATCCATGTCTACGTACAATGAATGTACGCAATATAAGAAAAATAGAAAGAGTCTAGGGCTGTAGAGATGGCGGCTCAGTGGTTAAGAGTCTTGCTTTTCCCGAGGACCTGAGTTCGGTTCTCTCAACTGCCTATAATCCCTGTTCCAGGAGATCCAACTCTCTCTTCTAGCCACAAGGGCGCACATGTGGCATGTGTGTGTCATACATCCTCACACATAATTCTTTTAAAGTGCAGGCTGGAGTGATGGCTTCATGGCTAAGAGCACTTCCTGCTCTTGCAGAGGACCTGGCTTTAATTCCCAACACCCACATGCTGGCTCACAACCATCTGTAACTCCAGTTTCAAGAAATCTGATGCCCTCTTCTGGCCTCCCTAAGCTTCTGCATAAATATATATTTTACATAAACTCTCATAGGTACACATGCATACAGAGAAAAGTAAAAAAAATAAGGAGCTGGACAGATGGCTCAGTGGTTAAAAGCACTGACTACTCTTCCAGAGGACCCAGGTTCCATCCCCAGCACCCACATGGCAGCTCACAACCACCTGTAACTCCAGGTTCAGGAAACTCAGTGTCCTCTTGGGTGCTGCACATACAGACGAGCAGGAATAGATGATAGACATTAGTAGAAGCAAATACATATTTTAACCTAAAAAATTAAAAATAGGACGTAGAGGCCCCGTGTCCCTTCCCCAGAGTCCCCCAGCAGTGGCATCCCGTGACTGTGAACAGTGTCACTCCAGGAAGCTGGTTCTGGCTCCGTGCACATGCAGTTGAGATATTCTGTCACATGCATAGATTATCATACACACTATAGTGAGTGCACACAGCTATGTAATCCCAACCCCCTCGCCCTCCCTGCCTGCTGATCTTTTCTCCATCCCCCTGCATTTAGCATCTTAAAGCCGCGTTGGGCTGGACTCTGTGCAGTGTTCTGAGAACAGCTCACACTCTGCACAATGCCTTCAAGATCCATCCATATTGTCATGTGTCTCCATAGCTCATTCCCTTTTTCCTCCGCACAGTGTTTCATGGCCTGTATGGAGCACAGCCTGTTCCGTCAATCACCCGCTGTTGGATATTTCCCTTGTTTTCAGTTTGGGGCTATAACAAACAGCTTCTTTGCAGGTGTGTGTGTGTGTGTGTGTGTGTGTGTGTGTGTGTGTGTGTGTGTGTGTATAAAATTTCATTTCTCTGAGATAAATGCCCAGGGGGATGGCTGCTGGGTCGTATGGTAAGTACATATTTGTTTGGGTTTTTAACACTAAACTGTTTTCCAGAATGCCTCTACCAGATCAAATGAAATCTAAAACTCTTAACGTCTTTCAAGTATCTTCACATTCTGAAATTTACCATGTGATTGCCGTCAATATTTTCTGCATTTATGTTTAGAACTGCATTGGCCAGCGTTATGATTTTGGCTTCAATAATAAAGCAAAAGTCTTTTAGACTTCAGAGGAGGGAGACCTGTTGTATTTTGGTTCCATTGAGGCAGTGTTCTGTCTCACGCTAGCCCAGGCTGACCTAGAGCACATAACATATTAATAGTTCAGGCTTTCTTGGAACTCACAGCAATCTCTCTGCCTCAGACTTCACAAGTCCGGCGATTACAGGTGTGAGCCATGGCGCCTTTCTTATTTAACCCATGCATTTGGGTTTGGTTTTGAAGTAGGACTACTATGTAACCCTGGTCTCTAACTCGCTATGTGATTAGGCTGGCCCCAAACTCATGGAGATCCCCCTGCCTCTGCACCCTGGCCCCACCTGTGCTTCTTCTCACCGTGCTTGCTTCCTTCCATTTACAGAGCTTGCTTGGGTATGCTTCCTATTGTGGTCACGCCCCTTCAGTCTCCTCCCAACAAGGACATGTCTGTTTCTCACTGTGCAAGGGCGCATTCGTTGAACATAGAATTGTGGGTTTGGACTTGAATGGTTTTGGTGAGGGTTTGTTTGTTTGTTTCTTTGTTTGTTTGTTTGTTTGTTTGTTTGTTTGTTTAAATACTCAAAATATGTATTTCACTCCCTCCTGGTCCCCATGTTCTCTTTCTTGGTAAGAAGTCCACGGTATCTCATTGTTTTTTTCTCCAAGGATTGCTGTTTTCAGAGTTTGGTCCCATTGTTCAAATAGCTGTGACGTGGCATTTGTATGTCTCTGGGAGTCGCCATTTCTCATTTAAGGTGTGGCGAGTGACCACTGATGTACTCTTTGACCTTTCCTGTATGTTGTCGAGAGATTGGCTCTTGTTTAATTCCTCTGCCTCACATGACCCCAGATGCCACCAGGCTAGTCTCCTTCCTATTACTGTAACGAACACCATGACCAAAAGCTACTCAGGGAGGAGAGGTTTATTTGGCTTACACTTCCACATCACAGTCTATCACAGAGAGAAATCAGAACAGCAATTCAAGGCAGGAACCTGGAGGCGGAAGCTGAAGCAGAGGCCATGAAGGGGTAGGGACTGCTAAGGACTGTACCACCTACAGTGGCCTGGGCCCTCCCACATCAATCATTAATCATTAGTCCCACAGCCCTCAGACTTGCCTATAGGCTAATCCTATGTAGGCACTTTATCAATTGAAGTTCCCTGATAACCTTAGTCTATACCAAGTTGACAGGCAGAGGAGACCACCACCTTGTTTATTCTCAGATTCTCCTGTCCCCACGGACACCCTTGTTAGTACTTTATGGAAGAGAATTGGAGGTCCAGGTCCCTGCCCCAGGACTCCTCCAGGACCACTCTGGGTGCCTCGTGACTGCCCCCATGTGGCCTCTATGGACTCTCCTGTGTTTCTGAGTTCCCTGTGGACACCTACTTCTGGGTTTATAGAGGGAAGTGTAGTCGGCTGTCTGTGCTTTCCACAGATCTTACTGTGCATGAGAAACAATCCCCATGGATGCCAAGAGTCAGTCTTCACAGGCAGGAATTCCAGCTGTTCTTGCAACAGGAGGTGGGAAAAGACCCCAGCAGCCTCCTCCAGCCTCCTGCTGAGGAGCTGAGATAAGTGTAGTCTTAGAGCATGGTTTAAATGTCCAGATTGGGCTGGTCTTCATGCATCTGACTTTTCTTTAAGAACCCTTCCTCTGTAACACTCAATCCTCCTGTCTCAGCTTCCCAAGTGCTGCTGGCATTACAGGTGTGCCCCACCACACCTGGTTTTCCTTAGACTTTCTCAGAATTATCAAAACTACTTTTTTTTGTATTCTGTAGGTGAATCCCAATCTGTGTGTGTGTGTGTGTGTGTGTGTGTGTGTGTGTGTGTGTTTTCAAGTAAAGAGCACATAGGTGTGTTTATGGGGATCTCAACAAATCATAGATGAATTTAGCATCACTTTTTTTTTTTTGAGACAAGGTTTCTCTGTGTAGCCCTGGCTGTCCTGGAACTCACTCTGTAGACCAGGCTGGCCTCGAACTCAGAAATCCACCTGCCTCTGCCTCCCGAGTGCTGGGATTAAAGGCATGCACCACCACTACCCCATCACTTCTTTATGAAGGGTGTGGTGCCTGATGGGGGGCCTGGGAGGCAGGCCCTGCCTGGCACATGGTAGGTTCTTCAAGAAATGTCTGTGATGTCTCTGGTCCTGACTGGTCACCCTGTCAATAGAAGCAGGATGAGGAGAGAAACACAGGGGGGGCCTGGATGCAGGATACCAAAGCTGAGCCTCCACCATCTTTGCTGATCCACCCCCACCAAATTCAAGAGCAGGTCTGTGGAATTTCTTTGACAAACCTGACTGGTTTTGTTGGTATTGTTGGTTTTGTTGTTTTTAGTTTTCTTTTAATTGGCTGGTGAGATGGCTCAGCGGGTAAGAGCACCCGACTGCTCTTCCGAAGGTGATAAGTTCAAATCCCAGCAACCACATGGTGGCTTACAACCATCCGTAACAAGATCTGGCTCCCTCTTCTGGAGTGTCTGAGGACAGCTACAGTGTACTTACATATAATAAAAATAAAATAAATCTAATTGGCCCAGTGGCTCAGAATACTTGCTGCTCTTGCAGAGGACCCGGATTCCGTTCCCAGCATACACATGGTGGCTCACAATCATCCATAACTCCAGTTCCAGGGTAACTGATGCCCTCTTCTGACCTCCACCAACACCAGCCACATACATAATACATGTATATACATGCCAGCAAAACACTCATGTACATGAAATAAATAAGTCTTTTATAAAAAAAAGTGTTAATATGGATTTTTGTTATTTTTTTAATTATGTGTATATGTGTGTCTGTGTGTGGGTAGAGCTTGTGCCCAAGAAAACCAAAGGACAGAAGAGGGCAGAGGATCCCCTGGAACTGAAGTTATTATTGTTGGTTGTGAGCCACCTGGCATAGGGAACCAAACTCAAGTCAAAGTACATAATCTATTTGAATAAAAATTTCCTCATGAAACCCACGAATATGTACAAGAATCACATGAATTCAAGTACAAGATAGTAAATCAGAAAGAGTCTGGGGCTGGAGAGATGGCCAGTGGTGAAGCACTGCCTGCTCTTGCAGGAGACTCTGTTTGCTTCTCTCCGGCCCTCAGAAGCCTGTCTTGTTGGCTCTCACCATAAACTGCAGTTTGTAGGCATGGTGCTGGCCCATGCATCTGTCCCAGCCTGGGTTGCCCAAGAAGGCTGGCAGGCGCCTTCAGCTCCGACCCATGGGGTCTTACAGAAGCCTCTGTTGTTTTATGTTTTAGCCTCCCATTGTCTTCCTTAGAAAAGTCTTGCAGATGTCAGCACAGTTGGGGCACAGGGCCATGGCTTCAAACAATAGCTTTCCATCTGCAAGACAGCCCACAGGCCACTGGGGGCTGAGCCTTTAGACATGGGAGGCTTCAGCCCTTTCCTCTGGCAAACAGGCCTAATGCTTGGGTCTTTTGTCTGGAGGTAACATACCTACACTGTGAGCCCCTGCCCTGTAACAGAGGTCCTGGGGACCAGGCTACAGGGCCATTGCTTCTCACTGGCTAAGTGCCGTCAACTGTCAAACAGCAAGAGTACTGCAATCAATAGGCACAAGCTTCAACAATCAAAAGGTGCATCTGAAGCTCTCCAGGGAAGGAAAAAAGGAAACAGTGTAGGTGTCACCCCTGAGTGTTAGAGGGGCCTAGAGACCCCACTGATAACAAAATCTAGGTCCCTTCTCTAAAGTGACCATGGCCCAGTAGATGGCTCAACCGGTAAAGGTGCTTGCCGTACAAGCCTGATGACGTAAGTTTGGTCCTTGGTACTGATGGAGAAAGCAGTGCACCCAACACACAGACAATAATGCTAAATATAAGGTGTCATAGTATCTACATAGACTCTACACACACTCCTGGACACTATGAGTCATTTCTGCATGAAACACATGCAAAGCCGGTAGTCAGAATAAGACATGTCCCCCAAAGGCTTCTGTGTTTAAACAATTGGTTCAGATTATCCTATTGTATTGTGAGTGGTGTGTGTATGTGAGGGGGAGGGGTACACATAGTTGTGCATGTGTGCAGAGGCCAGAGGACAACTTTGTTTCTTGAGACAAGTTCCCCGACTGACCTAGAACTCACCAGGTAGACCAGGCTAGCCACCCAGAAAGCCACAGGATCCTCTCCTTTCTGCTTTCCCAACACTGGGTCTACAACCCCATGCCATCTCACCAGCTTTTTGATGTGGGTTCTAGAGACTGAACTCGGATCCTTTTATTATTGAGTGTGAGTTTTCCGTACCAGACTGAAACCAAGAGCATCAGCAAAGCTTCCCTGCTCTTGGTCGCTTGCCTCAGGGATTCAGCAGCTGCTACGGTAGAGGAGAGTTCCAGCCTGGAACATTCGAGAGATGGAATGGAGGAGGGAGAGGGGACAGGAGAAAATGTGGCACATATGACAGTGTGATCAGATCTCAATGAACTGTGCCAACTGAAGAGCACCTGTGATCTCATTGCCTCTGCTTCAGGGCATCCATAAGAGGCAAAACCATGGCAACAGAGGTAAAAACAGACTCTTAGATCACTATACACCAGAATTCATAAAATCATGAATCCCCATTAGCCACCAAAAGATGGGTGCCACCCAAGTGTCCAGTGAACTACTGAGATACAAGCTGATACACACAGTGGAGTAATATGAAGCCTTTAAAAGAAAGGGAATTCTGGTAAATGCTTATTTGGTTATTTTCCCATAGCTGGGATAAAATATCGTGACCAAAAGCAACTGACAGAGTTTATTGGCTTATGGTCCCATAATGGCATGGCAGCAGGCAGCCAGAGCAGGAAACTGAGAGCTCACATTTCCACCCACACACAGGAAGCAGACAGGAAGAAGGATGAGGCTATGAACTCTCAAAGCCTGTTTCCCGTGACACACTTCCTCCAGGAAGGCTGCACCACCTCGCCAAAGCATGCCACCAGTCAAGGACCAAGCATTCCAATACAGGAACCTATGTGGGACATTTCTCATTCAACCCACCAGATAGCGTAGCATAGATGTACCCTGGAGATACACCATGTGAGACACGCCAGAAAGGAAAGAAACAAGATGCCGTGTGAGAGGGATGCTGGGATTCTGAAGATTCACAGAAATACAAGTCAAATAGATGTTGTCGGCAGTGGGGTGGGAGTGAAGGGTAGTTACACTTTAATGGGTACAGTTTTTCTTTATGATAATGGGAAGGTTCTGGAAAGAAACAGTAGTGGTGGCCGCAAAGATTATAAATATATTTAATTTCACTCAAGTGTGGACTTAAAAACCATGAGACTAGGCATGGTGGTTCATGCCTGTAATCAGAGCAACACAGACTGCCTCAGGGGGATTGTTTTGGGTTCAAAGGCAGCCTGGGCTGTATAGTGTTTCAGGATAGACTGAAGTAAAACTTGAGACCTGTCTGAAAACAAACAGAACCAGGTGTGGTGGCACACACCTATAATCTCAGCATGTAGGAGGGCGAGGCAGAAGGATGGTCCATGAGTTCAAGGCCATTCTGCTCTACACAGGGTAGCCAGGGCAACATAACAAGACCCTGTCTCAAGGAAGAGGAGACATGAAGCAGAGGCATTAAAATAGCAAATTTTATTATGGTAAGGGGTAAAGGTCAGAGGACAGCGTGCAGGAGCCAGCTCTATCCTCCTACCATGTAGGTCCTGGGGATTGAACTCACATTGTCCGGTTTAGCAGCAAGCACCTTTACTAGCTGAGCCATGTTGCCAGTCCTCTGTTACATGTATTCTCCACTGTTTTTAAAAAACTGTAAGAACAGCCAGGTGGGGTCCCAGCCCTGAGAGGAGGCAGTAGATATAGATTACCATCCTAACCAAGGAACTATCTGCAACTGATACCCACTGGCAAAGGAGACTTCTCCCATGGAGTGATTACCAGTGGGCATGTCGCCCGCACTCCAGGATAGTCCTCATTTGGGGGAGTATTTGGCCAACACAACATGAACTCCATGAGGTTTTATTTTGATGTGGCCTTCTTCTCTCACTTTGTTTTCTTTCGGCATTTTTGTATGCATGTTATTGGTCTTTTGCTTGTTTTGATTTTCATTTTTGTGGGTTTTTTTTTTCTTGAATGAGAAAAAGAGAATTAAAGTTGGGTAGAGAGAGGAGGGGAAGTTCTGGGAGGAGTTGGGGGGAGGGAAAAAGACAATGATCATAACATATTGTATGAAACATTTTTTAATGAAAACTGTTAAGAAGAGAGAACAAACCCGTGGCTGACATAGATCATAAGAGAGTGACAGAGAATGGCAAATGAATTAATTAATTAGTTAATTAATTGATTGATTATGGAATGATGCTATCTTAACTTGGCATATGGTCGAATGATTGCTCACTGATCTAAACGAGTGAACGGTACACCAGGAAGAGCAGATCTGGCTCCGTGCAAATTTCAAAGATAAACTTTTGCAAAGAGGCACTCCAGCTGCGCTCTGACTGTGCTCACTGGGTCACTCATCTTGCCAGCAAATATTTATTAACCCCACCTGCACACTAGGCCCAGCGCCAGGAGCCCCATCCCCAGGGAGTCCTGGTGGGTGGACTCAGGGTACATCCTCACATAGATGAGCCAGGAGAAATGAAAACCATGTGCCTGCAGTTAGAATTGAGATAAAAATCATGTCAGTAAGTTTTCCCTCGGAGGCTGCCTCTGACATCCAGTGGCTCTAGGTGCTTTCAGACCCGTCAAGTCCTTTTTAGTTGGATGTGTTTGCACAGCGTTGCCCGCCCCTGCCTCCTCTGGCCTCCCTCCCTCCCTCTTGGATGCTTTGGGTTTCGGTGCAGTGTTGATTTGCCTGTTTGTTTTGGTACACCACCTCCTCCCTTAGCAGGAGTGGTTTAAAATTTCAAAAGCATCTCACATTTGGGAAGCTTTAGGTCGCCTCTGCCTCCCTCAGCACAGAAACGCAGGGTCTCATCCCCCCAGGCCTCCGTATCCAACTTCTGCCCACTACTACTTCTCCATGATCCCTTTCAAGGGCCCCGCTCCCATCACCGCAAGACTGCCCACTCACTAAGCCTCTTTTTAAAATCTTTGTTTTTTTTATTCATACCTATGTATATATGTGCATGTGCCCACAGAGGTCAGGAAAAGGTGTCAGATGCCCCGGAGCTGGAGTTACATGTTAGAAGTCACCTGGTGCGAAGCTGCGAACTGAACTCAGGTCCTCTGGAAGAGCAGCAAGTGCTCTTAACCACTGAACCATCTCTCCAGACCCTAGACCTCCACCTCTTAGGCTTTTTTGTACCAGCACTCCCCAAGGTGCAGCCCTAAGGACTTAACACATAGCAACATGTGTCGCTGCCATGAGAAATAGTCCTCCCAAACATTAGGAGCATTGATAGCGGCCACCCAGAGCCTGCCTAGCCAGGACAGTGGCCTGATGACTGGGGACAGACACGGCTATTAACGGAGCATGGGAGGTGTTTTTTTATAAATGATTAACAGAGCTGTCACTGTTTCTCTGTCGAGATGACTCTGTCTTGTTATGAAGCCTCAAGCATAGGGTTGTGTGTCCCCAGCCCAGAAGATGGTTTTGCTCTGAGCACCCTGACTCCGCAGAACTGGATCACAGCCTGTTTCTTAGACCAAGACATGGCCTTGGCTCCTAGGGAAAGCCAACAGTGCTAGCCTGCATAGGGATGGCCACTCTCGGGTCTCAGATCCTCTCAAAGCTGCCATCTTGCAATTATACCTAAGAGGCAAAAAGGAATAAGTTGGCTAGCAAAATGGTGCTGTAGTAGAGGCACTTGTAGGGCAAGCCTGGCAACCAATGAGTCTAGTCCCCAGCATCCTTCTACCGGTGGGAGGAGGGAGCCAACTCTGTAAATGTTGAACTCAGACCTTCATGCACATACCATGGAATATACAGGTCATTTACACACTCACACACAAATAATGATGTAAATTTAAAAGGAGGGCAAGGGGTCCCTGTTAGCATCAAGCTCCACTTAACCTGTGTACCTGCGTTGCCAAGGCAACCACCTTCAATCCCATAGCCCACCTGGCTCAGTCTCCACCCTCGGTGGTATGACGTCATTCTCCCTATAAATGGGGAAGACACCCCCTCCTCGTCCTCTTTACCCTCTTCTCTCTCTTCTCTACCCCCTCTATCTCTTTCTCCTCTTCTCTGCCCCCTCCCCCACCGGCTCAATAAACCTCTCCACGTGGAACCCCTTCAGCCTGGTCTGCTGCCTGGTTATTCGCCCAAACACATTGATATTTTTATCAATAGTCCCAGTGTACACAGAGCTTAGGCAAGGAGGACAGTGACATCTGCTGAATGTTCCTTTATTCCGGGCACTTTGGTAGCTGTTTGATTGCCACAACTGCCCTGAGGCTGGAGATTCCCAGTCCCATTTTCCAGGGAATTCTGAGTATCCAGCTACTGTCTTCTCCTGGGGTTCTGTCTTACAAGCAGCTGAGCCTGGGGTGGAAGGCATTGGCCTTGGGGAGCCCCTCAGTCTCCTGCTGGCACAGAACTCTCTCCACCCCTTCCTGGATTCTATGTGCACAGCCTGGCTCTGTGCAGTGTGACAAGTTGCCCATGCGATCCGGGACAGACTGTCTCCCAGGAAGCCATCCCTCGTATGACAGGTGGCCTTCAACACTGAATCTCTGACATTTGCTCTGCAGAGCCCAGAGAAGCTATGGATGCTCAGCTGTTCCGCACCTTTGAACTCCATGCCAATCTGCCCCACCCTGGGCTGGAGGCCAGGGTGCCAGGCAGTTATGGCAGGGAGCCTCGCCGAGCATGGGCGTTTGGAGCTGGGGTGGCTTACAGAGACTTTAGTTCTATCACTCCCTCAGCCCTTGACTAAGACCCTAGCCAAGTCATTTGGGTCCACTGTGTCCAGTTTGTAATCTCAAAAATCATTTCATGACTCTGAACCTCAGTCTCCCCCCTTGACAACAAGAAGCCTGTCCTCCGTGTTGGAATGGCCACGGGAGCCAGGCAGCGGGGCTTGTAATTATAGCTTGGGCACACACATATACACTTGAATTTTTTTTAAATCTTTTTTTTTTTTTTTTTTTTTTTTTTTTTTTTTTTTTTTTGGTTTTTCGAGACAGGGTTTCTCTGTATAGTGTTGGCTGTCCTGGAACTCACTCTGTAGACCAGGCTGGCCTCGAACTCAGAAATCCGCCTGCCTCTGCCTCCCGAGTGCTGGGATTAAAGGCGTGCGCCACCACGCCCAGCTTAAATCTTTTTTAATAATAGAGAAACATATGTTCATGTTTTTTACTGGTGGTGTCCAGAGTGGTGCTGTGAACTGCATCATGGGTAGACCAGACCATGGTGGCTTTGGGAATGATGTGCAAATGAATTTATAAATGAGTAAAAGAAACCAATACCATGGCTATAGTTGCATGAGTTGGAGCGCCTTGAGAATGGCTAAAAGAAGGTTCCTGGGAGCCCACCTCCACCTCCACAGTCCTTGAGGGAAGAGCAGGTGTCCTCCAGCTGTGGGTGGCTCCAAGTTGAGGGCTTGTGGTTGACAGGTTCTGTGCCAAGCTCTGGGTTAGGCACTCGTGCCTGGGGGAGATCCCACACCGCGTCTGCCTCATGGAGCCTCACACACATAAGAGCCTGTGCTTTGCCCGTGTCAGAGCCCTGGGCTGCCTTCCTACCTGCTACAGACAGAGAAATTACCTGACCCTTCTTGCTGTTGCTGTAACAAATTACCTGAGAGTGGATAATTTATAGTTTGCATGGCTCACAGCTCTAGAGGGTGGAAAAATGCTAACAGAAGCAGCCAATCAGCAGCCCAACACAAAACTATTAATTTAAAGCATTATAAAATATTCTTGGAGGGTTGTTTGTTTGTTTTGGTTGGTTGGTTGGTTTGGTTTGTCTGTTTGTTTTAGTAACTTGACCACATGGTTCTTGAGCATGAACTTTGTAGATGACAATGTTGTGTTTCAAGGTTGGAAACAGGTGTGACCTGTAGCTGGCCACTGTCAGCCTCTGGTGGGACTTTCCTGATGTATCACTACATGGTGGGAACATCGCACAGGGAGACAGAGCAGGCTTGGGTTCAGTTCCTCTTCTAAGTCCACTAATGTGAGGCTGGAGAGATGGCTCAGTGGTTAAGAGCACTCACTGCTCTTCCAGAGGATCAAAGTTCAGTTCCCAGCACCATGTCAGGGGTCCCACAACCACTTGTATTTACAGCTCTGGGGGATGGATTACCCTCTTATGACTACCATAGGCACACACACACACACAAACACGCATGGCATATATACATATAGACAGATACAAATTTACATAAATTAAAAATGAAAATAAATCTTTTCTTTTTTTTTTTTTTTTTTTTTTT
>LR753002.1:19080-43627 GCA_902729485.2 Mus minutoides | reverse complement strand
GAGGGAGGGAGGGAGGGAGGGAGAGATTGGGAAAGGCTTAAAGCTTAAGATGTTCCACACTTTGTCTCTGTCTCTGTATCTCCTCTCATGGGTATTTTGTTCCCCCTTCTAAGAAGGACAGAAATATCCAATAAGATTACCACCAACCAGAGACTGCTCCACCTGGGCATCCATCCCATATACAATCACCAAACCCAGACACTGTTGCGGATGCCAACAAGTGCTTGCAGACAGAAGCCTGATATTTCTGTCCCCAGAGAAGCTCTATCAGTGCCTGAAAAATACAGAGGTGGATGCTCTCAGCCAACCATTGGACTCAGCACAGGATTCCCAATGGAGGAGTTTAAAAAAGGCCTGAGGGAGCTGAAGGGTTTTGCAGCCCCATGGGAGGAACAACAATATGAACCAACCAGTTTTTCGAGATCTCCCAGGGACTAAACCACCAACCAAAGAGTACACAGGGAAGGATCCAAGGCTCCAGCTGCATATGCAGCAGAAGGTGGCCTTGTTGGTCATCAGTGGAAGGAGAGGCCCTTGGTCCTGAGAGGGCTCAATGCCCCGGTGTAGGGGAATGCCAAAAAAGGAAAGCAAGAGTAGCTGTGTTGGTGAGCAGGGGGAGAAGGATGGGATTGAGGGGTTTTGGAGGGGAAACCAGGAAAGGGGACAACATTTGAAACGTAAATTAAGAAAATATCTAATAAAAAAAACTGAGGAAAAAAAAAAGCTTAAGGTATTCAAGAAGGAAGTTTTAGGTTATTTGGTTAGATGCTCTTCAGTTATCATCATAAAATCTAGCAGAAAAGAAATGAACCCGAGGTATCAGGATGAGTGGGCGCTTTCTGAGGTAACTGTCCGTTGTCTCTTGTGTTTTTCTAGATCTGTGTCTGCGCTCCCGACTATTGGTGATAGTGTGTGAGCATCACTCAAGCAGCCTGAACACACGTCTTCTTGACTGATGAGCTTGTTACTTGTTGCTCAGCACTCCCCGGTCCGGTCACCACATCTTCTTCTCCACAGTGTTGAGTACCACTGAACTTGTGTTTTGGTGACTTTTCAAAGACTCCCTTATGTCTTTTCATCAGATGAAATCAGGAAAACGTGTATGGTCTCACTGTGGGATTTCTTGAAGTGAGGTATGATGTAAATTTTAAAAATTGAAAGCTGTCTGCCCATTAAGTTTTTGTGTCATTAAAAAAAAAAATACCATAAGCTCTCCATGAGTGAGAATTATTTTTTCTAGTTTGATAGCATACAAACCTATTGATAACAATGGTTTGGTGAGAACTTCAAGAGGAATTTTTTCTACTTCATCATCTAATCTAAATGAATTGATGTTGATTAAGATATGCTCATTAGGAGAATATAAATAAACGTATCTCCAAATTACAACTACTAATAAACTGTGAATTAGTAAGCAGTGATAATTTCTCTCATATGTTTCATATGATTTCAATTTCTTCTAAAGTAATAGAAATGGAAGTAGCAAATAAATTAAAATCTCCATGTATATGAAAAAGCATAGCAAACCATATATGCCCATGTGCCCACAGCTTAGACTAAGAAGTCGCACCCATGCAGTGGTGATCTCTTCTGCTTCCATTAGTGGCCCCATCCCCTTTTGTTCATCCTCTTGCAGAGGCAACCTTTGTCTTACATTTTGGAGTTATCATTCCCATTTATATCTCTAGTCTCCAAAGACTGTTGTGGTTCTTTAAAGTCATTATCCTCCTTCTTACATGCTTTACCTAGTCACTTGGAGCTAGCTCTTTATGTTCTTACTTGTTCATGTTTTAGATTATGCATACTGATAAGTTTGCTTCTAGAATGTTCTACAAGAACTTGTAAAAGTTTTTTTTTTCAATAGTAACTTGATTCTATAACCCAGGAGCTGAATTATGCAGTTTCTGTATTAATTTATTTTAGGGTTATAATACAAGGGAGTATATGTTACTACTTTTCCCCTCAGGCTTACCATTTTTCTTTTTCTTTCTTTTTATTATTTTTTTATTCTTTAATTCTTTTTACAGTCCAGATCATCCACCTCCCAGTCTGCCAGCTGACTGCAACCCATCCCATAACTCTTCCCCTTGTCCCTGGTCTCTAAGAGATGTCCCCACTACCCACCCCACCCCACAAGGCCTACCCACTCCCTGGGATCTCAAGTTTCTCAAGAGTTAGGTGCATCCTCTTTCACTGAGGCCAGACCAGGCCCTCATATCAGTAAATGTATACTGCCTGGTTTGTGGCTCAGTGCCTTAGAGAACTGGGGACCCCAAATCAGTTGAGACTGCTGGTCTTCCCATGGGGCTGTCCTCCTCCTCAGCTTCTTCCAGTTTTTCCCCAATTCAACCACATGTGTCTGGCTTCTGTCCATTGGTTGGGTGCTAATATCTGCATCTGACTCAGCTGCTGTTGGGCTTCTCAGAGGGCAGCCATGGTAGGCTTCTGTCTGCCAGCACACTGCAGTATTATAACTAAAGCTCAAAGAGTTCCTTACCTTCACAACGTAATCATCACTGAATTGTGGGATGTTTACATTTCCACGCTGCTCTTTTACTATTACATTGCACTTACTGAGGGAGAACTCTAGCATTGTATCATATTTTCTTAATTTTGAAAATACAGGCACCAAACTCCTGACCATGAGTAAGACATAGTGAAAGACACAGGATCTCCTATGAACCGGAGCCACCTTAGTAATGCAGTCTTAGAAAAACCACCTACCCACTGCTGTTCATTACTGAGGCAATTGAATCAGCTGTTCCTGTACTATGTGGTAGCATTTAGCATCACCCAGTGTCGCTGAAGATGCTTTTTGTAGAAAGATATAACTGCTACATGAATCCACATACTGTTGCTAAAACCTAAGTCAAATCTCTAAGTAACATGACTGAAAAGATGCTGTAAAAAAATATAATAGGGCTTCACAAACCAACTAATGGTCTAGTTGTTAAGTAAAATTACTGTCTTACAATAACTCCTATTTCAAACTATCCATTAAAGAGCAGCCTCTGCCTCTCTCTTGACTCTTTCATTAGCACAATACTCCCACATTAGTACCCAATTATAAACAAACCCTATCCGAATTTACATTGCTCTCCAAATTACATACACAGACTGATTACTGTTTCTTAAAAGAGCAGAAGCTACATAAGCATCCACTATTCTTTCCTTTACCAGTCTGCAGGTTTTTGGAGTCAGACCCTTTTTGAATATATGAGAACTACACTGTCTTGTTACTCAGTCTACAGAAACAAGCCTTGAACATGGATGGCACATGCCTCTATCTGGAGCAGGGGGGTTGGGGGGGGCAGAAAGGACAGATCCTGGAGAAGTGTGGTTTCTCTTCTACATATATATTTCTTCATTACATTTCTTCTCTTTGTTTTCCTCACTTACTTTAAGCAGCTCCATGTTCTCATGATTTAGTAACATGGCTCTTCTCTACTTCTGATGATCTTGTGACCCCTCCATGCATGTATTATTTCAACATTTCAGTGAGGTTGCTTCTCAGCATGCTGGCATTCATCAGCCTAACAGTGTTTTATCCCTGGTGACTCTTCACCATTTCTTATGGGACAGAGTATAGTTAGAGAATCTGTGCTCCTACCTCATCTCGATAGAGCCACAGATGTTCAGTGCTCCAAACTATCTTATGTTTCCCTGGAATTCTGTTTCTTCTCAGAATACAGGAAAGAACTGACAAGCCTGTGAGATATTCAATTCTTCAGGAAAAACAAAAACAAAGAAAAACAAAAAAACTGAACTTTGAGCCAAGGCACCATGTATTTTAATCCTGAAGGTAAGATCCCTTTAATTTCCCCAATTTACCAGCCGGTTAGCACTAGGAGAAGCAGGGCTTCCCTAATGTATGGCTGTGGATTCTTTTGCATCAGAAGCTGCTAATCATTTGCTGTATTTTCCAAGAGCAATCTCATGCTCATTTTCTTCTCAGATGCTAAGACAATCATTCTTGTTTGCTAGGAAACAAGAGTCTGATTTTTCAAAGGGGTAAATAACATCACCATAATTTACTTAAAAACATTTCAATGGCTTCTTCTGCGTTTAGTATGTGATCAATTTTCAGTTGTGGTTTACATTACTCTGTTTTATAAACTTCAGACGTATCTCTTCTCCTTTTCACAAGATGAGTCTTCTCTCTCCTTTAACAGGATGCAACTATATTGTTGTTCTTCAGAGGTCTTAGATTTACCAAGATTATTCTTGCCTTTAGGGCCTTGCTATTTTTACTTGTTTCTTTCTCTAGATCTCCAAAAGACTGAGTACTTGTCATTTTTACCAAAGTGCAAATTTCAGCTGTTTATTTCCACGATTTTTATGCCATACAATAAGCTTTCCACAGTCACTTGTTGCCTTAATAAGTTAAAAATCATCACTATATTTAATTTTTCTATATTGTTTAATTCCTGTTAACTAGTTTAAGTTTTGTGGTGGGAGATAACCTGAAGTCTTCACGTATGGACTCCCAGCTCTGTCAGTCCCTGCCCTCTGCTCAATGTTCCACCTGTGAGGAACATTGAAAGGAGAAACATGCCTTGCTTTAAACTACTTTCTGAACATCTGACTTAGAGTGGCTCTATCTGGAGGAGATCACAATGAAGCCTTGAAGATGAAGGAACACAGGCTTTCCCTGCACTATGAACTTCTCAGTCATGTTTGTGTGACTTTCAACAAGTGGTAAGTGTGTATTCATGAGACAGACAAGACATTTGTCATTATGTCATCTTTCTTTTCTTTCTGTTGTCCTGCTTAGAGTTGCCAATCAATCTTATTTTTAGCTTATTATTTTACTTAATTCAAGGAAAGTTTTGGAAATTTTCTATAAGCAAGACACATTTTTCAGATGTTCAGATCATACCACATCAACTAAAACTGCTCAGAAGTAGAAATGAGTAAGCCCCCAAAATTTGTTTTTTTTTTTTTTTTTTCTCAGCCTATGGTATATCTATCCTCATTTGCACATGCACAAACTAGGAAAACTGTGTCTTTATAAATTTTCACATCTTCATCCCAAGTCTTGGCATGATTTGAACTAATTTGGATATTTGAGTATATCAATTCTTTCTTCTTCTTCTCCTCCTTCTTCTTCTCCTCCTCCTCCTCCTCTTCCTCCTCCTCCTCCTCCTCCTCCTCCTCCTCCTCCTCCTCTTCNCTCCTCCTCCTCCTCCTCCTCCTCCTCCTCCCCCTCCTCCTCCTTCTTCTTCTTCTTCTTCTTCTTCTTCTTCTTCTTCTTCTTCTTCTTCTTCTTCTTCTTCTTCTTCTTCTTCTTGTCTTCTTCTTCCTTCTTCTTTTAAAGTCCAGACTTCATCCCTCTTGTGGTCTACCCTCCAACTGTTCCACATCCCACACCTCCCCCTACCCCTGTATCTAAGAATATGTCCCCTGTCCCTGTCTCCAAGAATATGTCCCCAGTCCCTACCCCAACCCACCAGACCTTCCCACTCCCTGGGTCCCCATGTCTGAGGGTTAGGTGCATATTCTCTGACTGAGTTCAGACCCGGCAGTCCTCTGCTGTTCTTATTCCTAAGAATAAAGCTGATCAAATGCCCATAAACTTTGCATAGTATTTTAGGTACATTACTACTGACATAATAAATTTCCTCATTGCTGTGGAATAACACTTTTGGTCCAGCCCAAAATAGAACTGGCCTTTTCTTCCCTGTTTCTTTGTCAACAGCTATTTTTGCAAGGTTTTCATTACTTCTTAATTGTTTAGACTTCCTATCTTCATTTTTCTTGTTAAGGACTGATTTTACAAATGAGTTCATTATCTCTACCGTTTTAGACTCATCATTAATTTCATGCTCCTCATTTATTAGGGGGCCTATTTCTCTCTGGTATTTGCAGTATATGTGAAGTGCCCTTGCTTCCTTTGAGTCCCTTATGACAGCTTTATTGCATTATTTTCATGCTACTGGTATCTTTCTTATGTTTAATTGATGCATATCCATTTTATTCCAAATAGCAAGCTTTCCCCCACTGACTTTAATATAAGGTGTTCAAAAGACATTTGTGTTTACCTTTGTATTTGCACACATCCTTCTTCAAACATATTTTAAATCTGCTCTAGTCTATTTAAAATATCAGTAGAAGCAGCACTGTCAGAAAGAATTGAGACAATTCCTCATTCTGTAAAATGCATTACTGTATACCATAAATTTCTTAACCCTTAATTAGTGAAGAGATTCATGATAGTTTTATCTGTTAGGCTGATAACAGCTCATTATTCATTGATGTCCTTGTA
Source organism: Mus minutoides (assembly GCA_902729485.2). Classification (NCBI taxonomy): domain Eukaryota; kingdom Metazoa; phylum Chordata; class Mammalia; order Rodentia; family Muridae; genus Mus; species Mus minutoides. The sequence goes on along the minus strand of LR753002.1, from coordinate 37,362 downwards.
CACAACCAAACAAAGGAACAGAGTTTCTATTGCTTTATTTGGAGGCATTTGAGATAAAAATGGATATGGTAACTCTAGGCTCAGGAGTTGGAAAGCCTGGTCTAATCCATGGATGCCTCTGAGCAACATCAAACAAATTTCCTGTCTTTTTTTCCTAATAGAATCACCATCTTCATTTTGACTTTTACTTCTCTGTATCTTTGAAAGGTGGACATGGCAGTTGGGAAATAACAAAACCTTGTGCTTATATATAGAAGAGGATGGCCTAGTTGGCCATCAGTGGGAAGAGAGGCCTTTGGTCATGCAGACTTTATATGCCCCAATACAGGGGAACGCCAGGGCCAAGAAGTGGTAGCAGATGGGTAGGGGAGCAGGGCGGGGAGGGGGGAGGGTATAGGGAACTTTCTGGATAACACTTGAAATGTAAATAAAGAAAATATCTAATAAAAGTTGAAAAACAAAACAAACAAAAAAAACTTGTGCTTATATGTAGAGCAGTCTGGCTGAAGAATATATGTTGCAAAATATGAATGAATGAATGAATGAATGAATGAATGAATGAATAGCTTTGCTTACTATACTATGATACAACAGAGGAAACAAGAAGCCTGGTGTTTTATTGAAATATTTTTATTCATTTTTCTATTATTTCTCTGTTGGCAATTTAGAATTCTCATTTGAAAATATGGAGGTTGAATTAGGCAGTAGTCAAGACTTCTGGTACATTTTAAGTGTTCTATGTGATGCTCAAAACCGAGAAACTATCAAGTAATTTGGACTCCTCTCATCCTGTTGGTCTCCTCCTCTAAATTCTAAAGGATTCTGTCCATTCTATACAGTAAACATGCAATAATAGACAAATCAAGACCTTGAGGAAATCCGTGTTTGGAGATACCAATCAAGGTTACTTTTGCCTGATTCCTGGATAATGTTTTCATTGCAACTTTACTTAGGATTGAAATTTGAAGTCAGAGTCCTGCCTTTGCACTGGTATTTGTAGCATCTAGTATCCACAAATTTGGAGCTCTCTAGGACTTGACACACTGCTTTAGTCTTTCCTCCGCTGAACCAGCTTACTTTTCTGGTTCTGATCATTATGTTGTTACATGGAAAGTAACTGCCCATCGCACCTATTCATTGAAACAAATCACACTCCTCACTGACCTACTAAATGGTTTTGAAGGCTTCAGAAAACTCATTATTGTAAATTTTTACCTTGGGAAAAATTTCTCCTTCAGTCGCAGAGTTGCCATTTGTAAACTGCTAAGTCACTTTATCAAAGCTGCTGTGAAAATCAAATGGTTTCTGTGAAATTCCTTTCTTAAGTACCTATAAGCAAATCTCTGAAATAATTGCTTTCTTAGTACTGTGCCTTGGTTTGCTAGTGGGTCTGTTATGATTTAGATATGAAGTCCCCTCCAGGGAAGGCTTGTGTGTTGAAAGCCTGATCTCCTAGCTTGGTGGTGCTGTTGAAGGAAGAGTGGATCTTAAAGACAAACCTCATCAATTATTTAACCCATTCATAGTTGAAGGGCATGTGGCCTAGGTGGAGGAATAGAGCTTTGAGGCCCTTCCATGTTGTCAGGAGGTAAAAGCTGATCTATGCTATCACCTTCTTTTCTGTCTCTGGCTTAAGCAATGGAGCTGTGAACCATGGACTAAAATCCCTGAAACTGTGGGACAAAATACCATTGTTTTGATGGGAAAATAGTGATGAGTAAGCTACTCGAGGAAGGTTCTGGTAATGCCTGGGACCAGTGTCATGGTCATCACATTCCATCTGAACCTAAACAGCCTCATAAGGACTTAACAAAACCCCAGACTATGCTTTGGGTGACCCCGCCCCCACTATCTTGATTGAATGGTGGAGTGTTTTCTTGTCCTGCATCTTTCAATGATCTAACTTACACTCCTCCACCATTCCAAGTGTTTTCTTCCTTCTCATGAAGTAGGGTGGGACATTTAATAATAGTCATATTAAAGCCTCCACTGTTGAACATTTATGAAAGTTTGTATTTACTTTTGATATGTTTTTCTTTCATTTCTTATAAAGTTTGCCCTTTTATTTATGAAATATCTTCCATTCTGTCTGTATATTTTGATATATATTTTTGCTATCTAACTTCACTTAGCACACCACATAGATATCTCTAATCTCCATTATATTAGGGAAGTTGTTGGTCCTCTGGTTTTTTGGTGAAGAGAATAGAATGCAGCTTTCAGGTTAATGCTAATCTTGAAAAGGAAACCCTTTCCACAGGACTCTGAGCTCTTGGGGACATTGCTTATATGGTAATGTTGAACTCTGAAACAGCTTTCATTTTACCTTTAAGTCACAACTTGAGCCACAGGAAGTTGAAGTATTAAACACTTTAATGTTTACTGAGTCAATGATCTCCCTCCATATGAATTTTATTCCTAATTTTTTAAATACAAAGATGTGTCTGTATTTAATCCTACACATCTACAGTGGCAAGATAGCCTCAGTTCTTCCTCAAGTGTTGGAACATTCCTAAAGCTTGGTTCACCAGGAAAGAACTAGATCATTAGCAGTTATGGAAAGAATACAGAATCTATCTTGATCAAGTAACTAATAAGTGGATAATGCAAACTCAGCTATTTATGTGGAATTCATTAGGGATAGAGATAAAATACTATGCTAATAAACTCATAAAATATATGGGATCCAAAAATTTATATATATATATATATATATATATATATATATATATATATATATATATATATATATATATATCAGTAATTGTATGTATGTATATATGTATGCAGAAATGCATAATCTTTTAAATTTTGCACATTTATAAGAATTTATGGTTCTCTGTTATTTAGAATGATGATGATTTTATAATTGTATATCATCAAAGTTAAGTGGATTTCTGATCCTTATGACATTAAAGAAAAAAGAATCATGCATGTGAGAAATGTTTTTAACAAATTAAGAAAGAGACACCTCTTTCATTTCTAAATTAAAATAAGCATAGCATGCTATTCTTCAAGCTTTTGCATTGGTTATTATCATTTTAATTATGTTTTAGATAGGAGGTCCAATCAAGACTATCTGAGAAGTATTTCAAGTACTCAAAATTTCAAGTCTTCTTTTTGCTTTCAGACCATAACTTCTAGGAAAAAAAAAAAAAAAAAAAAAAAAAAAAAAAACTTCAATCAGAATTCTAGCTTATAGAATTTAGCATATAATTTTTAAATACTTGTCTCTGAAATCCCACTTTCTTGCCAGACAAAAATGGCATCCTTTGTAGAATTATGTGGAACCCCAAATGGTGCACAAGCTACAGAAGTGCATGAAAGAAAGTGAAGCAGAACCTGAGAAATGGGGAGAGCTTCGTGGAGTCAGCACAGCCTCTTTCCTGAATTCAATTGTTTTTTACACACTTAAGCATTTGGGATATTTTGCTTTAAATCACATCATCCATTACTTAAATACATTCTATACAGCAAGATATGGAGGAGCCAAGGATTTATCATATGGCATAAACATTTCAAGAATCAGAAAAATCTTGATTCTGATTATGGTTTCTTGAGAGGTATTAACATGCTTACACATGTCTGTCCTTTTTTTGCATTCCCCCCAAATTCCCAAATACAGTATGAATATTTTATAGTGATGTTTAGTAATGAGCACCGAATCCAACCTTAAAATGACTCCTCTCTTAATTAGCACATTAGTCACTCAGTAAAAATTGAGTGGGATGAATTATTCAAATATAATTCAGCAGAGACTTGGAGCAAATCTAAGGGATAAAGAAAAAGGGAACAGGGCTGCAGAGTTGCTTTTCTACTCAGAAGGTTAAAGAGGGACCCTGCAAAGCTACGAAGTGGGAGTCAGGAGAGTCACTCATTAGTAGAGGGACTTAGGCATCTTTGGCTGCCATATCAGTGGTGGTGACCTTGAAGCACTGATAAGCACCAAGTGCAGAAGAGGAAAAACACAGTGATGAGGTAATGATTCCTTATCTTCTGCTTTCATAGCTTCAATTAAGCCACAGTGAATTGTGCTGTGTACAGCTTGGAGAGGACTCTCACTAGGCATTTACCTGCTGCAGAAAATAGTTTTGAACTGCAAAGAAGTGTTCATGCTGAAGGTTCTTGCCCCAGGATAATTCTCTAATCTATTGTGGAGAAATGATATGATTAGAAGTTGGTACCAGAAAGTGAAAGATAACTAGAATGTGCTAGTGTGTGTGTGTGTGTGTGTGTGTGTGTGTGTGTGTGTGTGTGTGAGAGAGAGAGAGAGAGAGAGAGAGAGAGAGAGAGAGAGAGAGAGAGAGGAGGGAGAGAAATAGAGATTTCAGGACTTTCTGAAGTACAGAAACTTGAGAGAGGAAGGGGAATAGGGAAAGGCAGGGGGAATGGGAAGCGGGTTTCAATAAGACAGTAGCCTTGGCAATTGGGAATAAAATTACTTTTAAAACTACAAAGTCAGGACCATGAAAACAAGAAAGAAAAAAGTATACCCTCAAGAATTTAGAATTTCTCATGAAATTTTTCAAAACATGAGTTGTAAACAAAATGTGAATCTCAAGTGGTAGATTCCACCTCCCTGCGTTTGTGTGAAGACAAGAAATAACAGGGCTGACGGGAAACTTGCACTAAAAATCAGCCTAGCTCTCAGGGTAATTTATCTCCAAAAGACATTCCCCTTCTCTGTGTAGTTTGTTTGGTTACTAGTCTCTTTCCATTTTATTTTACTTTAGTCAGAGAAAAAACACTTGGAGAGAGTAAGTCTGATGGATAAGCCTTTCTCTGGCTAAGTGAGCCTTTTGCCTGGGCTTGATAGGAACTAGTTTGACTTTAGTCTGGTCTTTGCCCTTAAGCAAAGATCCTGTCCTTGGAATGCCAGCCCTTCAATGACTCTATTGTTGAGATGGGTTATTTTATGATAACCTTGACGGCACATAGAGCATTGGGATAAGTTAAGCCCAAGGAGCCATAGTCTAACAGTCAAACTCTATATCACATACTAAAACTGACCCAGATTGACTTCTTAACTCACCAAACAATGTTCTTCCACATGACCACTTGGGCCATCAGGCCAAACTTTAACCTAGCTTAATCCATAAATAACCATTGTTTGACTCAGTCTGTGCTTCTATTAGTCATTTGTTTGTAATACCTTGATCCCAGAATAGCCCTAGGTCAAAGAAATCTCTCCTTGCCTTTAAGTGTAGCAGGAACAGAAGGGCTACCTGTATGTAAACACTTGGAGTTGTGCAGCTGCAGAAGCATCTCCTGCAGGAGGACCTAATTGAGGGCTGTCTGTGACACCAGCATTCCTTCAGGAGCACCCATTTGAGGCCTGCCTGAGAGAGCAAGGATTACTGGTGCAAATAATGCCAACCAATCAGAAACTGCTGTTTAGAATAGATACTTCTTGGAACCAATGTGGGTGTGGGTGGAGGGTATTAAAGGAGCCTGAAGCAGTGTTCAGTGAGCTAGCTGAAGCATTTCTCAGGTGCTCCCAGTTTGTGTCATTGATTCTGCGCCAAGTCACCCCCAACACGCAAGAGCAGGCAGGGTCGGTCAGGAAGCTGTTCAGGGTAAAGGTAATATATAAGAAATCATGGTAGATTTTGCCAATGCTTCTAGAGTGCAGGTACTTCAAATGGGCCATCACAGGCCCTGGAATCCTTATTCTCGACTCTAACCTAAGAAGGATATGTAGAGAATAGTTTATTTTAGTTACATAAAATTTTATCACTTTTATGTTATTGAATTGATATAATCTAATATTTAATGACAGCTTTTCTGTCCATTTTATCCTCCCTCTCTCCCTCCCTTCCTCCCTCCCTCCCTCCCTCCCTCCCTCNCATAAAATTTTATCACTTTTATGTTATTGAATTGATATAATCTAATATTTAATGACAGCTTTACTGTCCATTTTATCCTCCCTCTCTCCCTCCCTCCCTCCCTCCCTCCCTCCCTTCCTTCCTTCCTTCCTTCCTTCCTTCCTTCCTTTTATTTCTTGCATTCTCTTGTTACTCTGGAATACACCATATAGCCAAGGATAATCCTGAACTGCATCCCATCCCATCTGCTGTCACTTTGCCAGTGTCATCAAGCACTGTGAGCAGTAGAAGAAATTAAGGACTTGTTCCTCTCAGTATGTTGTATGAAGCCAAACAACAGAGTATTTGAAATATGAATGAAAAGTAAATTTGCTTCACGAATTCCAGAATTTAAGCTTCCTCACCAGCTGGAGACTAGAAACAGAATCACTTTCATAGATTCACACTATTATATAAAGTCTATTATTGCAGCTTTATTAACAACTATATCAAATACATTTTCTGACCTATAAGCACAAATCATCCTAGTGACTTTCTGTCCATTGGCTAAGTATGATAACTTCAGCAGAATACAGGCCAGTTTTTTTTTTTTTTTTTCCCATTTGATGGTTATGTGGCCATCGCTCATTCTAGCTATGCAGTCAGTGTGACTGAACTGATGGGTGAGGGAATTTGATTCTGTTATTAATCCTTGCTTAAATGAAAATGCTCTGTGTGTCAAGCTCCAGTGGATTCCTTTCTAATTTCCTTTTGCTCTGTTTTACCCAAACCACCCTCCACCGTTGTCATTTTAAATCTTGACTAACATGAAACCTCTTCTGCTCACTTTGCCTCTTTGCTTCCTGAGAATGTCGACTTAAGAGGTGGTGTTAATTTCGTGGTCCGTGCATGTCCAGCACTGATTCCATTCTGCCTTCACGCTCGGTTGTGGAGATTATTTTAGCTGGAATTGTCTTTTGTCTTTTAGATTGATTATTTGCTGCTAATGTATTCACTGTCTCTGATGCTAGGTAGCAAAAGATTTAGGCTGCTCTGGGGAAAGAGAACACAGCGTTGGATAGTGCTCATAAGATGCAAAAGGATTAACCAAAACATTGTTAAAAGTCACAGAGTGTAAAGTGGGGGCTGGTACTCAAAAGGACCAGAAGGATTCTACATCAGGCTTTGAACATGGTAAGGTGGGTACTGTCATTATGCTGTATATGTCCCATCCTATCCTATCAGCCATAGGATAAACATAAACAAATGAATAAGGATACATTTGGACAAAGCTTTATTTATATACGGAAATATAATTCTCACATACTATTTATATATGATACTTATTTTAAAACATTTTTTTCAGAAATGTAAACTCTGTTCTTAACTCACAGGTAATAGTGATACATAAACAGAAACCCTCCAAATTCTCATTCAGTAAATACATAAATTAATGAATTCATGAGACACTTCTCAGAGGAGAGAAATTTATATGGCTAATAAATATTTGAAAAACTGTTCAACATCCGTACCATTGGGGAAATGCTATTAAGACTATAGACTGAGATTCCATTTCTTCCCAATCAGAACTGCTACTCTCCAGAAAATAAATGACAACAAGAGCTTGCGAGCATGAGAGCAAAGATTAACACTTACACACTGCTACCTGTAATATATACTAGTGAAACTACTATAGAAATCACCATGGAAATGGCTAAAAAAGCAAAACAAAACAGAACACCTAGAAACAAAAGCTACCATTGATCCAACTATACTGTTGTTAGGTAAATACCAAAAGTATCCACCCAGCTTCTGCATTATGTATAACATAATAAAAAATACACAGCGTCAGTCACAACTTCCATCAATAGATGAATGGATAAAGAAATATGGCATATTGACACAACATAATTTCCTACACCTGCAAAGAAAAATAAAATTACATTTGCAGAAAAACAAATGGGACCAGAAATTATGTTAAGTAAAATTAGCCATATTCAGGAAAATAAACCTTGTTGTCTCCCACGTGTAAAATCTAGATTAAATTTATGTATATATATGGGTATGTGCACACATGTGCACTCATGCCTTGTGTGTGTATGTGTGTAGGACATTAAGGCGTGTGTGTGTGTGTGTGTGTGTGTGTGTGTGTGTGTGTGTGTGTGTAGGACATGAAGGCTAAATTCAAAGTATGAGAAGGGAATGAAAACAGTAGGAAGAGGGGATGGAATATGTGTTTCATGAAAGCAAAAGGAAGATTCTTTGCTCGGAGGAAGGAGATGAGTAATTGGGAGTAAGAGTACTAGGGGGATGGCTAAGAACACACTATGACATACTTGCATGAAAATGTAAGAATGAATCTGATCAGCTAGATGGTAAACAAATAAAATAATGTACAATAAAAACAAAGAACAAAACCAGACAGACTATTAAGCCTGTAGATCAAGTTCTCTACTCTGGTTTCATAGAAAACAAAATGTTCTGTTCTTTTACACCCTCTTCTAATTAAGACCTGAAAGACTCAAGTAACTGTGCTCCATTTTTCTAGCATCCAAAATTGTAAGGCAGCCATTTGCTGCCATGTGCTGAATACTTCATTAGAGGAGTTGCCCTCTTATGTGGTCAGCATTTCTCCTTATCTTGGAATTTTTAATCTTATAAGACTCTGCTTAAGTAAAGTAGTGCTCTCTTTAAACTGTCATCTTCAGCTCTGGAAGTTATTTTGTGTTTATGTATTATAATTGCATATATATATGCAGATGCTTGTAACAGAGTGGTTAGAATTCAGCACTCTCTATGATTCCCATTCAAATGATATTTAATTTTAATTTTATCAATAATGAATCATAATTTTTGATTCATTATCTTTTGCAATATCAACTTTTACATATAACAATTTAATTACTTTGCTTATTCACCAACTTAATAAATTTACCATCATAGTTTAAAAATATAAAAATGATTACCCACTATATTATATGGTTACTGCTTTGAGTCTTGGGAGCCTTCCCCAAATCATGAGGATTCCCTTTCCATTTGCAGTGATCTCTTCCAAAAGTTTCTCAATATTCTCTTCATCAGCCTAACTCTACTACATAGCTTTCTTTATACATCTGCAAAATATTAATGTCATTTGTTTTTCCTTTTGTTTTATTTTGCTGCATTGTTAAGAAGCTCAAGCTAGCCTTGAACTCATGATCCTTCCCAAGTGTTGAAATTACAAGTTTGGGATCCTTTTGATTCTCATAATGGTATTTTCCCTTTACATTTCATCCTCTAAGGCTGCTACATGGATTCTTTGCATTTGAAATTTTTTTTCTCCTGTTCACATCTTTTGAGGAAAGAAAATAAATGTCCATCTTATGCCTTCTTATAAGCAGGACACACAGTACAATATTGGTGGGAGTTTTTGGGGGGGAAGCAGCTGATGGGATTCATGTACTATCCTTTGCAAAGGAAATATGTCGAAAGAAGCCAGCCTCAAAAAAAAATGAAAGTCAATCTTTGTTTATATAAATAAATACTACCTTATAGGTAGATTAAATTTTAAAAAGAGAAATGTTTTCAGTTATCATCTACCCATAGTATTATAGCAGCCATTTCCACGTTTCATCTTGTTTTTCTTTATTTAATATTTCATATTATTTATATTTATGTGCTTGAGTATTTTACCTGTGTGTATGTCTAGGTAGTGTGTGTGCCTCTAGGGAATCATATCTCCTGAGACTGGAAATACAGATAGATCATCATGAGCCAACATATGATTGCTGGGATTTGGACTCCAGGATTTTGCAAGAGTAATCCATGTTCTTAGCTGTTGAGCCATCTTTCTATTCCTCTAATTAGTTTTAATTGTATTACTTCTCCTTTCCCTTTCTTTTATCATCTCCCATCTTCCTTCTTTCCAACCCCTTCCATATGTCCTCCACTCCTTTTCAAATTAATTTCCTCTTTTTTGTTTGAATATTATCAGTGTGTGTGTGTGTGTGTGTGTGTGTGTGTGTGTGTGTGTTTGAGTGTATGTGTTTGTGTGTATATTCACTGGTTTATGTATATGTATAGACTCTTGCTGAGTCTATTTGGTATGTTTTGTGGAGCTATGATTTCTGTGCTAAATGGAATGAGGGCAGTGGTACAGGGACTTCATCAGAGATGACCATTCAGACACAGTATATAGCCATTGAAAGTCTTTATTCCAACTCTCTGGTACCCGACCCACATGTTCAAGGACTTGGGTATTACCCTCAGTATCCAGAATACAGAGTTTTAAAGGCAAAATCTATGTCATAGTATCTTAGTAGGCAGCTGCAGTGGAGAGGGATACTCCACAGGGTAAGCAGTTTGAAGCAGTTTCAACAGAAGCTGTGTTAGCTAGGATCCCATGGCCTTTGGTTCCTAGAATAGAGTTGAGTAGTTTTCCATGGGATTCTCAAGCAAAGAGAGTAAGATTCTAGTTGAACCTGAAATGGCCTCAGAAAGAACATAGGATGGAGAAACCTCTACACTGACTTGCTTCATCACAAGCAGAAAGCTTTGTAAGAGCCAGAAGCTAGGGAAGCCTGTTTGGAGATTGCGTATCATAGAAATAACAATAAATCTACTTACATGATACCTCAGAAAACCTGGGCAAAGACAAAAATCTGTGAACATGCTAACTAGGAAAGGCTACATCTCAAGGGACCCCACCCTGAGAAAAAGAATTGAAGGGCAGCTAAGAGTGGGAAATGTATTCTCTTCAGAGAAGAGACCCATAATTGGCTATTCAACACATTCTTTAAAAAAAATTCTGGGATAATATTTGTAAGATATTACAAATTGCAAAATTCTGCACTAAAACCATCAGGGATCCAAGAGGTTCTCAGGACCCAACAGAGGGGACATTAACCGACATACAGAACAAAGGGGAGGTAGAACCTGTAGAGAACACATCCAGTGGATAGGCACAGCCCCCAGGTGAGGGATAGGGCCACCCACCCACCTCAAAAATATTAATCCAGAATTCCTCCTGTCAAAAGGAAATGCATGGACAAAGAATGGAGTAGAAACTGAAGGAAAGGCCATTTAGAGACTGCCCCACCTAGGAATCCATCCCATCTGCTGATACCAAATCCAGACACTATTGCTGATGCCAAGAAGTGCTTGCTGACAGGAGCCTGGTATAGCTGTCCCCTGAGAAGCTCTTCCAGAGCCTGACAAATACAGATCTGGATATGCACAGGCAAACATTGGACTGAGTGCACGTTCCCCAATGGAGAAACTAGGGCAAGGACTGTAGTAGCTGAAGGGGTTTGCAACTTTCATAGAAAGAACAATATCATCTAACCAGACCCCCCAAAGCTCCCAGGAACTAAACCACCACAATACACAGGGGCTACCCATGGCTCCAGCTGGATATGTAGCAGAGGATTACCTTAAATGGCATCACTGGGAGGGGAGCCCATTTGGCCCTGTGGAGGCTTGATGACCCAGGCAGGATCGGGAACACTAGGGCACTGAGGCAGGAGTATGTGGGTGGGTGAGGGAGCACCCTCATAGAGGCAGGGAGGAGGGAGGAAGGGATAGGGGGCTTGTGAAGGGGAAACTTGTAAGGGGGATAAAGAAATAAAATAACAGTCAATATTATATTTTTGATGCAAATATTTACATGGAAAATTATCACCCCAAACAGCAAAATGAGCAAAGCTGAAGACAGCAGAATACTATAACCAAAACATGTAAGTGATTCATACAAACTCAAACAATACTTTATTGGCATTGAAGCACATACATAAATTGGTAAACTCAATGTAAAGCCAAGAAATAGACCCTGCATAAAGTCTTCTTCCAGTATCTCCTGAAGATGTGAGTGACAGTAGATGCCTTGAACCTCAGCTACTGAGGAGCCTGAGGCAGAAAGGCATCACCTTCTAGGCCATTCTGGGTTTAAACTAAAAGTCTGGGGACATTAATTAAGTGGTGAAAACCTTGATCAGTGTGGGTAAGACTTTTATTATTGAGAATAGTTTTGGGTATCCTAGGTTTTCTATTATTCCAGATGAAATTGCAAACTGATCTTTCTAACTCAGTGAAAAATTGAGTTGGGATTTTAATGGGGATTGCATTGAATCTGTAGATTGCTTTCGGCAGGATAGCCATTTTGACTATATTAATCCTGCCAATCCATGAGAATGGGAGATCTTTCCATCTTCTGAGATCTTCTTCAGTTTCTTTCTTAAGAGACTTGAAGTTCTTATCATACAGAGCTTTCACTTCCCTAGTTAGAGTCACACCAAGGTATTTTATATTATTTGTGACTATTGTGAAGGGTGTTTTTTCCCTAATTTTTTTCTCAGCCACTTTATCCTTTGTGTAGAGAAAGGCCATTGATTTGTTTGAGTTAATTTTATTTCCAGCTACTGCACTGAAGCTGTTTATCAGGTTTAGGAGTTTCTGGTGGAATTTTTAGGGTCACTTATATTTACTATCATCTGCAAATAGTGATATTTGACTTCTTCATTTCCAATTTGTATCCACTTGATCTCCTTTTGTTGTCAAATTGCTCTGGCTAGGACTTCAAGTCCTATATTGAGTAGGTAGGGAGAAAGTGGGCAGCTTTGTCTACTCCCTGATTTTAGTGGGATTGCTTCCAGCTTCTCTCCATTTAGTTTGATGTTGGCTACGGGTTTGCTGTAGATTCCTTTATTATGTTTAGGTATGGGCCTTGAATTCCTGATCTTTCCAAGACTTTTATCATGAATGGGTGTTGGATTTTGGCAAATGCTTTCTCAGCATCTAAGGAGATGATCATGTGGTTTTTGTCTTTGAGTTTGTTTATATAGTGAATTATGTTGATGGATTTCCATATATTAAACCATCCCTGCATCCCTGGAATGAAGCCTACTTGGTCATGATGGATGATCATTTTGTTATATTCTTGGATTCGGTTTGCAAGGATTTTATTGAGTATTTTGCATCGATATTCATAAGAGAATTTGGTCTGAAGTTCTCTTTCTTTTTTGGATCTTTGTGTGGTTTAGGTATCAGAGTAATTATGGCTTCATAGAATGAATTGGTTAGAGTACCTTCTGATTCTATTTTGTGGAATAGTTTGAGGAGAGTTGGAATTAGGTCTTCATTGAAGGTCTGATAGAACTCTGCACTAAACCCATCTGGTCCTGGGCTTTTTCTGGTTGGGAGACTATTGATGACTGCTGCTATTTCTTTAGAGGAAATGGGACTGTTAAGGTTGTTAATCTGATCCTGATTTAACTTTGGTACCTGGTATCTGTCTAGGAAGTTGTCCATTTCGTCCAAGCTTTCCAGTTTTGTTGAGTATAGCCTTTTGTAGTAGGATCTAATGATATTTTGGATTTCCTCAGGTTCTGTTGTTATGTCTCCTTTTTTCATTTCTGATTTTGTTAATTAGAATACTTCCCCTGTGCCCTCTAGTTAGTCTGGCTAAGTGTTTATCTATCTTGTTAATATTCTCAAAGAACCAGCTCCTGGTTTGGTTGATTCTTTGAATAGTTCTTTTTGTTTCCAGTTGGTTGATTTCAGCCCTGAGTTTGATTATTTCCTGCAGTCTACTCCTCTTAGATGTATTTGCTTCCTTTAGTTCTAGAGCTTGTAGGTGTGCTGTCAGTTTGCTAGTGTCTGCACTCTCTAATTTTTTTTTGAAGGCACTGAGTGATATGAGTTTTCCTCTTAGGACTGCCTTCACTGTGCCCCATAAATTTGGGTATGTTGCGGCTTCATTTTTATTAAACTCTAAAAATTCTTTAATTTCTTTCTCTATTTCTTCCTTGACCAAGTTATGATTGAGTAGAGGATTGTTCAGTTTCCATGTGAATGCTGGATTTCTATTATTTATGCTCTTATTGAAGATCAGCCTTAGTCTGTGGTGATCTGATAGGATGCATGGTATAATTTCAATATTTTTGTATTTGTTGAGGCATATTTTGTGACCAATTATATGGTCAATTTTTGAGGAGGTACCATGTGGAATTGAGAAGAATGTATATCCTTTTGTTTTGGAATAAAATGTTCTGCAGATATCTGTTAAATCCATTGTTTCATAACTTCTGTTAGTGTCCATGTGCCTCTGTTTAGTTTCTGTTTCCAGGATCTTTCCAATGGTGAGAGTGGGGTGTTGAAGTCTCCCACTGTTATTGTGTGAGCTGGAATGTGTGCTTTGAGCTTTACTAAAGTTTCTTTAATTAATGTGGCTGCTCTTACATTTTGGAGCATAGATATTCAGAACTGAGAGTTCATCTTGGAAGATTTTACCTTTGATGAGTATGAAGTGCCCCTCCTTGTCTTTTTTTATAACTTTGGTTTGAAAGTCAATTTTATTCAATATTAGAATGGCTATTCCAGCTTGTTTCTTCAGACCATCTGCTTGGAATATTGTTTTTCAGCCTTTCACTCTGAGTTAGTGACTATCTTTTTCCCTGAGGTGGGTTTCCTGTATGCAGCAAAATGTTGGGTCCTGTTTTGTAGCCAGTTTATTAGTCTCTGTCTTTTTATTGGGGAATTGAGTCCATTGATGTTAAGAGAAATTAAAGAAAAGTAATTCTTGCTTCCTGTTATTTTTGTTGTTAAAGTTGGGATTCTATTCTTGGGGCTGTCTTCTTTTAGGTTTTTGAAGGATTACTTTCTTGCTTTTTCATGGGTGTAGTTTCTGTCCTTGTGTTGGTGTTTTCCCTTTATTATCCTTTGAATGGCTGGATTCATGGAAAGATATTGTGTGAATTTGGTTTTGTCATGGAATACTTTGGTTTCTCCATCTATGGTAATTGAGAGTTTTGCTGGGTATAGCAGCCTGGCCTGGCATTTGTGTTCTCTTAGGGTCTGTATAACATCTGTCTAGGATCTTCTTGCTTTCATAGTCTCTGGTGAGAAGTCTGGTGTAATTCTAATAGGCCTGCCTTTATATGTTACTTGACCTTTTTCTCTTACTGCTTTTAATACTCTGTCTTTATTTAGTGTATTTGTTGTTCTGATTATTATGTGTCTCGAGGAATTTCTTTTTTGGTCCAGTCTATTTGGATTTCTGTAGGCTTCTTGTATGTTCATGGGCATCTCTTTCATTAGTTTCGGGAAGTTTTCTTCTATAATTTTGTTGAAGATATTTGCTGCCCATTTAAGTTGAAAATCTTCATTTTCATCTACCCCTATTATCTGTAGGTTTGGTCTTCTCATTGTGTCCTGGATTTCCTTGATGTTTTGAGTTATGGTTTTTTGCATTTTGCATTTTCTTTGATTGTTGTACCCATGTTCTCTATTGAATTTTCTGCTCCTGAGATTCTCTCTTCCATCTCTTGTATTCTGTTGCTGATGCTCACATCTATGGTTCCTGATTTCTTTCCTAGATTTTCTATCTCCAGAATTGTCTCCCTTTGGGTTTTCTTTATTGTTTCTATTTCCCTTTTTGGGACTTCGATGGATTTTGTTCAATTTCATCAGCTGTTTGGTTGTGTTTTCCTGTAGTTCTTTAAGGGATTTTTCTGTTTCCTCTTTAAAGATGTCTACCTGTTTAGCAGAATTTTCCTGTGATTCTTTAAGGACTTCTACCTGTTTAGCAGTATTCTCCTGTATTCCTTTAAGTGAGTTATTAATGCCCCTTTTAAGGTCCTCTACCAGCATCATGAGATATGATTTTGAATCCGAATCTTGCTTTTCATGTGTGGTGGGGTAACCAGGACTGGCTGAGGTGGGATTGCTGGGTTATGATGATGGTGAGCAGTGTTGGGTTCTGTTGGTAAGATTCTTATGTTTGCCCATTTATCCTTTGTGTAGGGAAAGGCCATTGATTTGTTTGAGTTAATTTTATATCCAGCTACTTCACTGAAGCTGTTTATAAGGTTTAGGAGTTCTCTGGTGGAGATTTTAGGGTCACTTATATATACTATCAAGATATTTCTCTTTTATCTCTTGTATTATGGTGGTGTGGCTTGTGTCTGTAGTTTTTGTTCACTTTTCTAATTCTTCCATCTCCAGGATACCCTCAGTTTGTGTTTTCTTGATTGCTTTTATTTCCTTTGTCAGGTCTGGAACAGTTTTATTCATTTCTAAAATCTGTTTGTTTTCTTGGCTTTTATTAAGGGATTTATTCATTTTTCCCACTGTTTATTCATGTTTTCAGGATTTCTTTAAAGGAGTTGCTCATTTACCCTTTAAGGGTCTTTATCAAAATTATATAGTTGGTTTTACAGCCAGTTCCTTGTGCTTCAATTGTGTAGGAATATTCAGGTCTTACTGTAGTAGGATAGCTGAGCTCTGGTGGTGTCATGTTCCCTGGGCTGTCATTGAGTGTCTTTTTATGCTTGCCTCTAGACATCTGGTTTTGGGGATAATTATAGGGTTAGATGCTGAGTTTTGAATTTGTCTTTGTTGTATGGGTTTCTATAAACCTCGGTTTCTGTTTCTTCTTTCATCTCCTGGCTTGAGTGGCCTGTGTTTCTGATGACTGGGAACTGGTAGGTCCTCTGGTTCAGTAGGGTGCCTCTGATGGAGTTTTAGTGGCCTGATAGAGGTTAGAGGCCCCTGTGCCTCTTTGTGTCAGTGTGATCACGGGGATTCTCAGTTGCCTCTGGGGTTCTGGGGTTCTGGTAATTGGTATGGCCTCTGGTACAGAAGCGGGCTTCTATAGAAGTGATAGCTAGTATATGGTGACGAGGAGAAAGAAATTGTTGGAGGAAAGCTGGGCTGGCTCTGAAGAAGTGTTGGTTATCTGACAGCTGGGGCATATCTGTGGTTCTAGATAACTGCATGAACTAGCAGTGGCTTCTGATGGAGTTATAGGCTCCATTATGGTAATGAGGTGAGTGAGTGTAGGGGTATTTGATGGAAAAAGCTGGGTGGGCTTTGAGAGTGTTTGTGGACAATTGGTGGTGTCTTACTTCAGGTACCAGCATGGCCTCTGGTAGAGCCAGAGGCTTCTATAAATCTTATTTTAAAAAGATGTATTAGTCTGAGCTAAGGATGTAGTTAAGCAGTTAACAACACTTATTGTTCTTCCAAGGGGCCTGAGTTTGCTTTCTGGAACTCATATTTGGCAGATCACAATTGCCTGCAACTCCAACTCCAACTCTAGGGATCCAATGTCTCTGTCCTCTCTGAGGCATCTGCACTCCAAGTCACATACCCACAAGCAGACACATATATACATACACACATACACATGCTTGCAGGCTTGCATGCCCACACACATAGTTAAAAATAATGAAATAAAATAAATGTTAAAAGTGTAAATGCCAAAATAAGTTATTAAAATACAGAAAATACTAGTACATATAATCTTCTTATATCTACTTCAGAAATTAGAATCTAGGCTCTTATAAATCTCTGAACAATACAAATAATTGGATAAAAATGATATTGTAGAACTGTTGAATAAAATTTGTTAATTTTGAAGAATAAAGTCATTTTTGCAGCAAATGGATAAAAGAGAGGACTAGCCTGTTAAGCAAAATAAGCCAGACTTACAAAGGGAAGCATAGCTTGTCCCTCATATGTGAAAACAATAAAAGAAAAATGCTACCGTATTTACCTTAAAGTAGATTAGTGATAATAAAGCCTGGGAATGTGTTAATGTGGAGAAGGGACAGAAGAGAGGAAAAAGAATTACCAGTACAAACAATACCCTTCTATTGTGAATATAGAGGATTCTGCCAATATTGACAATTAGTGTTTATTATTTCAAAGTTCTAGAACTTCACTAGTTAAAGTAGCATTATTATCTTGGCATAATTATTGACTAATGCTTTTACCAATTGGTAAATTTAGTTGCATAACTGAGCAGGCTTACTTAATTAGATTTCCTGGATGTCTGGTTGATATCTAGAGACAGGAACTCAGTACCAAGTGTGAAAAATCCCACTCAGTAGAATGATATATTGGAAGAAGTGACTCATACTTAAGTAAACGTGTTAGGATCACCACTGAACCCACACTTGTGCTGTTCTCAATCACTACTACATAGATTAATGTGTCCTTGTCTTTCAAAGCATTTTGATCTTCTTGATGAAATCATAAGCTCTCCTCTGCAAAATCATAATTGAGTTCTATCAGAATGTTTTTGATTGTGACTCCATGTAGCTCCTCAGATCCCTTCATGTCTCTAATAGCTACCCTTAGATTGCAGCTTCCTGGCCAATCTCTATCCCTTTAATGTTTTTTCTTCCTTCTGAATAGGGCAGTTTGCATGGATGAGGGCTAAGAGCCCTCTGTCTTTTAAAGATGTTCATGAACTGAGAGGAACTTAGGAGCAAAAGACAAAGGACATTGATAAATAAAAAAAAAAAAAAAAAAAAAAACCTGCTTAGCTCTAAACTTTACAAGAAACTATTTCTATGCAGAGTGTACATCCTCAGCTGTTTATTTATACAGAGCCCTGCAGGAAATTGGCAAACTCTAATACTGTGTCTCCCTCCCTCTCTCCCTCTCCCCTTATTCTTCTTTGTCCCTCTCCCCTCTTCTCTTTTCCCTTTCATCATGC
>LR753002.1:0-17354 GCA_902729485.2 Mus minutoides | reverse complement strand
CTAGGCTATTTCTGCTTTCTTGAACTAAGCTTCATAAGTAGAATTTACTATAAACAAAACCATCCAGCATGTGTAACAGAGCATAGTTATATAAGAGACATTCTGTGTTGTATATTAAGAGTTTCTTTCTCCATATGGCTGAAATTCCATTTCATATATATATATATATATATATATATATATATATATATATATATATATTATTCACATTACTATCCATATGCTGATTAATGTTTCCAGTTTGCAAGTAACAACTATACAGGTCTTTATGTGGTCATGGCCAGCTTTTCCTCTAGGATAAACATGTAAAATAATGAGCTGAATCAGATGATACATGCATAGTTAATGCTTTAAGAAACTGCTGAATACTTCTCAAACTAGTTGGATTATTTTAAATTGCCACTTGAATTATCACTGCACATGAAGGATCCATAAACTATGTTCTACTGGCTGAATCTGGCTTACCATCTGCTTCAGTACTTTTTGTGAGTTAAGAATTGTGTTCATACTTTTTATTAAGAAAAAGTAAAAAGTGAACTTTATGAAATTTTCCACTTAGTAATCACTAATAAATTTTATTTCAATATAACCACAGCCACTCTGTTATGCATTATTTGTGATCATGGCTGAATAATTTCATCTACAATTACATGGGCTCTAAATATCATTCCAATAGATACCTAGTCGTTATATTGTGATTTAATTTGCTTTTTTCTAATGGCTATTATTGATCATAAAAACTGACACTTTTTCTGTTTAAAAAATGTCTCCATTATACTATGTTTTTGCAATTTCACATAAATCTCAAAATCATCATGACAATTTCCAAAGATTTTGATTGAATTAATTTTTTCTATAGATTAAATTGGAGAGGTTTAATCTCACCCAAGTTATTTATAATCACTAAGTGAGCCACAGTTGTCCATTTTTGCTGTGTAAGATTGGACAATATTCCATAAAATTTATAAGTTAGTTGTTTGGAGAGATGGCTCTCAGCAACTAAAAACCACCTACAACTTCAATTGAATGGGATTGAATTACCTTGTATAGACTCTGTGGAAATCTAGACATCTGATACACTGAAATACATGTAAACATCTATACACATAAAATAAAAATGAATAAATCCAAGAGTATAAAAATGTTTACAGTTAACATTTTCCATTTTATTCAATTTTTTATTAATGTATACCAGTTATACCAAACAATTATTTTCCATGAGATATTGCCTTTTTTCTCTTACTTTTAAACATACATTTAATATACTTTGGTTGTATTTTTATTTTGTTATGAAAAGCAGTTGACTTCACATTTAAATTTCCTTTTGTTGATTAGACACCCAAGAAAGAGGAAATTAGATCTTAGATATTGATTTTGGTTCCTGTCAACCTACTTAACTCACTTTTCAAGTGTAGTAATTATTTACTGATACCTTGTTATCATACATATAAAAGGACATGTAGTTTGTGAACAAAGTCAGGTTTACTCTTTCATAAAATTATATTAGGGTATCTATTCTTTTCCTTGTTCTGCTATGCTGGTTAGAACTTCTATTATAGTACCAAGTAGAGGTGGTAAAAATGGGTTATCTTCTCCTTAATTTTTTTTGAGAATTTCATACATATATAAAATAAGTATTATTTCAATCCTCTAGTTTGCTCTAGTTTTCATTTATTATCACTGAACTTTCTGTTGAAGTTTTTTTCATTAATTATTCTATTTGTTTACCTCTCAAATGATGTGCCACTTCCTGGTTACCCCTCCACAAGTTCCCCATCCCACAACCTACCTCTTCTCCCTCCCCTTTGCCCTATGAAGGTGCTCTCCCACCCAACCACTCTCTCCTGCCCCACCCTCCATCATCCCCCTATGCTGGGGCAACAAACCTTCACAGGAGCAAGGGTCTCCCCTCCCATTGATGTCAGACAAGGCCCTCCTCTGCTGCATATGTATCTGAAGCCATTGTTCCCTCCCTGTACACTCCTTGATTGATGGTCTAGTCCCTGGGAGCACTGGGTGGTCTGGCCAGCTGATGTTATTCTTCCTGTTAAAGTGCCTTAAAAATTCTTTTACCAATTACAGAAAGTACACCCTTTTCTTTGTCTTTTTAGCTTTTCTACCAAAAAAATATTCATTTTTAACTGTGACAGTCACTTTTCTTGGATGTTACCCATTCCTACTTTTGAATCACAATGTGATACTCCTTTGTATTGTAGACAACATTATGTCTTCAGAAATATTTGTTCCTTTCTCTGTCTTTGATCCTCTGTACGTACTTGTATCTTGCTCAAACAATTGAAGAATACATATTTGCAATTGCTTTAGGCAGTTTGATTATGAAATGTCTTAGTTTAGTCTTATGTATATGTTTTCTATTCAGGCTCCTTTGAGTTTCAGGCTTAATATTATCAAATTTGTGGAAAATCAGCCATTACTTATTTAAATTTCTTTTTTCTACCCTTTATGTTCTCGTTTTTCTCCCTTTGAGACTCAGCTTCATGTGCATTAGGGAACTTTTACTTGATTCCCAATTTGCTGGTGCTTTCTTAGTTTATTTTTCTCCATGTTTCATTTTATAATATGAAAAGGTATTATTTGATGACTATTAATGGTAAATAATTTTTCTGCAGTGTTCAATTTTTCTGTCATCCTAATCAATGTAATTTTTTTCTGAAGCAGTATGCATTAGGTATTTTATATGTAGATAGATGGATATTTATATGTGTTGTGTATTGTGTCTGCTTCTTCTATTCACTCAATGTTCCTACCGTTGAGCATTTGAAACATATTTTTAAATGAAACTTTAAAATACTTCTTTACAAATTAAATTTTCTCTATTATTTGTAGCTCTGTTGTTATTGTTATTATTATTGTTATTCTGATTGTAGATCCAACTTACATAATTTTTATATGTATCACGTGTATGTATGTGTGTGCACATACGCTTATGTGTGTGTATGGGTGCACATGCATGTACGTGCACATGTGCATACTGAAGAGTTAACTCATGACTTCAGGCATTCCAGACAAATGTTATATCACAAAGTCAGTCTGCCTAGTACATTGTAATTGGATGCTATACTCTTGTAATTTTTGTTGCTGTTTTTGTTTGTTTGTTTGTTTGTTTTTTGTTTTTGTTTTTGTTGTTGTTGTTGTTGTTGGTTTTTTGCTTAGTTCCAGTGAGTATGGGATATTATTTTAAATATTTGTGGGTTTGTTATGTAATAGAGTTATTTGATTTTTTCATCCTTTTATTGCTTGCTTTCATGTTTTTTTTTTCATCAGAAGATAGGCAGATCTTGGTTTAAGACTACTGGTGTCTTCTAGTGAGATACCACCATTTTGAGAACTCTATCCAATAGTCTATGCACTATGGTTCTTTCCATCTCCTATATGTAAAAGAAATTATGACACACCCCTGTTGTTTCTTCGAGTATTATTCCCCACGCACAGGTATGTTCCTTACAAGCATGTCCTGATGGCACTCAGAAGACTTCCTATGAGACATGTATAGATCCCCAGATCATTGTGTCTCTGCTATCAGATCTGCAAGTAACTCTATTCTATCTGACGCAATGCTTAATGAATTGTAGCAGAATTTTAAGTGAGTATTCCTTAGGATGTAAGGCTCTGAGTTCTCCTCCATCAATTGAAAAACTCAAGCCTTTTTTCTTACAGTGCCATTGTGACATGAAAAGAACCTTCTACCACTAGACCTAATCAGTGAAAAGGCTGACCTTAAGGTTCCCTTCCTTGGAGACTCTCCTGTTGGGCTCTTCCAATTTCTGAGAAATACTCACTTTATCTTTTTCTCATGTCAGTGATGCCAAGGAATTTCTACAGTTAATGATTAGTGGAAATAAACTACAGCTGCTTGAAATTTATGCTGCAACATGTCATATGTCTAATACCAACTTGTTAGAAACTTTTCCGAGCATATAATATCTTTATCTTGGACTCTTCTGACGGAATACATATGCTTTATTACTGGGAAAGCACATGTGTCTGTAACATAAAGATCTGAATAGGACTTCCCATCAAGGGCCATGCATTGATGCCAGGTACTTTCAAATTGAAGTGACACCCTTCAGCTCTTCAACTTGATGTCCTCTGATGCCTTTTATTTTATAGTTGGTGATATTTTGCATAAACACCAGAGCCTTACCACTAGGATAGGGTACTGATACTCCATTATGGTTTCAATATTTATATTTCATTTGCATCAATAGGCCCTCAACTGGGTGTTAAGTGCTACGGAAAAAAAAAAAAAAAGATTAGGAGCTTTATCTTGGCATGTCATTCAAAGCGAGAAAAATCAGAAGTCACATGATATGGTGTACATTTTTGGTTTTTATATATATATGCCTTATAAAATTGCTGGCAAAGTGCTGTTTCATTTATACATTACTTTTAATGGTTTTATCTCTTTGGTCATTTGAAAGACAATTCTAGTCTGCCTCAGAATTTCTTGAGTCTCTATTTCATTTCCAAAAGGCCATCTACTCACACTTTTGTCAACACAGAACACAAGTGGCCACACTGTGCCACGCCTTAGCCTTGCTTATTATTATGTAACCACCCCCAAAGCTTAGACTAATTTTTGTTTTACCAAAATAGACTGAGTTGGTTCCTACAAGAAAACAATAAAATATGTATTATATGACATAGAAAGCTGAAAGTTTTTAACAGGAGACCAAAGATACAAAAGCTGGAAACAATGGTTTTGTCTCTAAGAGGTAGTGCATACAAATATTTAAGAAAGAGACTATTGTCTTTTAAAAATCTTTGCAAGACATTTAATCTTTTAATTCATGTGACACTAGCTGTTTTAATTTGAGTGACCTTATATGTCCTTGGAAGATAATATAGATAACTTAAATAAAATTCTACATTTCTGTCTACAGGTAGAAGAAATTCTGTGTAACCAGAAGACTGCTTAATTTGCCTTTCTTTTGTAATTAGATTTATGTTTTAAAACTTGAGTTTAAAATTATTGACTTTAACTGATTGGCTAAAGAACATACATAATTATGAAAGAAATTCAATAATTCTAAGGCAATAAAGTTTTCTCTTTCACTAGGCTCTCCTGTTCAAGAATTGTATATTTTTATTACCCTTTCTTCTTATCTTCTTTCTCCATAGGAAATTCATCTGTGTTCTAGCATATATGCTTTCTCCCCTCATGCCTATTTAACTTTCTCAAACTCATAGACAAAACTTCAATCATGTTCAAATTCAAATCTCTGACAGTGTACTATTTCATTCATACAACTCATCACCAAAGTTTACTTCTCTATCTTGAACTCTTTTAACTCCAGAGTCATATGCCTCTATGTTCAATACCTGCATTCAGACATCGCATAAGCATCTAGACTCCATTGATAAAAAGTAAGCAATTTATCTTCAGTTCTCATTTTAATAATGGGTAAAATTGTTTTTAACTGAGGCCAAAACTTTGGAATAACATTGGAATTTACTCTCTGTTTCTATTTTTGTTCCATTAAATTCTGTTGACTTATTTTCAGAATATATATATATATATATATATATATATATATATATATATATATACATTCAATACAATATCAGAACAGCAATGATACCCTTAGCCTGAGTCAGCACCATTGTTCACTTGAATGAATACAGTCTTACTATTCACCTGGTCATTTGTCCTATTATTCACACACATTAAAATTATACTTAAAAATTTTTAATCCTACAATTTTCTACTTCCTCTGCTCATAAGGCACTTATGACCTACCCTAGCACTCAGAGTAATAGACAGAATTCTTATAATTACCTCATATTATATCATGGTTTTTTGTTGTTGATTGTGTGACACACTTCAGGGCTTTTTTCAAACATCATCCCTAAAATGAGACCATTGCTAACTACTTGCTTTAACTACTTGTTTTAAAACTATAGATCATCTTCCTATTTATTTTAAACTGTTTTTTTTTTCTAATGATGAGCAAATTCACTAAAAATAGGGATCTCTCTCTTTTGCTCTTTCTCTTTCTCTCTCTACACACACACATGCACACACTATAAGGCTTTTCAGACTGAGGCTCACCTACTTTTCAAATATAGACCATAGTCAAGGATACACGATATTTTAAGCTTTTTTTTCTGTCTTTCTAAGACTATAGTGCTCAAGTCATCATCTATAATTGTTTTCACCTACAATGCCATACCGTTTCCCATCTTTCTTGGAAAATTTCCATTGATCTGTTGGCAGAAGCAGCCAGCAAAGACTTCCCTCTGTTCTCTATGCTGATAATAATTGTCCACATCATACTTATAGCATCGTCACAGTCTCTCTTATAGTAAAATCATTAGTGCTATGGCTCTCATTACCCTCTAAATATCCACCTGATAATAACTCATCCTTTTTAACTTTTTAATTTTGATCTTTCTTAAGCTTATGCTCCTAATGTTAAGCAGTGATAGATAGAGGTTTATATGCTTTTAGACTTTACTTTTCAGCTTTCCGGGTTCATTATATCCAACCACAACTGAGTTGACACTGGTTTTCTACTTACCACTTGCCCCTTGGTTTATTGTAACTATTTTTGATCTTCTATCTATGCTTTTTAAATTAGATATTTACTTTGTGTACATTTCAAATGTTATCCCCTTTCCTGGTTTCCCCGCCGAAAACCCCCTATCCCCTCCCTGCTCCCCTTGCTCACCAACCCACCCACTCCTGCTTCCTGGCTCTGGCATTCCCCTATACTGGGGCATAGAACCTTCACAGGACCAAAGGTCTTTTCCTCCCATTGATGACCAACTAGGCCATCCACTGCTATATATGCAGCTAAAGCCACGAGTTCCACCATGTGTTTTCTTTGGTTGGTGGTTTACTCCCAGGGAGCTCTGGGAGTACTGATTAATTCATATTGTTGTTCCTCCTATGGGGCTGCAAACCCTTTCAGCTCTTTGGGTACTTTCTCTAGCTCCTTCATTGAGGACCTTGTGCTCCATCCAATGGATAGCTGTGAGCATCCACTTCTGTATTTGTCAGGCACTGGCAGAGCCTCTTAGGAGACAGCTGTATCAGGCTCCTATCAGCAAGCTCTTGTTGGCATGCACAAAAGTGTCTGGGTTTGGTGGTTGTATATGGAATGGATCTCCAGGTGGGGCAGTCTCCGGATGGTCATTCCTTCAGTCTCTCTTTCACACTTTGTCTCTGTAACTCCTCCCATGGGTATTTTGTTCCCCAATCTAAGAAGGATCAAAATATCCACACTTTGGTTTTCCTTCTTCTTGAGCTTCATGTGTTTTTGTGAATTGTATCTTGAGTATTCTGAACTTCTGGGCTAATATCCACTTATCAGTGAGTGCATATGATTTGTATACTTTGTGATTGGTTTACCTCACACAAAATGGGGTACAGAGCTAAACAAAAAATTCTCAACTGAGGAATACTAAATGGCTGAGAAGCACTTGAAAAAATGTTCAACATCCTTTGTCATCAGGGAAATGCAAATCAAAGCAACCCTGTGATTCCACCTCACACCTATCAGAACTGCTGAAATAAAAAACTCAGGTGACAGCAGATGCTGATAAGGATGAGGAGAAAGAGGAACACTCCTCCATTTCTGGTGGGATTGCAAGCTGGTACAACCACTCTGGAAATCAGTTTGGTGGTTCCTCAGAAAATTGGACATAGTACTACCAGAGGATCCAGCAATACCTCTCCTGGGCATATACCCAGAAGATGCTCCAACATGTATTAGGGACACATGCTCCACTATGTTCATAGCAGCCTTATTTATAATATCCAGACGCTGGAAAGAATCCAGATGTCTCTCAACAGAGGAATGGATACAGATAATGTATATTTACACAATGGAGTAAATATTAAAAACAATGAATTTATGAACTTCTTAGACAAATGGATGGATCTGGAGGATATCACCCTGAGTGAGGTAATCCATCTATATTTTAAGGCTCACTTTCAACCAGTTTGCTAGTTAACTTTTAGCACATATCCATGCCTCCTCCTTCAAGATAAAATAATAAACTACTACTGTAAAAATCCTAATTTAATAATATTAAAGCTTTCTATTTCATTTATTTTCATTTCTCCATCTCTGATGTCATTGTGTAATGCCTGATGGTTGTCTCTTCACAATGAACCTCACTCCCATCTTTATTTAATTTATGGTGTTTCACTCCACAAATGTGGTTGGATGCCTTCTTCTATATCTTCAACTCTCCAAATACTTTAGGATTCTTTCTTTCCAACTAAATATGTTTGAGTCTTGTCTTATCATAAACAGCTTTTCTTGTGATCCCATTAGTCTGTGGTCATTGCTCTTATTGTCCTGGATTTCTATGTAGAAATTTTGCTAGCCAGCAACTATTCTGGCTATTATTCTTTAACTCCTGATTCCTCAATATGTTCTTTTCTTCTTTCTATCCCAGGACCACACAATATCAGACCTTATAAATCCAAACTTATAAGGTGACATAAATACCTGGTCCTTTGAGCCTCCTTTCTAAGCATATTGTTCTCAGTCTTCCTCTGTCTATCCATGTCTCTTCTCCCAAATGGACAAGAGTTTGTTGTAGTTCATGGAAGATATAACCATCTTACTGCCCTTCATAATTTCTCAAGCCTGCCACTTTACTGGCTCTTTAGAACTTGTATATTCTCCAACTCTCACATGTGGCAATTTTTAATCCAAAAAAGATTTTCAAGTATTAGGTAATATGTTTTCTGCAGCAAGTTGTACTTCTACTAAAGCTGCACTCATGTATTAACTTGTCTGTTTCCCTCATTGTACACTAGACAAAACTTTTATAATGGGATTTTCTCTGTATTTATTATATTTTTGTTTGCCTAATAGAGTATTTGTAGTTTTGATAGATGTGTGTGTGTGTGTGTGTGTGTGTGTGTGTGTATGTGCATGAACTCTCCTATGTGTTTGTGTGTGTGTGTGTGTGTGTGTGTGTGTGTGTGTGTGTGTGTGTGTATGTATGTGTGTATGGGTGTGTGTGTTTGTGTGTATGTATCCTGGCAGGTGTACATGCCCACATATGTGTCATGTGAATGTATACAGAAAATACCTAAATACTGTTGATTGTTTAGCCATTATAGATTTTTTAATTAAATTAAATTAGTTCTTCAAGAAAGAACAAATACATCTATTATACGTTTTCTGATTATTCTCCCTCTCAGCCCTATATTTTCCTGGTCCTACCCTTGTCAACCTTTCTTTTTCCTATAAATCTCTTTCCCACAATAATGGGTTTTCTTTTGTTTGTTTCGCTTTGGGGTACATTGTATTTCAATAGGCCATGCAAGTATCTGCAAGTTAGAACTATCTACAGAGGCTTAGTGAGCTCCGCATTTGGTAAACAACCGAAGAGAAAGACTCCTGCTCTGAGAACATGTCAGTAGGCAACAGTTGAACAGTTTGTATATGTGTATAGGTGGGGGAGGGGAAGCTTCATGATTTCTCCATGTCTACAATTCCCTGTTGGCAGGGTCAGTCATATGCAGTCTAATGTTAATAACCACAGCTATTCTGATTTTGTGATTGCAATTGCTGTCATGCTCAAAAGACATGCTCTTCCCATCTTCTGGCTCTTACATGCTTCCTGCTTCCTCTTCTTCAGTGTACCTTCAGTCTGAGATTGGACAGTAAGTGCAGAATTTATGAGAAATTTCTCAGTCATCATTCTTTGCTAGCATCTGGTGCAGCCAAGTATTCTCTTTCACCACCACCAATGACAAAGAGAGGCTTTTTTGATTAAGACTGACAGTAGCCTTTATATAAGGATATAAACAAAAATTTTGAAAGGGCAGGTTGGCACTTACTCAGTTTAGCTAATCGATAGCTGTATCCTCCAAATACAGATGCATGCTATTCCTCTCAATTACACAACAAAATGAGGTGATAAGAAATTATTGCTGAAGACACCATACATCTTAATTGGAAAGTATATTGATCAAGCTGAAATTGATTGGAAGCTATATTACTACTACTACTTACATTTCAAAGTGCTAGAAGCTATTAGGAGACTACTGGGAGCACGGAGAAAGACACTGATAGTTTTATCCAACTGTGAGAGCTATGAATATCAATCCTGTACTACCAGGTAAGATAGACCCACTAATACAATAATAAATGACAGGACTGTTACAGGGTAACCAATGCCTCTCTGATTGGATTTGAAGTTTGCTCAAATTGAGAACATTCAGAACTAATGTTTTCTATCTGATCATTATGGATTATTATTAATTATTATTAATATTAATATTAAAAGAGTAAGAAGAGGCATGTGACTTAAAAATTTCACATTTCAAACATGGAATGACCATGTTAGGCCTTGTGACATAGAAACATGATCATCTCAACTTTGCAAGCTATTACATTGTTTTAAAATTTTGGAATATTTTAATATATTCCAACAATATAGTCAGATTGTAGTTTAACCTCCAGGCAAAGTTACTAAATAAATATGATATGTATATTGGCTATGGCATAATTAGCATTGCATTGCCCATAAGGGTTAGTTCCTAAGCTTACTATTCTGTGTGTATTAAGAGCTGCTAATTGTAATCAATTTCATTGTTGAAGTACTCATCAATTTTTAATGCTGTGTAACAGGACTCTCCAAAACATGGTTGTATAAAACAGTACTTTTCTCCTAACTCATG
Source organism: Mus minutoides (assembly GCA_902729485.2). Classification (NCBI taxonomy): domain Eukaryota; kingdom Metazoa; phylum Chordata; class Mammalia; order Rodentia; family Muridae; genus Mus; species Mus minutoides. The sequence goes on along the minus strand of LR753002.1, from coordinate 6,682 downwards.
GTTGTATGTAATGCCAGGGTGGGTCCTCTCCTGGTGCTATATAAGTAACGTTTGAAACTGTTGCAGTGGGTTTATTTTCTTGCTCATTTCCCATTAAGCTCCAAAGATTAAATGAGATGTTATGGTGTTTTTAGAGCAACTCTTTGAAAGACTTTGAAAGAGTATTGAAAGACAAAGAGGAAGATGAGTAAGTGGTGAAGCCATTTGTTGTTGTTTTGTTTGTTTGTTTGAGTTTTTGGTTTGCAGCGGACCTGGTTCAGTTCTCAGCATCCATATGGATGCTTACAACCAGCTGAAAGTACAGTTCCAGGGAATCCTCTTTTCACCTCTATATGCATCAGGCATGTACCTGGATACACATACATGCTGGCAAAACATTTATACACATAAAATAAAATTTAAAAAATATTGTTTCAAAGAAGAAAGGAATGTACTGATATTCCTTTAGAAATCCACCATGTCATCGGTCACAATATGTTAATCAAGTAAATCACATTCATAGACAGGAAACAGATCATCCCTGATGGAAGGAATGGAAAGCCACATTACAGGAACACAGGCAAAACTGAGATAATATGAATCTTTGGTTTTTGTCATTAACAGAGAAACATCCAGGATGTATTACAATCATGTACCCAAGTTTACTATTTACCATTATATATCTTTATTAGGACTACATGTATATATGCAGCTTATTATTTCTTGACATATACTGAAGCAGACATATTCAATCTGAACCTCTCATCTTTCCTATCTTGAAATCTACCTCATTTTGAATTTTCTTCATTCCAACTAATAACAAATCTACTTGAGGACTCTCTAACAGGCCCAAGTATGGAAAACATGGCACCTGCAGGTTTGTCCTTTCCCCTTTCCTCTCTCTTGCTAAACTGTCAGATTACATTCCTAAAGCTAGCCCCCAAAGTCTATTTCCTTATTTGGCTTCTGATGCATTCCTGAGCCAGAACATCAAAGTCAAGCTATCAAAACGATGAGGTCCAACAATTAAAATTCATTATTTGACTAGCATATCCAATGAGAATTTACCAACTCATCCTAACACAGCCTTCCCTTTTTCTCCTTAAAAACACACTCCTATAAAACTACCCATATCTTTCTTTGATTGATCCAGAGGCAACTCCTCCATTGTCCCTCCCGGGTAATAAATCTGCTTTGTGCTAAAAAAAAAAAAAAAAAAAAAAAAAAAAAAAATGCTGTCTGGTGTGGTCTGTGCTGACTCCAAGGGGCCCTCTTACACAATTTATCTAGTGTTCCTGGCAAAATTCTGGTGCTACCTTCAATTAGAGTGCAGTAAAATTCATCATCCAAACAGAGGCACACTGAGGAGAGGTAATGGTGGGAGTATATAGAAAATAGTTGGTAAAAGATTTCTTAAATATTTTTCTTAACTTTTTAAAAGATATATCTCTTGTATATCTATCTGTTTTACTTGCATGTATCTCTGTGCACTACTTTCATGTCCTGTGCCAAGGGAGGCCAGACAATGATATAAGATGCCTTCTTACTGGAGATCCAGATGCTTGTAAGCTGGCATATGGAGGTTGAGAATTGAGCTCAGGTCAACAGTAGAAGGCCAAGGAGCTCTTCTAAGCACTAAACCATCACTACAGTTCAAATGTTATCAGCTTCAAAAAATATGACTTGTTAGTAGCCAAAGTTATCTGTGTATCCAAGTGTGATCCCTACCCAAATGGAAATTCCTTTAATAGCAGAAGTAAAAAACAGACAAACAAAAGATATAAATCACAAACCTGGCAGTGGTGGTGCATGCCTGTAATCCCAGCACTTGGGAGGCAGGGGCAGGTGGATTTCTGAGTTCAAGGCTAGCCTGGTATACAGAGTGAGTTTCAGGACAGCCAGGGCTATACAGAAAAACCTATCTTGAAAAAACATATATATATATATATATATATATATATATATATATATATATATATATACACACACACACACACACACACACACACACACACACACACACACACTCATTGAAACTGTTTAGAGACATGAAAACTACAAAATAATCCAAGAAATCCTGAAGAGGAAAAATGAAGCTGGAGGCAATCTTACACAAAACTATAGCTTTAAAGAAGCATGCTATCACCATAAAACAGGACAATGGGAAAGAATAGAGAATCCCCAATCAGCTGACCTGGACAACTGAGAGCATACACTAGAATAGGAAAGCCTCTGGCCACTGCCCTAATAAAATCTGGATGGTCTGATGCAGATGACAGACACTCTGTGTCAAAATTAAATGAAAATGAATTAAAGACATACATGGAAGAACAGAGAATATGAAACTCCAGAGATAAAACTGGAGATATATTTCTGGACACTTTTGGATATGACACTAAAGATTGACAAGAATATATCAAATGAAGTATCTGTCTAGGAAAAAAAGTAAACAGGATGGAGAGGCAAACAGACCAAATGGAAGACTATATTTGCAAACAACTCATCTGACAGACAAGAGATTTGTCTTCGGAATATATATGGATTTCAACAACTCAGCAGTAAACAAATCAATATCACACAACTATTCATAATTTAATTTTTAAATATTAAAATGACCAAAATAGACTTTTACCAAAAACATAAAATATAGAGAGATACACAAACAGAACACTAGAAAATATTTAAGAGCACTGGTATAGGGAATTATAAATGAAACACACAATATGTCTTACCATATGTGGGTGGCTATTAACAAACAGGCAGTCTAAACAAATGCTGGAAAGGTTTCAGAAAACATATTCCCACACACTGCTGATAGAAATATTAACTAGTATAGTTATTTTGGGGGAGAAAGTATGAAGAGTTCTCTGAAAACTGGAAGTGAAATGACTCTGTGAACTATCCATTCATTTCACTTTCCAATTTCATGGGCAATCCCTATTTCCTTTCAATGAGAGGAGATTGGAATATAACATTTTTGCATGTATTACACTGCTATTCATAGATGCCTATAGTATGGAGATCAATTTAGATACCTAAGAGTGGTTGAAGAGATAAAGAAATATGGTGCATAAATGCAATGGAGTATTATTCAGCCACAAAAAGAAAGAAATTCTATTACTCAGAGCAATATGAATGAAACTAAAGAACAGCTTCATATAAAGGAACAAACAACATCAGATAAAGGAAAAAAAAAACATGGTTAAATTTCACTTATATATGAAAGACAGAATCTTTTAAACAGAAACTTAAAATAGAGTAGTAGCTAGCAAGGTTCCAGAAAGGTTTAGCAGCAGAGGGAAATGAGAGGGAAGATAACAGGTGGACTGGAAGAGTAGCTCCCGGCATTTTCCAGCTTCATACAACTCTTGGACAACTATTTAATGTACACTCCAACACAGCCTCAAAGCTTCTCAGAAGAGACACATCTGACCTGATAAAAATCCTAATTATCTTCATCTGATCAGTACACATTTTGTACATGTATTAATAGAATGCCACACTGTGACCTATGAGTGAATACAATTATGATGTGCTAAACCAAACAAGCATAAATAAATTGACACCCATTCTGAATTAAAAAACCCTTATGCCTAAACTACAAATTACTAAGCCTTCTGAAGTAAAACAATCATCCCTAAACTAAGACTTACAGACAGGAAGTTTGAGTTGCTGTCTGGTTCTTTATATATGCAATATATTTTAAAGGAGAAAAATACTGTGTCCACAAGGGTCATAACTCTAGTTAGTTCAGGAGATGCTTTGTCTCAATTATGACTTCTCTTGTATATGTATGGTTTGTTTTCAAAGGTGTCACAGCTCTTCCTTTTCATCTCCAATCAGAAGAATTTACAGGGAAATCTTGTAAAAATCATTTTCTCTGAATATGTGTCATTTATCTCAGAACATTTGGGTGTGAAATCATAGCGCTTTGCACATTCCACTGGCACAGCATATGTATGTGTCTACATATGTGTGTTTAATTGGAGTTGCATCACACATGGTGGTAATGCGTCTCCAAAAACCATCTACTAGCATAATCCTAGTTCTAGGCATGAGAAATGTTTCTTCAGGTTGTTGATCAGGAAGTCCAAGAAACTCTCCCACCAGTGTATGCTACTGCCCTTGCCCTTGGTTGTCAGACAGAACTGAATGTAAGATGCCATTCCTTGAAAACGTCTTTTGCTTTTCAGGGTTGGAAGAATGAAGCTGGAACTGACCTACAAGATGCCTCCTTGAGGACTGCCTGCCATGCAAACTGCCAGGGAATAAAATGAAAAGTCCTAAGCCAGCTGTAAAGTCTCCAAATGACCAGCTTGGCAAGATATAATCAGTGGTGCAACAATGGCCCTTTTATCTTGGGAGTAGCCAACAGCTGCCTAATTTGACTAAAAGCTTACCCCATACAAGGGAATTTGTGTCTGGTACTATAAACCTAGTCAAGTACCTATGGCTTGGTGTATCCTTATGCCCACAAATAATTGTAGCACTCATGTCCCATCAAAGGAATAGTTTTTTTCAACAGATGAAGACAATTACAGAGATCTATAACTGATAAGAGCATAAAGAAATTAAGTGACTCTAAGGTGCCCAGCTCCAACTGACACACTTACAGCACAAACTCTACAATTAAGAATGAAGGAAAACCATAGAAGAGTGGTTGGAAAATTGTAAGAGCCAGATGAATAGGAAGCAATGATACTGGATTGATTATGTTCTCTATATATGACAAATAAGTTGACACCATAAAATCTCAACAACACCGTCTCCTAAACAAGACCCACATAATGACAGCGATGATTGACATGACAGCAATGATTGGCATGACAGCAATGACAAAGAAAATCTCACAAGGCTCCAGCCTTACAGGAAACATTAAAATAAATTAATGGCTGCTTGAGAGGGAGAATCATGCACTCCCAAGTGGTCAGCCTTAACAAATATACATGTGAGCAATACTAAACAGACGTTAATACCTTAATTTTGTTTGTGTTTGTGTTTGTGTTTGTATTTGTGTGTGTGTGTGTGTGTGTGTAAAACCAAAAAAAAAAAAACCAATAATAATTAAAAATAAGTGGCCATGAATTTGAGAGAGAGTCTGAGGATACAGAAAGAGTTAAAGAGGGAAGAGCAAGGTGTAGATGGTATAAAAAATACAATATAAAACTGATGAAAAATAAAACTTTAAATTTAAAACATCAAAGATAATTCTGTAAGAACAAAATAGCAAAATCATTATCAAGCAGATTGTTTTTCTACTTGGTACCAATATCATATTAAAGTCATTTATTCAGACTATTCCTGAACTACTATACAACAAAACAAGTACAAAACTAACAGCAACAAAACCAGGAAGAAAACCCGGACCTAGAAGATGATCCATGCCATTGCTTTGTAGCATTGCCTCTTATTCTTTTACCTTATAAGAACATTAAGACTACCAGGATCATGAATGTAACAAGATTTTCTGTGCATCCCATATATATTAACATCTTCATGTAATGAAAAACTCAGTGCTACAATTTCTTCCCCCAAAGGATTGAGGATAAATTTATTTGGGGCTTATTTGTTCAGTTAGCTGAAAACACAGGACACAAGAACATCATGAAAATGACACCGCTATTTCAATTTTATGTGTCATAACATATGACACATAATATCTAAGTCCATGATAAAACCACTCACATTTCATGAGCTACTCTGGCCATGGTTCATTGCTGCTAGTGATACGGAAGCACTTCGTGCTTCATAGGCCCAATGGGTATCGCTGGTTGTAACACTAAGTGGTCAGCAGTTGTACCAATGCTGAATGCTTCTCCTATCACTAGAAATTACAAATACTGATCTAGAAGTGGTGGGACACATGTGGGATCTTGCCCTCCAGAGAGTTGAGGAAGTACTGTTGTGAATTCAAGTCCAGCTTGGCCTACATAGCCAGACCTATATCTAATCAGGACAAAAGCAAGCAGAGATGCTGTGCTTGTCACAGAGCCTACCCCATTCATTTTCAAGACAGTGCTCTCTTTTTCCTTATCCTATACTCTACATATCAATGCATAACCTTTGCATATTTTAAACAGAAATGCAGCAGTTCAGAGTATTTGGTGAGTCCATCACTTACCTTTGGTTTAAGTGATACTAGCCTCTCGATTTTTCCAGCAATCACCTAACTAGTCTCTCTGAGTTCCTTTCCTCCTTAATAACAGCGAAAATGACACTTTAAGATAATGTCTTTCATTCCTTTGTGAGAAACTCTGCAACATCTCCATGACTTGCCTCAGGCTTAATTCTGTATTGCCCTTTCTCCCTTAGAACCTAGCTACCTTCCGGTAGCTAAAGAAAACCCATTCCTAGAATTAAGAACAAAGCACACATTGAAAGAGTTAAAGGGAGCATTTGTGCAGCTCAATCCAAAGGATGGACCCAACGACTGCAGCTGCCAGGGATCCAGCCCACAATCAGTCACCAAACATAGACACTATAGCATATGCCAGCAAGATGGTGTTGAAAGGGCCCGGATATAGCGGTCTCGGGGGAAAATATACCAATGCCTGGCAAACATGGAGGTGGAAGCTCACGGTCAGCTATTAGATGGAACACAGGGTTCCCAAGGAAGAAGGAGCTAGAGAAAGTACCCAAGGAGCTGAAGGGGTCTTCAACCCTATAGGTGGAAGAATAACCATGAACTAACTAGTACCCCCTG
>LR752999.1:31514-43833 GCA_902729485.2 Mus minutoides | reverse complement strand
CACAACATAGGCATTGTTCTCTCAAACTCCCCTAGATAAGTAAGCCTATAAGGCTAGAACCAGCACTACTGTGAGGGGCAACAGGGTGTAGAGAAATGAAACCGTATATCAGCTGCTTTGATGCTGGGGCTTCCAGGACCCAGAGCCTATCTGCTTTCCCCGCTTCTGCCCTTCCCCATTTTCCTAGCGGAGCCTTGAATGCCTGGGACTTCTGAGTGCTGACCTCATCCTCCTCATGCTTGTTCTTGATGTCTAAGTGTATTTCTTCTGTTTATAAAAGGGAACAGTTAGCTACAATGATGCACTGAGAACCCCTGAGCTACTAAAGGATGCAGAATCTCAGGACCTGCCTCACAGCTATTGAACCAGCACCTGTGTGCAAAAGAACCTAAGTGACTTCAACCCGAGTACAAGGCAGAGAGGCCCTGGCTAATGAAGAAAGCTCAGGTGTCCCTTAGATTCAGCTTAGTGCCACTTACTGGCTGTGTGGCTTTGGGAGGTCACATCTCCTCTCTGAATCTCAGTGTCATCAGTAGGCCACACCAAGCCTCTCAGGTCTGTGCTATGCACCAGTGGGCAGCATGTCATGTTTCTGGCTCATTGCCCAGTGCTCCGTGTACGGTGGCAATGGTGACAGTGGCTTCCACCCATGGGCTTTGTTTCTGTGCCAGCCAATATACACAAAGGTTTAGGTGCCAGTCCCTGGCCTGAATGAACTGGAGAAGAGGATCAGAGCTTTCAGAAACAGAACCAAAGAAGGGGAGGAGAAAGAACTCATGATCTAAACCGGCACAAACCTGTAACTATGCCCCTGAAACATGGGGTGCTGGCTTCAGAAGAGTTCCAGGGATCTAGAGATGATAAATGCGAATTAACTGTACCTGACATATCTGCCGCTGCTGAGATATTGTGTGTAAACACTACCGATACTGTTCTTATTGCCTGGTTTCAGCAACCGTTTATGCCGCTGAATGTTTATAAAGACACTCGGAGCTCACTTGTGAAATTGGTCCTTCAGGCCTACTTTTGCTCTTAGTACACTGTTTTTTCAAACTTCAAACTCTGTCATCTCAAGAGTTTTCAGGGCTCTAACATTTCATTTACATTAAAAAGACCCACTTAAACAATTCCTCCACCCCTGCCCCAGCACTGGGATCAAAAGGATGCGCCTCTGTGCCTGACTTTTCTTTGTCAATTTTGAGGCTCAAACTCAGATCCTGGTGCTTGCAAGACTGAGCAACCCTCCCAGATGACAGACATCAGTTTCAGTGCTGCCTGGAGTGGGCTCCAGTGTGCTTGGCCTTCCTCTGAGCCTTTGCTTACAGGACTACTCTTCTGCGGCCCAGGCTCTCACCACAGTGCCTTTCCCTTTAGTTCAGGATGCTTCTTGGGTGTTTGGGATGCTGTAACTAACCTGGTGCTTTGTTATAGGACTGTTTGCAAGGGCAGACCTGTGAGGATAAATGCAGAATGAGCTGTGACAGCTAATTTTGTCCAGGCCTTGCTGGAGCTTTGAGTAGCACAAGTTAGAACTGGTTCCTGGCTCCCAGTCTATCCACTCAGGGACCATCTTGTCTCTCTTCCTAGGCTTCCGAAGCATCTATCATTAGCAAGTACTTATTAGAAGAACTTGCATTTGGGGGCTAGGCATAAGAACTCCCCAAGTTAGCAGGGGTCAGTTTTTAAGTCTCTCAGTGCAGAAAAAGAGCTGGGAGAGAGAGAGAGAGAGAGAGAGAGAGAGAGAGAGAGAGAGAGAGAGACAGACAGACAGACAGACAGACAGACAGACAGACAGACTAATCATGGTCAGGAGTGTGTTACTGTATCAAGCGCAATGAGTGAAGCCAGTGTAATCTCGTGTGTATGTCTGTCTTTTCCCCCCAATTCAGGTCAGGATGCATTTACACAAATAGCGAGCTTGAGTTCTGCACACCAGACACAGGCCAACCCTATCACTTGGATTCAGAAACTGTCCTGCTCGGAAAATGAGTTGTGTGTACCCAGGTTGCAAAATGCCACAGGAGGCCAACTGGGCACATCCATGGAGAACACGCAAGGTAGCAAGGAGCCTGGGATGGAGAGAATCAGAAGCAGGTAGGCTTCATCTTTCTTCAGAACCCAGACCACCAGGCATGTGGTGCAGTGGACCCAGCTGTACCTGGAGCTTTAAAGTCTGTGGACTTTAATGCCTAAGACCATGGATGTTCACTGGGTTGCTAGTAACGAGATCCAGAGATGGAGCGTAGACCACTGTTTAAGCTGACTGCCCTAGGGCCGGATGTTACTCTCATATTCTTCTGTTCAGACCTTCTTGTAGAGAGAGAACTACCAGTGACAGGATGCTGAAGAAGGTAAAATTAGCAAATGCCAGTTATCACCGCTGGGCTATCATAAGCCATGAATTATTATAAGTCGTGGGATATCATAAGCCAGGTACTGCTCTGGGCATCTGTTCCCCAGCTGACTTAACCCATATAATGCTGTCAAGTTGTTTGTATTATCTTTTCCCATTTTCCAGAAGGGGAAACTCAAGGGCTAGGATGTAAACACAGCAGCCTGTCCTGGAGATCATACTTGTCACCCTGACCTGCTGTGCCTCTCCAGCCCCGCAGCTTGTCATCCAAATTCAAACGTGAATGCGGAGAGCTCCTAATGCGGGGTTCCGTCGCAAAACAATGATCCATACATTTAAAAATAGCCGAGAACTTGGATCACGCTTGCAAGTCAATTACATAAATAGCACAGATTTCCAGGCTGCTTACCGTGGAGGGGGTGGCAGGATCTGCTTCGGGGGGAGATGAGTTATATACATCTGCTTCAGCAGGAGGAAACAGATGATTCATTTGAACTGAAATACACGCATATACACAGACACCTTAAAGTAATGCTTAGGAACTATTGACCAATTCTGTCGATGCAGACACACCTCTCTATGCAGTGCAAACATCAATCCATATGGAGGAAGCAAACCTCATTCTGAGTCTCCATGACAAAGTGCCCCAAGAACAGCGGTGCAGGCTGGCGGCCATCCTATTCTCCTGCTTCACTATCTCATGGCTTAGGAAAGGAGGCAGATCTCCACTCTGCGTGCTGTTGAGGTGGTCATTGGAGGGCGCCCCCTGTATGGAGGTGGCTGGGATACTCCATGCTGGAATTCTCAGCCTCCTTTGCAGCCTCAGGCCCTTTCCACACAGTGACTCCACTGAGGGTCTGCACTGCTGCTCTGAGCTCTGAGGACCTGGAAGAGCTCGCCAGTGGCCATACCATGTATTCTAGAGCCAGCACGTCCTCACTTCTGCCATGATTCCTGGGCTCATACAGAGCAAATGGAATAGAATTTGTGTCACATTGTGTGACACTCAATGAATGTGTGAGTGTCAAATGCAGAAGAAAGCCAGAGTGCTGGCTCTCTGTTGCTATAACAAAATCCTTCAGGCAATAAACTTAAAAAGAGGTAAGGTCAATACTGGCTCACAGTTTTCAGTCCATAGTCGACTGGCCTTACTTATTGGAGACCAGTTGCCTGTCATGGCAGGAGTATGTGGTGAAAGAAGCTTATTCATCTCTGGTGGGTGGGGGAGAAAGGATATCGAGAGAAAGGAAGCAGGATTCTACTATCTCATTCCTCTAAAGGACTCTGTTCATGTTTGGATATAAAGTGTCTTCCAAAAAGGTTCATGTACTGGAAGCTTGGTGGCTGCCTGGTGATGTGAATATGGGAAATTCTGGAAACTTTAAGGTGTGTGATTTAGGTAGAAGCATGTCCTTAAGGGTATATTGTCCCTTGTCCTGTCAGTCCAACTGGAGTAGTTTCTTCAGCATCTACTACATGCTTGTCCTGCCCTTGGTAGGTGCTGTGGATTCGGTATTTGCAGCACAGACATGGTCCACACCTCCTGGTGCTGACAGATAGGCAGAAATGGCAGGCCAGATCTTGTGGGAAAGAGTGGGTCTTGCTGATGGCATGCAGGCTAGAGTCAGAGTGGGAATGTCAGGCAGCCTGTGACACTGACCCTAAGGGAACTCTCATCACCAATGCCATCCATAGAAGTTATTTACGCAGAGCTTCTGAGTACAGAGATGCTGGCCATTTGCCTCTCGTCACTCCTGGCTGCCTGGCAAAGGGCTGGCTTCTCCACTGCTGCACTGGCTCCATCTAGGACAGCCTCTCCCTGTGTGTGCCTGTCCTGACAAGCACAAGCTCTCATCCATCTGCTCTAAGCTCAGAGACTCCCAAGAATAGCAATGCGTCAGTTGTATCCTCAGCTCTGAAGCCAGAATGTGGAAGTTTTCAGTAAATGGATTTTGAGAGGTTGGCATTTTAAGAAGAAGAAGGAAAAAAAAAACACTCTTGAGGTAAAATACACAAGGCATAAAATGTGTCATCATAACCATTATATACTTTCTAGTTGGTTGATTCTAAGGCAGTGGCATTGGATACATTTACATTGTTGTTGGGCCTCACCACCCTCCCCGGGGCTCCTCATCTGCCCATGTCTGCCCATGTAGAAATCACCTTGCATCAGCACTCCCTCCCACCTGAGCCTAACCCGCTACCCAGTTCTTAGTACCCACTGTCTACTTTCTGTTTGTGAATGTGACTCTTCATATAATAACTGACTCATACCATTGTCCTTCTGAGACCAACAGTAAGTTTTGGTGGATTTTTAACAATTGAGAGATGGTTCCCTGAATGTTCCAGATCACATGAGCCACAGAAACNCAGCACTCCCTCCCACCTGAGCCTAACCCGCTACCCAGTTCTTAGTACCCACTGTCTACTTTCTGTTTGTGAATGTGACTCTTCATATAATAACTGACTCATACCATTGTCCTTCTGAGACCAACAGTAAGTTTTGGTGGATTTTTAACAATTGAGAGATGGTTCCCTGAATGTTCCAGATCACATGAGCCACAGAAACCCAGGCCAGATAAGCCGTTGTTGTTCTTCAAAGAGCACCACTGCATTCCCAGGCCTCTCTCTGGTTCTCCTTGGGCGCTGAGATTTTTCCTTCTCTTGAGCCTGTTCAACTGCCAATGTCTCTCCCTGTGTACTTGGTTTTGGAAGACTGATGCCCCCCAAACTCCCAAAGGGCTGGCCCACCTCTGACTCATACACCCTTGGTTCTTTGCTGGTTTATGGCTGACCCCTAGTGGGTTTTAGTCAAATTGGGTTGCATTTTCTGCAAGGCCAGAGTCAAGGGGAAGTATATTAAGAATGAGGCTCCTCCCAACTTAGAAAGAGTTGCTTTGGTCTGCCTCCCAAAATTGGGGACCCTGAGAGAGTCCATGGGCAGCTGCCTGCACCAGAATCCCTTCCTGCTGTCCAGGTCTGTAACCAGTGTGGTAAGGATGTCAGGGACAGGCTAGAAGGCACTGCTTTGGTGGTTGGCTGTGCTGGAGGCCTGCTGCTGGCTATTCCCAAGATCTGAGCACCCACATATTGGTGTCTGTTTGTCTTAGGGTTTTACTTCTGTGAACAGACACCATGATCAAGGCAATTCTTATAAAGGACAACATTTAATTGGGGCTGGCTTACAGGTTCAGAGGTTCAGTCCATTATCATCAAGGTGGGAGCATGGCAGCATCCAGGCAGGCTTGATGCAGAAGGAGCTGAGAGCTCTACATCTTCATCTGAAGGCTGCTAGTGGAATACTGGCTTCCAGGCTGCTTGGATGAGGGTCTTCAAGCCCACACCCACAGTGACACACCTACTCCAACAGGGCCACGCCTTCTAATAGTGCCATTTCCTGGGCCGAGCATCAAACTGTTCTTACCTTCTGCACTCTGAATCTTTATGGGTGTGTTTCTGAGGTGGCCCTGGATTACTTGATTCATTACCAGTGTACTATCTAGAGCAGACTTTGCTTTCTGGAATATTATGCATACCAGTCTTTTTTCTGTTGCTATTTAAACAATCATAAGCCTGGGTACATTGAGGGAGAGAAGGGTTTAGATAGCTCACATTGCTGGAATCCAAACAGCACGGTGCTGGTTCTGATGCACCTTCCTCTCCCACTCTCAGTACTAACTGCTTTATCTCATGGCAGATGTCTTCCTAGAGATGGATGTTAGAGAGACTCAGTGGAAAGCCAGGCCAGGAAGCCAGGCCAGTCTTGCTCTTTCAGAACAACTATCTTAGAGAACTAGCTGGGGTCCCACAGGAACTAATAAATACTTTCCAAAGAGGGAATCCCCAGTGACCTAATCATACCCCACCAAGCCACTCTTCTTAAAAATCCAACCACCTCCCAATATCACCTTCTGAAGAACCAATCTTTCAACAGTTGAACGTCAGCCCTTGGGGGATAAAGTACATCGAAACCATACCACAGCACATGTAGCCAGCTGAATACCTGCACAAAAACTCCCTGCATGTCGGGGTGGGGGTCCGGGCATCCAACTCATCTGTACTGACAGATGGCTGAGTATGCAGTCCTCAAGGGACACAACATATGTGGGGTTGCCTGGCCTTTCTAGAGACTTTTAGCTGAAAGCAAGCACAAACAATAAAACATCAGGCGAGCCAAGCATAGCTGTGTCCAGCTTGGGTTGGGAGACCTTCACAAGCGTGGGAAATTGGAAGATCGTTCTTCTTTTATGGTCAAGGAAATGGGGTTCTGGAACAGCTGCATATGCACACTAAGGTGGACAGTAGAGGTTCGTGTGACGTGTGGGTGACTATAATGAGCCCTCTAGGACAGAGACCCTAAGGCCATCCCTGCTTCTGTTGTCATCCTCACTAGACCAGCCTGTGGGGGAGTTGGTCTAGGGATCTGCTGAATTTCTGGCCACAAAGCTGCCTTCTCCGGGCCACACTAAGAAATGGCCAAAAAGTTCCTCCCAGGAGCACCCATCTTACCCTTTCATCTTTCCCCTCAGCCCATACACTGGTGGAGAGCAGCCGCACAGCATCTGTTTGAATCAGAAGCCAGCGCAGACTGTCTTTGGAACAGCCGGTCACAGCATGTGTGCAGGTGCGGACCGACCCCTGGCCAGGTGCAGGGAAGGGAGTCTCACATGTGCCACTTCTTTGAAAATTGCTTTGGTTTGTTTTCCAAAGAAAGTTCACAATCATGTCGTTTTAAAAATTATTCTTAAAACTTCTTGGACATGAGAAGCCCTCTTGTAGGCAACATCTGGCCTTGGGTGGCTGACGAACCTAGAAGGTGATAAGGGGAAATGGTTCTCAAAGTTCTGGTTCAGTCTGGGGAGCAGCATCTCTGTTGCTTCTCACAGGTCCATAGTAGCTCCCCATGCTCCCCAGAGAGCTTGCACATGGAGGGCAGTGTGGTTTGTTCCACAAGGTCCCAGGAAAAAATGAAGCCAGAGATTCTATAACTAAAGAAAGTACTAGTACTTAAAGAATGCTGAGCCTAGAAGCCAGATCTAGATACTGCCACATATCTCGACTGTTAATTAAACTGTGCCTGCTAGGCTCAGAAATGGCCCCTTGGGGAGAAAAGATGTGGAATTATTGTGATGGTCAGTCACTAGTGGGGGATATTCTCACTGGAACTATGACAGAAATCGTGTCCTACCCCAGGACCCCAGCTTTCTAGAAACAACTTTAGGGTTCTGTTTTGGGCCTCTTCCAGACACAAGATTGGGAGGCACTCTGGGACCCACAGGCTGGGCTGTCAACCTCTGTACATTGGTGACTAGTAGAGACTCCTGTTAGCTTTCCTTTATTAGAAAAAAAATTCTGAGATGAGTCAGTTTAAAAAGAGGAAAGGTGAGAAGGTAGAGGCAGGAGGATCTCTGTGAGTTCAAGGCAAGCCTGGTTTATATATCAAGTTCTGGCCTGGCCAGGGCTACATTGTAAGACCCTGTCTTAAATCAAAAAACAAAAGAGAGGAAAGGTTTATTTTTACCAGTAATTTCAGAGGTATCCATCCTGGTTGTTGGGCCCTGTTGCTTTGGGCTTGTGATGGCAAAGTTTATCAAAGTAGTAGTGGATGATAACAAGGTCTGTTCACTCATGAGAGTTAGGAAGAAGAAAAACAGAGAGACAAAGAGACTGCTGTTGAATATCCCCTTCAAAACCATACATGCAATGACTCAATTTCAATATAGCTTTAAGGCTCTCCTCCCAAATGTTGTACTATGTCCAGTAGCAACACACAGTGTTTATAAAGCTCGCAAGTCATGGTCCTTTTGGAGACATTCAAAATCAAAGCCACTGCAAGACTCCAGGGGCGGGGGGGGGGGGGCTGTTGTCTCATCTCTGCATTTTAGTTTCAGCTGTCACCAGCAGGAAATATAGCCCCCATTTACCTTCCATCCCGTCTCAAGGCCAGAACAGGAAAAAAGAAGTTAGGTGAACATGGTCACACATGGGCCTTGAATGCAGAGGTGGTGTGATCAAGAGTCTGAAGCCAGTGTTGGATTCATAGTGAGTTGGAGGTCACTAGGAGCTACATTGAGATTACAAGTGCTGGAGGTTTAACTCAGGGGTGGAACTCTTGCCTAGATTCCATCTTTCCAAGGACCAGTCTTGGCTTGGAGAGGGAAGAGAATGAGTTCCTGAGAGAATGAGTGTCTGGAAGTGGTGAAACAAATGACATGAAGTCGAATTGTGGGTTACAAGCTGATTGCCTATGTTCTGCTAGAGATAGCTTTTCAGATTGCTCTTTCTCAAAACAGCTCTCTCTTGCTGTTCTAAAAACTCTCTGAGCTGGGCGTGATGGTGCACACCTTTAATCCCAGCACTCAGGAGGCAGAGGCAGGCAGATTTCTAAGTTTGAGGCCAGCCTGGTCTACAAAGTGAGTTCTAGGACAGCCATGGCACAAAGAGAACCTCTGTCTCAAAACAAACAAACAAACAATGAAACAAAAAACTCTCTGGATAACTCATCTCTTGCAGATCAAAAGCCTGGTCTTTTATTTACATATCAATTCAGTTATTACCCCAGGTTCCCTTTTCATTATCCCATGAATCTGCATCCCATGACCCAAGCCCCTTGATTCTTAGAAAGAGACAGCAAACACACACACACACACACACACACACACACACACACAAATAAAATAAAATAAAATAAAATAAAATAAAATAAAATAAACATTGCCAAAGAATTCAGAGATCTTCCTGTCTTGGTTAAGCAAAGATGATAAGCTGCCCTGGAATTACCATTCCTACCATTCCTGGGCCAAGACCTAAACTCCCTCTGTCCCAGGCTAACCTTGAACTCAGGAATCTGCCTGCCTTTGTAAGCATAAACAAAAATCTTGGGTGGGTGGGATCTTGCCCTGCAATCACCAACTTATTTATCTCCTTCATTTGTATCTTTCTGACAGGCTGGTTCAAAGTACAGCTGCCTCTGTTCCTTTAGATCTGTGAAGCTCCTTATACAACTCATCCTTGAATTTGGCATAGTTGAGAAATTATATAGTTTTGAACTCATGGTTTTAGAGTTATTTCCCACAGCCTTAAAGGCTGCCTGAAGGTCTCAGCGTTTACCATTTTGCTGAAACATTAGCCACACCCTCACCTCCAGGACTTGTGCTGTCTCTGATTATCATGGAGTCATTAACCTTCATCAGAGAGGACATTCCTCTGGAGGAACACACACACACACACACACACACACACACACACACACACACACATATATATATATATATATATATATATATATATATATATATATATGCTCACAATAACTGTGGACACTCATGAAGGCCCATGTCCATGCTCTGCTGACTCTGTGTCAGTGGTGGGAACCATATCAGGCCATCCCTGCTATGCCCAAGCAGGACTTGGCACCATTTCTAGCACCAGGAGACAGGGATTGGGTAGGGGACAATCACACAGAAAATGGACATCATTGACCACTCTGCCATGGTCTTTGCTCTTGCTGTCAATGTTGACTAACAGTGGCCCAGTTGTGGTCCAGTGGAATGTGTGCTCAGTGATCTGTTCCCAGGTTGACAAGAGATTTGCAGTGAGCTACTCTCACTTCTCTGTGTGTGCATTTTTGTTAGGTTCCAACTGCTTGGGCAGGAGAACCCAGATTTGCTGCCTTGATTCTGCCTCAGGGTCACAGAACAGCAAACAGAAGAGTTTTTTTGGAGAACCCAACCAAGACATCGTGTATGTGATGCTGAAGCGGGATCCCGTTCATGGCTTTGGTAAGAGGGCTTCTAAGGGTGAGCCCCCTGTTCTGCTTAGCACAGGGAGAGTAGGCACCATTCTTCTCTTTGGTTTTTTCCACTCTCCCAACCAGCATGTTTCTCTCCTATCTTGCATTTTTCTTTTTTTTTCTTTTTTTTTTTGAAGTTTTAATCTCTTTTTTTAATTAGATTTTTTTTACTTACATTTCAAGTGCTATCCAGAAAGTTCCCTATACCCCACCCCCACCCTGCTCCCCTACTCGCCCACTCCCACTTCTTGGCCCTGGTATTCCCCTGTACTGGGGCATATAAAGTTTGTAAGACCAAGGGACCTCTCTTCCCAGTGATGGCAGACTAGGCCATCTTCTGCTACATATGCATCTAGAGACATGAGCTCTGGGGGTTCTGGTTAGTTCATATTGTTGTTCCACCTAAAGGGTTGTAGACCCCTTTGACTCCTTCGGTAATTTCTCTGGATCCTCCATTGGGGACCATGTGTTCCATCCTATAGATGACTATGAGCATCCACTTCTGTATTTGCCAGGCAGTGGCATAGCCTCACGCAAGATATTTATATCAGGGTCCTTTCAGCAAAATCTTGTTATCTGAGTTTTTGATCTTAGTCATTGTGACTGGAGTGAGGTGGAAACTCAGGGTTCTTTTGATTTGCATTTCCCTGATGATTAAGGATGTTGAACATTTTTTCATGTGCTTCTCAGCCCTTCGGTATTCCTCAGTTGAGAATTCTTTGTTGAGCTCTGTACCCCCATTTTTTAATGGGGTTATTTGAATTTCTGGAGTCCAGCTTCTTGAGCTCTTTGTATATATTAGATATTAGTCCCCTATCAGATGTAGGATTGGTAAAATTCCTTTCCCAATTTGTTGGTGGCCTTTTTGTTTTACTGATGGTGTCTTTTGCCTTACAGAAACTTTGCAATTTTATAAGGTCCCATTTGTCAATTATTGATCTTACAGCACAAGCCATTGCTGTTCTGTTTAGGAATTTCTCCTCTGTGCCCATATCTTCAAGAGTTTTCCCCACATTCTCCTCTATATATTTCAGTGTCTCTGGTTTTATGTGGAGATCTTTGATCCACTTAGACTTGAGCTTTGTACAAGGAGATAAGAATGGATCAATTCACATTCTTCTACATGATAACTGCCAGTTGTGCCAGCACCATCTGTTGAAAATGCTGTCTTTTTTTCACTGGATGGTTTTAGCTCCCTTGTCAAAGATCAAGTGACCATAGGTGTGTGGATTCATTTCTGGGTCTTCAATTCTATTCCATTGATCTACATTTCTGTCACTGTACCAGTACCATGCAGTTTTTTATCACAATTGAACTGTAATAGAGTTTAATGTCAGGCATGGTGATTCCACCAGAGGTTCTTTTACTGTTTAGAATAGTTTTTGCTATCCTAGGTTTTTTATTATTCTAGATGAATTTGAAAATTGCCCTTTCTAACTCAGTGAAGAATTGAGTTGGAATTTTGATGGGGATTGCATTGAATCTGTAGATTGCTTTCGGTAGGATAGCCATTTTTGACTATATTAATCCTGCCAATCTATGAGCATGGGAGATCTTCCCATTTTCTGAGATCTTCTTCATTTTCTTTCTTCAGAGACTTGAAGTTCTTATCATACAGATCTTTCACTACCTTAGTTAGATTTACACCAAGTATTTTATATTGCTTGTGATTATTGTGAGGGGTGTTGTTTCCCTAATTTCTTTCTCAGCCCATTTATCCGTTGTGTAGAGAAAGGCCATTGATTTGTTAGAGTTAATTTTATATCCAGCTACTGCACTGAAGCTGTTTATCAGGTTTAGGAGTTCTCTGATGGAATTTTTAGGGTCACTTAGATATACTATCATATCTTCTGCAAATAGTGATATTTTGACTTCTTCCTTTCCATTTTGTATCCCCTTGATCTCCTTTTGTTGTCTAATTGCTCTGGCTAGGTCTTCAAGTACTATATTGAATAGGTAGGGAGAAAGTGGGCGGCTGTACTGGCTAGGTTTGTGTCAACTTGACACAGCTGGGGTTATCACAGAGAAAGGAGCTTCAGTTGGGAAAATGCCTCCATGAGATCTAGCTGTGAGGCATTTTCTCAATTAGTGATCAAGGGCCCCTTGGGGGTGGGACCATCTCTGGGCTGGCAGTCTTGGGTTCTATAAGAGAGCAGGCTGAGCAAGCCAGGGAA
>LR752999.1:0-31363 GCA_902729485.2 Mus minutoides | reverse complement strand
GCTTTATTTTCATTAAACTCTAAAAAGTCTTTAATTTCTTTCTTTATTTCTTCCTTGCCCAAGGAAGGTATCATTGAGTAGAGTGTTGTTCATTTTCCACTTGAATGCTGTCTTTCTATTATTTATGTTGTTATTGAAGATCAGCCTTAGTCCGTGGTGATATGATAGGATGCATGGGATAATTTCAATATTTTTGTATATTTGAGGCCTATTTTGTGACAGATAATCTGGTCAATTGTGGAGGAGGTACCATGTGGTGCTGAGAAGAAGGTATATCCTCCTGTTTTAGGATAAAATGTTCTGTAGATATCTGTTAAATCCATTTGTATCATAACTTATATTAGTGTCCTTGTGTCTCTGTTTAGTTTCTGTTTCCAAGATCTGTCCAATGGTGAAAGTGGGGTGTTGAAGTCTCCCACTATTATTGTGTGAGGTGCAATGTGTGCTTTGAGCTTTACTAAAGTTTCTTTAATGAATGTGGCTGTTCTTGCATTTGGAGCATAGATATTCAGAATTGAGAGTTCATCTTGGAAGATTTTACCTTTGATGAGTATGAAGTGCCCCTCCTTGTCTTTTTTGATAACTTTCGGTTGAAAGTCAATTTTATTCGATATTAGAATGCCTACTGCAGCTTGTTTCTTTGGACCATTTGCTTGGAAAATTGTTTTCCAGCCTTTCACTCTGAGGTAGTGTCTGTCTTTTTCTCTGAGGTAGGGTTCCTGTAAGCAGGAAAATGTTGGGTCCTGTTTGTGTAGCCAGTCTATTACTCTATGTCTTTTTATTGGGGAATTGAGTCCATTGATGTCAAGAGAAATTAAAGAAAAGTAATTGTTGCTTCCTGTTATTTTTGTTGTTAAAGTTGGGATTCTGTTCTTGGGGCTGTCTTCTTTTAGGTTTGTTGAAGGATTACTTTCTTGCTTTTTCTAGGGTGTAGTTTCTGTCCTTGTGTTGGTGTTTTCCGTTATTATCCTTTGAAGGGCTGGATTCATGGAAAGGTTTTGTGTGAATTTGGTTTTTTCATGGAATACTTTGGTTTCTCCATCTATGGTAATTGTCATGGAATACTTTGGTTTCTCTATCTATCTGGGTATAGCAGCCTGGGCTGGCATTTGTGTTCTCTTATTGTCTGTATAACATCTGTCCATGATCTTCTGGCTTTCATAGTCTCTGGTGAGAAGTCAGGTGTAATTCTAATAGGCCTGCCTTTATATGTTACTTGACCGTTTTCCCTTGCAGCTTTTAATATTCTGTCTTTATTTGGTGCATTTGTTGTTCTGATTATTATGTGTTGGGAGGAATTTCTTTTCTGGTCCAGTCTATTTGGAGTTCTGTAGGTTTCTTGTATGTTCATGGGCATCTCTCTCTTTAGGTTTGGGAAGTTTTCTTCTATAATTTTGTTGTAGATATTTGCTGGCCCTTTAATTTGAAAAATCTTCATTCTCATCTATTCCTATTATCCGTAGGTTTGGTATTCTCATTGTGTCCTGGATTTCCTGGATGTTTTGAATTAGAATCTTTCTGCATTTTGCATTTTCTTTGATTGTTGTGCCCATGTTTTCTATGGAACCTTCTCCACCTCTCTTCAATCTCTTGTATTCTGTTGCGATGCTCGCATCTATGTTTCCTGATTTTTTTCCCTAGGGTTTCTATCTCCAAATATTTCTCCCTTTGCGTTTTTTTTTTTAATTGTTTCTATGTCCCTTTTTAGATCTTGGATAGTTTTCTTCAATTCCATCACCTGTTTGGTTGTGTTTTCCTGTAATTCTTTAAGGGATTTTTGTGTTTCCTTTTTAAGGACTTCTACCTGTTTAGCAGTGTTCTCTTGTATTTCTTTAAGTGAGTTATTAAAGTCCTTCTTAAGGTTCTCTACCAGCATCATGAAATATGATTTTGAATCTGAATCTTGCTTTTCGGGTGTGTTGGGGTATCCAGGACTGGCTGAGGTGGGAGTGCTGCCATCTGATGATGGTGAGAAGTCTTGATTTCTGTTGGTAAGATTCTTACGTTTGCCTTTCGCCATTTGGTAATCCCTGGAGTTAGTTGTTATAGTTGTCTCTGGCTGGAGCCTGTTCCTCCTGTGATTCTGTTAGCCTCTGTTAGCTGTCCTGGGAGTCCAGCTCTCTT
Organism: Mus minutoides; assembly: GCA_902729485.2. Classification (NCBI taxonomy): domain Eukaryota; kingdom Metazoa; phylum Chordata; class Mammalia; order Rodentia; family Muridae; genus Mus; species Mus minutoides. The sequence continues at coordinate 29,239 of LR752999.1, read as the reverse complement.
CTGAGTCTCAGTGGTCAGAGTACTCTCTTCAGGCAATCTCTCCTCTTGCAGGGAAGGTACACAGAGATCTGGCATTCAGACTTTCCTCCTGGTTGAAGATGAAGGCCTGAAACGGGACCTGTCCCAGAAGATGGGTTGCCTCCACAGTCTGTGTGCTCACCTGTACATCCTGCTCTGGGAGTCACAGCCCTCCCTGTTGGCCACCTCTCCTCTGGAGGGGATGGTGCCTGGATTTCTGCAGCCAGAAATGGGGGCCTGTCCCAGAAGCTGTGTGGCTTCTGCCTGTCCCAGAAGCTCTGTTGCTTCTGCAGTCCTCTGCTCAACCCTCCACAGTCTGCAAGCTGATTTGCGCAGACTGGTCTCAGAGGGACCTGGGAGACAAGATGGCTCCCTTACCTGCTCTGGGAGTCACAGCCCTCCCGGTTGGCCACCTTTCCTCTGGCGGGGAAGGTGCCCGGATTTCTGCAGCCAGAAATGGGGGTCTGTCCCAGAAGCTGTGTGGCTTCTGCCTGTCCCAGAAGCTTTGTTCCTTCTGCAGTCCACTGCTCACCCTCCGAAGTCCACAAGCTGATCTGCACACACTTCTATTTTGCATTTTTCAATAACTCTTTCCATTTTTCCTTTCTTTTAATGCCTTAAAAAACCCACTAAGATTTTTGGGACAAAGGATTCTTTGTAGGCACTGATGTATTTTCAGGATGCATCTAAACACAGCATCACCCCCCCCCACACACACACACACTCAAATCTTGTACCAACCTTTCTTCAGTATAAGTAGGTTCTTAGTAATATAGAGGAGTAGGCAATCTTTCTCATCTTCAATTATTAATCACAATTTAAAATCCTTAAACTGTGTAAGAAAAAAAGATATGGAAACAGTATTTGGTTAGAACTCATCTTCCCTAGGACTGGGGAGATGGCTCAATTGATAAAATGCTTGTCATACAAACGTGAATCCAGAGCTCAGATCCCTAGTACTCACATAAAAGAGTTGGGTGTATGTGGTGTTGAGCCTGTAATCCTGGCACTTGGGAAGCTGAAACAGGGCTTCCACCAGCAAGCTGGCTAGTTAGACTGAATCAGGGAGCTTTGCATTAAGTGAGAGACTGTTTCAATAAACAAAGTGGAAGGCCTGAAGCCCACATGATGCCTCACAACTATAACTGCAGTCTCTCTCAGGGGATCTGGTACCTTCTTCTGGCCTCCACAGGAATTGCACACATGGCACAGAGACACACATGCAAATAAAGCACCCATAAACATATAAGAAAGAGTGTATGAAGTAATAATCAAAGTGGAGAGGAATCAAGGAATACCTCCTACGTACAATTCTGGGCTCTACATGCACATGTACACACATGCATGTGAACCTGCACACATGTGAAACACATTCAACACAGAGATGGATATGGGCAACCCTATCCTATGTCACAAAGCCAGCTTGTGCTGGTGGGCTGAATTTCTAGCTTTAGCTGTGCATGTTAGAGGGAATGGTCTGCTTTTCCCTGGCATCTCACTAAGATGATGTTATCAGCACTTGGTAGCTGTGCGAGCCACAAAGTCATTATCACTTTATCCTTAAATGCCATCTTGATTACAGGTTTTGTCATTAACGAGGGAGAAGATGCAGAGCAAACAAGGCCCGGCATTTTCATATCTTCCCTTATACCTGGGGGACCAGCAGAAAGAGCTAAAAAGATCAAACCAGGTACTCCCTAAATTAAATTGCCTGAGATGTTTTAAGTTACTATCGTTCTTATCCTTGCTGGGGCAATTGAGCTCTCTCTCTCTCTCTCTCTCTCTCTCTCTCTCCAGGAGGAAAGATACTAGCCTTGAATCACATCAGCCTGGAGGGCTTCACATTCAGCATGGCTGTCAGAATGATCCAGAATTCTCCTGACAACATGGAATTAATAATTTCTCAGCCAAAAGGTTTGTTTCATCTTACTTCTGGTGATGGAACTGTTTCCTTTGTATCACCATGAGCCCAGCACACAAATCTCTATGTAGCTTTACTGTGTAGCTCTCTGTAAGCATGGCCATGGCTTGTAAGCAGGCAGCACAGTGGCATAAATCAGTATGCTCTTCCATGGCAGGGGCAGAGCACGGTCCCACGATTGCATGTCTCGCTGAAAGGCAGTAGCCTCCTTGTTAGGCATGGCTGGATGCACCCATTGCGTTTATGTTTCTGCCCACTCTTGTTGCATGACAGGGAGGGAATTCTTCTTTTTAATTGATTAATTTATTTATTTACTTTACATCACATCCATAGCCTTCCCTCCCTATTCTCTTTCCAGTTACTCCCTCTCACCTCACCTCACGGGCATCCTCAGGGAGGGAATTCTTATTGACACTCAAGTCCAAGATTTCTACAGCTGTGTTCAGGTGAAGCAGTTATGTAGGCATCTAGAAAAGAGAGTATACTTGTCCTCAGGCTGCTTGTACACCGCAAGCACAGTATTTTTACTGCATAGCAGCAGATCAACTCCTAAAGTCCTAAAGTCTTAGTTGGAAAAGGTTGTTTTCTTCATCTTTTGACTTAAAGAACAACAGCTAAGAAACGAATGTGTAAAGAACAATATGATGTTTACTTGGGAGCATTTTGGTGGGGTTCTTGATAGAGGGAATAGAGGGAGGCTGGTTACTCAGGACCACACATTGGAGGTCTTCCCCTCACCTTGGTTACTCAGGACCACACCTTGGTTACTAAGGACCACACCTTGGTTACTAAGGACCAATGATGCTTTTTGGGTTGGAGATTGTGCTATGTGTGTGGGATGGCCTGTAAACTCAGGCTCATTTCTAAGTGTAGACATCACACCTGCTCTTGGAAATCCAGTCTCACACTTGCACACACTGTCACCAAGTAGCTTTCTATTACCCTCACTGCAGGTAGTGGCACTAGGGTCTTTCACAATGCCTCAGGGACCAGCCCCAGGACTCCCATCATCAGTCTCAAGATCACTGTCTCTCTGGAATGCAACACCTCTTTCTGAAGCAAGTCAATAATGCTCTTATCCCTTCACATTCTCCACCTTGAGAGCATTCAGTTCACTTCCTATGTTGTCAGGAAATAAAGCAGATGGGGAAATCACAATTCAGTGTAGTCCAAGGACAGCCTATGATAATGGTCAAATAATTGGTATCCAAAATCTAAGGCACATTGACCAATTTTGCATTAGAGTGGGTGCACCCAGACAATGGGTGCATTCTCTGTCTGGGAGTTATATACCATCTCTAAGTGGTGGCCCAGTTCCTTTGAGAACATGACTTTGCCACAGTTGCCATTCTTCTGAGCTGATCCCATTGCTGGGGGAAAAGACATCCAGTGATGGTCTCTTGTTAAGGCAGCTCTTCTAGACTGGACATTAGGAGCCAGCAGCTAACAGCCATCATGAGCATCATTACTATCTGAGTTGTAATTAGCTGCAGAAGGTCAGGCAGGGCTCTCTAGAGGAATGGAGCCAATAGAATGAATATGTATTGCAGAAAGGGATTTTTTTTTAAAAATGACTGGCTTAAATGCTGCTGAATGGGTAGCACAATATGGGTGTCTGCTCTTGAGAGGCTGAGTCCAGTAGCTGCTTTATTCACAAGACTGGATGCCTCAGCTATCCCATGTGGCGTTGAGAGCCTCAGAGATTCCTGGGAAACTGCTGGTCTTCAGTTCACACTGCAGGGCTAAGGATAGACATTCAGAAACAATAGAAGACCCAGCAAGTGAGCTGTGCTATTTGCAAGATCAGAAGGTGATGCCCACTCTGAAGAAAGGCTTACCTCTCAGTTCATCGTTCCTGGAAATGCCCTCACTGACCTGATACATCTCTTAGCTGATTATAGATCCTATCAAGCTGCCAATCACAATTAACCACCATGACTCCTAGCTTATGCTTCTGGTACAAGGGGCAGAGTTGGACACTCTGGCCTTTTAGATCTAAAGTCCCATCTTCTGTTCTTATGAGGACATGGAAGAAAGTAGATTGATGTTTCCAATACTGCCCAAAGGATAATGACAGGGAGCTGTGAGGAAAATGATCAGGACCATGGCCTTAGAGACTGGACAGTACTCTCCCCACTCACGTGATAGCAAAGAGTCTTATATTTGAATTACTCAAGACCACATTTATTAAATCAAACTGATCCCATAAATGAGTATGTGCACTTCCCTGGGTGCTAGTAAGCTATATCACAGCCATAAGTCTACCCGTGTGTTCCCACCTCCTCCCGGTCTCAAGAAACTCTATTATACTCACCTTTCTCCAACACACATCTGCTGAGCTATTAATTTTAGTGCAATAACAGAAAATAAAATGCTGATGTATATAAGTCAGTCTACATGTGTGTGTGAGAGAATATACACACATTTTTATATATACACATAAAATTCTCAGTCAATGAATAGTCTGTTTCACTAATTCTACGGACATATTTTAGATATAAAGAAATCAAAGGCCAGATATGTTAATCACCTTACTCCAGGGTCTAATCACTTATCCACATCTCATGTCTTGTGATTTACTCTATGCTAGTTGGAAGAATCAGGAGTTCATGGCCAGCTTTCACTTAGAGGAGCCCAGAGCCTGGTGTTACCAAGTACACCCCAAGGACACTTCATGTTGCTCTTGGTGTCATATAGCTTTGCTGAAAGTCAGGGTTAAGAGAAGCCACACACGCTGAGCGTGGGATATGGGACAAACTAGTTCACCCTTTTAATTAATTAATTAATTAATTAATCTGATTCTAATTAAACTGAGATGACAATTTCCTGGTAGTCGGTTGCAAAGTTGAAAAGAACTTATCACCTCCCCTCCCTTCCCTCCCTTCCTCTTCCTCTTCCCTCTTTTTTCTTTTCCTGTATCATTTTTCTTGTCCTCTCCCATCCTAATTCCACTAACAACAGGATCTTAACACAGAAGAGCTGACATTCTTCAATATTCCTGCTCCCGTGTTTTCATAACTGGGTCACACAGTGACTTCTATTTATGTTTCTGATCACATCTAGAACATTTCCTTTCTCTACTCTAGATGCAACATTTTCTCTACAATGCTGACTTCATATCATACTCAGCAACTATAAAAGTTCTCTGCATCACTCAAAGAAAAATCTGTGTCTCGTGTGGGATGCTTCCAGCATCTCCAAACGTTAACTTCTTGGCTTGTTTTTTTGTAGGTGTTTGTGGGACCATCCACAGTAAAGAAAAGAACAGTACAGCAAGTTCTGGCATGTTCTGTACAGACATCCTGAGCAACAGGTGCCAGGGAAGACAGTCAGCACAGACACATGACCAGGACAGAAATGACAGAGGACCAGAAATGGCTCAGGTGCAGAGCTCACCACCCAGGCAGGGACCTCACCTTCCCTTCTAGTAATAGATGTGTGTCCTCTTGGTCTATATTCCAGACTCTGGAAGAAAAGGAATAGGCTGTGGAGTCCAGTGGTGCTCCCATGTCCTGGGCTTCCCCTTGCTCTTGATGTGACACATCAAACAGCTACAAGCTGGTAGCATGGTGAGCGGGTGGACAGCAAGGGGGCATTTTTCTGTCAGCCGGCTCCGCACACCTTGTTGGAATCCAGATATGCCCATGGGCCTATGTTTCAGCCAGGTCTGGCTTCACATTTCAGTTCTTCTCCATACTACCTGCATCTCTGAGCGTCTATGTGATGGCACCCCTTTATCACACCCACATGAACTTATTATCATAAAGTTTATCAGTTATCTGATGGGGAATCTCCTTGCTAAACATCTCAAGCACCTCAGACAATATTCAACATGGGCAGATGGATCTTTTCCTGGATGCCAGCAATTTGCATAGGACTGCCATGTCCTCACTCCCCTTTCCATTTCTATAACAGAATGGGTGAATTACAAGCAATGGTTTATTTGGATAATGATTTGGTGACTGGGAAGTCCCAGATCGAGGAGTCACATCTGAGGAAGGTTATTCTGACTCATGAGGCTTGTGCCTTCATGACCTAATTACTCAGAAAGTTTTATCTCTAATATTGTATTGATGGTAATTAAATTTAAAGATTTTTGGAGGAGATGCTCAAACAACAGCATCGTGGACATAATAGGTGCTCAATAACTGTCTTATACACAGTTGAATGGCTGGACAAATCTTACACAGTTATTGTCACAAGTATCAAAGAAATTGCCTGATGCATGGTATGATCTTTTTCATAAAGCCTTCAATTATGGAAAAACCAACAATAACATGAGCAGTATTGCTAGGAATGGTCAGAGATCCTCGTGAGGTTTGCTTTTGCTTCAGGAAGTTTCTGTGGGACTGGTAGCCAGCAGCACTTGGCTGGCATCGTGTGTTGAATGATCTGGAAAGCACTGGAACAGCTTTAGTTCCAACGTGAATGTTTGCAAAGGAAATGCAGACAGGAGGAATCCACATTTATCCATCCCCTGCCATGTGCTGGCCCACTCATAGTCACAGTTAGGAGACACTGTTGGGGTCCAGTTCTGTGGATTAGGAAATGGAGAGAAGAGATTCTGAGAGAGTTATGCAAGGTCACATACCTGTAAAGGAATTGATAAAGCTGGAGATGTCTCTCTAGGCTCATGCTTTTCCTGGGTACAGTGCTGCTAGCTTCTTCCAGTGCATGAGAGCTAAGCATCTACAGAGGTTGGGCAGGTGCCTCATGGCTCCGTGTTTCCATTTGTTTGCTTGTGGCAGGGTGCTGGCTCTTGTCCTCCATCCCCTCTACAAACCGACGCGGGTGAAATCTATTTTGTGGAGCTGGTTAAAGAAGATGGAAGACTTGGATTCAGCGTGACTGTAAGACTTTCTAGGCAACTGAAAAAGCAATAGGATGGTTACCATCCAGAGCCTTGGATGGCATTACCCTCTGACAATGTGCTCACTGTCCTTAAGTGCACATTGAATGCAAGGGTTAAGTTGAGATTTCGGTGGGTAATTAGAATTCAAAGAGTTCTGTGAGACTCTGAGGAACTTGAGGTCGTGCTTTGTACAGATTCTAAGGAAGAGCAGCAGTGGAAGGGGGCTAAAATGTGAGAGAAACTGGGTGAATTAGTCTGCCTCCAAGCTCAAGCTGGACAGCAAGGTAACTTCGTGGATGGAAACCTTGTGCTCCATCCACAAGGGCTCAGGACAAAGTTCCACCTTTGAGGTCTTCACCACGTCTGACACTTTGCTCTTGGCGTTTGAGCTCTACCTGGCAGATGTCTAAGAAGGGATATTCCCTATGTCACTAGCCACCCAGGGGTATGGGGAATGGTGTCCGCAAAAGGGGTGCACACAAATTCAGAGGTCCTGGTTTGGAAGGCACTGTTTGTATTAGGACACTGACTGTGACCCATTAGTTAAGACTGTGGGGTAGGCCTGGTGCTCAGTGATAGCACATTGGATTCAAAGAAACAGAATGGAAATCACCAGCACTTAAGGAAGTGTCAAAGGCCTGGAAAAATCTCACAGGTAGCCCAAGAGATGAGAGAAGGGAGAGAGTGCTTTGTTTCCCTTGTGTGTCTACTGCAAGGAGCCTTGAATTGCTGGACCGCCAGCAGACGATTTCTAACACCAGGAAATAAGGATCCTGAGTCCACAGGGACTGAACAGGCTGGGCCTTAGTATGGTCAGTTTATTCTTGGCTTGATAAAACAATCTTATCACAAGACACCAAACACAGCACTTCCTCATCTAAAAAACGTGCTAAATTTTAGATTATTCAGATATATGCGGATGCATGTGCCAAGAGGAGAGTGGTGATTTCTTTTGACTAGTAGAAACACTAATTTTCTTTGGAGAATCTTCATTTCAAAACTAATTAATGAAATGTCTCACTTAAGTCCAAATGGCTGCTGAACAAATGAAAGACCTTCACATCCATGGACAGCTCCTGGAGTTCAAGCAAGTTCAAGGGAAACTTTAGAATTTATAACTGCCAGCTTGGCCAAATATAGCCATGATACAGAAAAGCGTACTGTCACACTGAGCGGGTGGAAATGTGGATAATTACATGCACATTCACACTGGGATGCAAGCTGGCAGTATCTCCTGTAATGAAAAAAGTGCACATATCCCTGGTCCACAGACACAGGAATGTGGATCCCATTAAGGAAAGCTGTGCATGTGAAGGGGTTGGATGCTGTGTTGCTAACAGTGGCAAGCGCACTGAAGAGAGGGAAGACTGATAAACTGAGAAATGGTCACATGTGCTTTGGCTCACGTGCACAGAAGCCAAACGGATGGCCCTGACACTAAGGAGTCAGCACTAGCCCCGCCCTTGTGGAAAGCCAGAAAACTGGCCATGAGACTCTATTTTGTGCAACATATAACCCAGCTGAATTTGATTGGTCTGTGTTTGTTAATAAGACACAGAGACTACTTAAGAGTGTGAAATGAACTTAAATCTGTTTCTATGGAAAGGGAGAACATCCATGTGCAAGTTCAGTACACTTTCCTAAGCCAGCTGAGGACCTAGATAGATAGAGGGCGAAAAGCTTGAAGTCGAACAAGGAAGGCTAGGTAGGCTGTGTGAGTTCATAGCAGCAACCAGACCATGGGTGGATCAGAGGCCCTTTCTTGGTGGTTAGCCACTTAAGGGTTTGTATTAGCATTGCTAGAGATGTAGTTTCGAAGGAGTCTTGAGTCTGTTGCATAGACTTGTATTAGCCCATAGCATCATTCTTTAATTAGCTTTCCACCTCTATAACAAACACCAGAAATGTAATCAAATTACAAAGTGAGGAGGTTCATTATGACCTGCAGTTTTAGAGGTATCAACTCGTGATGGGCAGGCTCTACTGCTTTGGGGCTGTGGTAGCTTATCATGGTAGAAGGATGGGGTAGATAAAAAGCCTATCTTTCATGACCAGGAAGTGAAAGAAAGAGGAAGAATGGGGTCTCATAACGCTCTTGAAGTGCTCACTCCTGTGACATAAGGACATCCCGTGACACTCCACAGATTCTACTACCTTCTAATAGCATCAGGCAGGAGCTAAGATTTAGCACTAGGTCTTTGAGGGGCAGTCAAGATCCAAACTAAAACAGGGCCATTCAGTTGACTGACTTGGCTGTTCATTTTGTCTTCTATATGATCATATACATATGGAGAAAAGTAGAGAGAAGTGTATGAGCATACATTCTTTGTTACTGTGCCATTAGAAGTGGGGTGGGAAGTAGAGGCAGGGAAGGAGTAAAAGACTGAACAAGAATGAGAAATACAAATGGTAAAATATCTGCCCATGTGTATGTCTAGCTATGTAAAGTGAACTGTAAGAAAGACGCATCTTGAACTTTTAACTTGCAGATACATAATTTGTTGTCAAGTTAATAAAAACAAGTAAGTGCAGAGCCAGCCCTGGTGCAGATGCCTGTAACCCTTCAGGAGAGGACCTATGGCTACATAGAAAGCCACTGTCTCCAAAAACAAAAGTTTCAAGATAATTAGTTGTTTAAACTTATTTTCACTTCTGGTTTAGTATCCACAAACAAACATACCAGGTGTGCCAAACACGAGAACACACGTCCTTAGTCCTTAGGGCTGGCCACAGAACACCTGCCATGTGCCACCTGGGGCTTGGCTGGGCTTGTCTTGTCTTGATTTTGTCTCTCAGCCTGTGTTGTCTGGTCTGTGTAAGCTTGACCTTCCCATTCACTGGGGAAGAGTTTGTCTGGGCGAATGGAGAAGGCTGTTGGAGTGGGATAGATCCCAGTTGGAAGAGATGGGCTCCCCTGTGTGGGAGGTGGGAGGCACCCAAGAGGGGACAGATGGGTTGAGTATTGCTTTGTATTTTGTAGGGTGGCATTAATACAAGTGTGCCTCATGGAGGGATCTATGTGAAATCTATCATTCCTGGAGGCCCAGCTGCCAAGGAAGGACAGATCCTACAGGGTGAGAGACGCATCATGCTGCAAGTTGTGATCTCTGTGGTTTTGAACCCTGGCTAAGAGGATCAGCTCAGGCCTTGCTCATTTTAGCCCTAGAAACTTCTGTCTCCAGGGTTGGTTTCTTTGCCCGGGAAAAGGAAAAATTTACCGGCTTCACCCTCTCGATAAGCTGGCAGTGATCTAAAAGTTCATACTAAAAATGGGGAAGAAATTTTATGATATGCTTGCTGCTGGGAGAGAGTATTCCTTAGGAAGATAAGGCTGTTACTGGTGACCCACTTCAGCATGGGGGACATTATGAACTGTGGACTTTCTCTTTTCCCTTCCCTAGAAAACAGCTCTGGCATTGCTGACTTCATTCTGGCTGGGGGACACTGTGAGCTTTCTATTCTCCCCCCAGAAGACAAATTTGGCTTTGGTGACCCCAGTTTAGCACAGGGTCGAGCTTTCTCTCTACCCTGAATTGTTTCTCACTGCTCTAAAGGAAAGGAGTGACCTTTATTTTCCCCTGAAACTGCCCTAATTGAATAAAAAAAATTATTTATTTCCTCTTGAATTCCAGTATTTCCAACATCAGCTATTGTCTTCCTCATCTCCTCCCCGCTTCTCTCTTGAAATAGAAAACATCTTGGAGATATAAATACTACTACCCCTGAGCAATCAAAAATAGTTTCACAGGAAAACAGGAGGAAAGAGAAGAGTGATGAGGCCTGGCCTGGCCACACCGTGAGACAGTAATAGACAGGCTTTCATGTCCTTGCTCTGTTGTGCGCCCCAGTAACAGGCACAGGCCATCAGAGAGGCAGCTGGTGGTCAGGCTCACACAGGCTCTTGCCGAGACACCTGCTTTCTGACCTGGAGGCAGGAGTCTCACAGAAGAGCTCTTGCATCTTTGGGAGACAGGGAACATGGCTGCATTCCTTTCCCAGGTGACCAGCTACTGCAGGTGGATGGAGTGAGTCTGTGTGGCCTTACTCACAAGCAGGCTGTGCAGTGTCTCCAGGGTCCTGGGCAGGTGAGTACCCTACTACCAGGGACCTTTTCTTACTTCCAGAGCTTTCTACAACAACCTCAGAAGTTACAGTTGCCTCTAGGCAGGAATGAGGTAGCCAAGAAACAGGGTGTGAGTTTTTTTAGTCTACCCCTTTTCACTCTTCATCTTAATGCTGCTTTTCTGTGAGAATGTGAAACCCAGGAGGTAGCAGACAGATGTTTCTAAAGTCGACAACCTCACACCCTTTAAATAGCTCTGGAAAGCATACAGTTGTCTGCTTTGGTTTAGGCCTCAGACAGCAGAACAGAACTGAGGGAGAACAGAGGCTCCTGCAGGCTGGCACTAGCTGTACTCCTACCTGTGCCAACCCCATTGAACAGGGCATCCACCTGCGCCCAGGCTCCTTCTCTTTCATGCATTGCCCATAGTGGCCTTCATGTTACTGTCTCTCCTCATATCCTGAGGAGTCATAATTAATTAGCACTGTATGTCTATTACACCATCACTAGTGCACATGGTTGGAGAAAACACATCTGGATACTGTCACGATGGCAAGTAGGAATTGCCAGTGTGGGCTCATGGGCCTGGTGCTAAATGACAATTGCAGCAGAAAGATGGATGCAGGGTCAAATTCCCCAAACAGAGGCTTGGCATTTCTAACAAGCTTCATGCTGAGGTCCAGTTACTGCCTTCTGAACCACTGTGGGCAACGAAAGCATAAGGTGCTGTGGGAAAGGATAAGAAAGCAAACAAGAAAGAAATGGAGGAAGGTCCATCAACCTGGGGCTGGAATGCCATTCCATGCTTCGAGGTCATTGCAAGTTCAGTTTTGTGACAGATCAGTCCACTAGTAGCTAAGCTGGAGGTGGACCAATGAAATGGAAATGGGCCAGCAAGCCAGGTTAGCATTTACTGCCCTGCCCCTTGCAGTGGAGAGGGGTAGAGAAGCTCTGAAAGAGTTAGTTAGAACTCAGAAGCTTTAAATCAAACCTTCATGGATGCAGAAGGAGGAGAGATGGATGACCTCAAGAATTGCCCCTGAGAGGTTAATAGGGGGAATGACCTCATGTTCTGGAGAAACATATACAGGAGGAAGGATATTTTTAAGCAAAATGAGGAGGGGGAGTGGAGAGGGAGGGAGGGAAGGAAAAGGCAAGCTTGCTACTGAATGTGCTGATAGAGGTACACACGTTACCTTCAGTGACGATTGTTTCAAATTTGATCTGATGATTTGTATCCCAGGAAGAGCTAGACTGGAGATTTGAATTTGAGAATGAAATGAAACTGAGTTTGTCCACTCCTCCTCATAGGTGGCACGGCTGATCTTAGAGAGAAGAGGCCCCAGGGCTGCACCACAGTGTCCTTCTGTTGATGACAGGATGGGAGATGTGCACATGGCTGTTTCCTTGGTAACAGCCAGGCCTGGCAGACCTGCGAGCAGTGTCTCAGTGACAGATGGTGAGAGGAGAGAATGGAGTGTTACTATTGTCATATCATTTGATACTGCTTTAGAATGTCAAGTCAAAGGGGAAAGGCAGAGAGGCTTCCTCTGGGTTAAAAAATAATGCCAGTAATGTGACTTATGATCAGCATCCAAGCTGGTGGAAAACGTTCTTTGAAAAACAAAAATATGTAGTACCCAAATGACTACAACCAAGAATTCTGCTCCCAGACCTTGTGCAGTCTCCTGATCACCTGCCTGAATATTAATGATCGCACATAAACCTTTAGGGATGAAATTGACTTGAAGGGTCAGGTATTTTCAGATACAATTGGTTCCACGCTCCCTTCAGGCACATGTAACAAAGCCATTCTAGGACTGATTAGGCAGACAGGGAGACAAGGCCATCAGGAACCCAGCCTTGTTAGTAGCATCAATTAAAAGGGTAAAGCCATGACTAGTCCAGAGGGACATATGGTATCTCCTAACTGGTTGCCTCTCTGTACTTCTGTGTCAGCTAAGAAAGGCCTGTTTCCATAGAGCATCATGGCTCCGAGCTTAGCTATATCCCACCCTTTCCTTAGGGAGTTTTTAGGCCCTGCTACAGGAGTGTGAGGAAGGTTGGAGGCAGAGTGGTGCTGTCGTCCTTAAATCAATTCTGCTTGCTTCCCCTTACCTCTTCCATGCACTCCAAATGGGGCATCTGAACAATGAGCTCAATACCGAGGAGCAGAGGCCAGTGTGGCAATGGCAGATGCGACATGCCTATGCCATAGACTTCACCTCTGGCTTCAGCTGTTTTAACTCTTGCTCCAGTAGAAAGTTACAAGCCAAGGCTCTGCCACTCTGCTCACTGGTTACTTCTAAGTTAGTGAAGATAAACAGGAGAAGATCAGAGGCTCCTTTTGGTGACCCTTTGGTTACCAGACTCCCTAGTTGCCCAAGGCTCTGCCCATCTCTGGCATTCGAAGTGACTGGTCTATGGTCAGGGTACATGGCTAAGCAAATGGCAGCTAGAACATTCTCCAGAGTAGACTATCACCATCCCATGATCCATTTAGAAAAGTTTCATGCTGCATGTACTAAAACGCCATTAAGATCCTAGTTTGGAATCTAGATGTAATAAGTTTTACTGAGTGCTACAAGCAGATGGTGTATGTCTAAAGCCCCATCCTTACTTATAAATTTAGTTGTTTATATTTAAACATTTAGTATGGCAGTCAGTTGTTATGTGTGCCTGGCTGTTTAACATTTAAAACGTGGCAATCCAAATGGATAGAATGCACAAGAGTGCAAAGACGTATTCTGTAAGAAGAACGAAGACGGCCTCAGTCATCTTTTGTGTTGATTCCACATCAACGTGGTAGTAGACATTCCAACAGTCTAACATAGCATAATGAGGGTGTGAAAGCCACACTATTCAAAAGTCTCTCATTGAGACGCTGGGAAGTGGTGGTGGGATATGGCTCAGTACCACATTTGCCAGGGGAAAGTGCAGTAGGCTCTGTTGCTAAGCTTGGATGCAGAGAAGATTAGGTTCATTCAGTGCATTCTCAACATAGTCTTTCCTTCTTGCATGGGATTCACCAGGATGTTATCCCCTTATAAACTGAGGAGCATCTGTATTGACTAAAATATGATATGCAATTTAACCTTACCCATTTCCTCTTTTTTTTAATTTTATTTTTATTTTTTTATTTTTTTATTTTCGAGACAGGGTTTCTCTGTGTAGCCCTGGCTGTCCTGGAACTCACTCTGTAGACCAGGCTGGCCTTGAACTCAGAAATCTGCCTGCCTCTGCCTCCCAAGTGCTGGGATTAAAGGCATGCGCCACCATCACCCGGCTTTCCTTTCATTTTTAAAGTACATAGCTACTTGAAAGCTTTGAAAGGGCCTTTATGGCTTGTACTTACAACTTAGATGGTATCTGTGGGTAGTGCTGACCTGTAATGTGTGTGTAATGGACTCCATGATCAAAGTTAGCACATGAAATACTCATCTCCACGGTGACTCACTGGGCAAGGCGGCCAGTCAAAACACACTGAAGGGTCTGTCTTCGCGCACTCTCGTGTTACAGGTCCTAAGTTTGAAGTCAAACTGAAGAAGAACAGCAGCGGTTTGGGATTCAGCTTCGTGCAGATGGAGAGTGGAAATTGCATCCATACGAAGAGCGACCTTGTGAGGATTAAGAGGCTCTTTCCTGGGCAGCCAGCTGAAGAGCATGGAGCCATTGCAGCTGGTGACATTATCCTGGCCGTGAATGGCAAGCCCATAGAAGGCCTCGCTTTCCAGGTGCTCAGAGTCGTGAGGGTGGGAAAGCACAACTCTGATGCTTGCAGATAGAAGCCCAGTTGCTTTGAAGGCTAGCTCCACAGAGAATACTTTGGAATTTACAGCTGGATCTGGACTCGGGGCCTATAGAAAGCAATCGACAGGATGTGCCCATATCTATTTTCTACTTGACCTTGAGTAGGTCTTGCTTTTCAGCATGCCCCTTGGTGAACTGAACATGAAATCATACTTATGTGCTGCCTAATGGTTTCTCTTGAGTACATTCTGGGAGGTGATATGAAGCTGGAGGGACTAAAAAGGGCCCCTTGACTCTCCTTGAGATTTGTGTACTGAAGTTATAGCTTTGCATGCATAGATAGCATACATAGACTGTCTCACCTGTGTTAAAAAATATGCAAGGTCAGAGAGAGGCCTCAGTCAGTAAGATCATTCTCTGTTTTGCAGAGGGCCTGAGTTTGGTTCTTAGCACCTGTGTCCAGTAGCTCACACCTTCCTGTAACTCCAGCTCCAGGGGATCTGATCCATTTGATCTCACATGTACATATTCACACAGAGACACAGGCATACACAGAATAAAAATAAAATGAAATATGAGAGTGAAGGTGGGAGAGAGAGATAAAGACACACACATACACACACAACAGAGATAGAGATGATAGATAGATAGATAGACAGATAGGTAGATAGAAACAGTGACAAAGAGAGATTGATTTGTAGTACAAAATTCCAAGGAAATGTTTTTGTTAGTTGGGGTATTGGCAGAAAATAGAGTCATTTGAAGAGACTTTAATAACGGTGTGGGCATGTTATTAGGAAGTTAGAGGTGAGCATCTTGATGTAGACGATAGCTACCTACCTTTCCAAAGTCAAAGTAGGGCAGGAAGGAAAAGCTATTCAACTCTAGAGACAGAACAGGTACAAGGATTCAATGGCATGATCTGAGGTCTTCACCGAGGGACAGAATCATCCTGTGATGACCCAGCAGAGGAAGCCAGGGCCAGCATCACCCTCCCTATTTTCCTTGTCCCTTCTTCCAGCCAAGTCTATGAGACCTCATGCAGCCAGAATAGGGCGTGTCAAAGCAGGCTAGTCAAAGGTGGGAAGTAGCTCTGTGTGGGAAAGGGAGGCTTCGAAGGGCCCAGAACTGCGTGGGTTTACAGATGTTTATGTGATCCAAGTGCAGGTCTCTCAGAGCCTCTGCTGGGGAGCTCCATGAGTGGCTATAGACAAATGAGGGAAGCGAATGAGGAGACACCGTTCATCCTCAGAGGCCACGATGGGAAAGACAGGAAAACCACAGAGGCTGCTGAGGATGAATCATGCAAAGGAAGGCTCAGGCTCTTGTGTACATATTCAAATGCCAGAAGAGGGGCTGTGTGCTTCCTGCCTCTGTGACAACATGCCTGAGAAAACTGACTTTAAAAAGGGAAATTTCGTTTTGGCTCATAGCGTCAGGGGTGTCAGTTAGTGATCATTTGGTTCCACTGTCTGTGGGGCTGTGGTGAAGCAAACTTTACAGTGGGAAGTGCATGGTAAACGGAAGCCTCTCTGCTCATGGCAGCTGGGATGGACAGAGAGAGAGAGAGAGAGAGAGAGAGAGAGAGAGAGAGACAGAGAGAGAGACAGAGAGAGAGACAGAGAGACAGAGACAGAGACAGACAGAGACAGACAGAGAAACAACGAGACAGAGAGACCCAACATCCAATTCACGGGAACATCCCAGTAACCCAACTATATAGGGTCCACTTCCTGTAGATCCCATCCCCTCTGACAGCTCCATGAATCAGGGACCCTTTGCCACACGAGCCTTTGGAGGACATTCCACGCGTAACCTTGGAGAATACAATCAATAGCAGACCTGAGCAGTTGAGTGGACATTGAGGAGCCACTGGGTCAGAGCATGCCTCTTGTGGGACATTTGGTGGATCCTGAGACAATTGTGGTTGTCACAACTGATACATTTTAGCTGTCACTTTAGAGTAGAGATATGATGAACATCATTCAACATACATGTCTCAATAAAAAGTTACCTAGCCCAGAAGGTGGCTGAGGCAGGAGGTTGAAAGATCCCAGTGTACATAGGAATTGGGAAAACAAAGTGACCTTGTGCCCCCTGCAGTGAGAGGGTGGTTTGTATTGTGGAAGCTCAGGTTGTGTTGCAAAGCAGTTGTGAAAGGTGGTGGCAGGCAAATGCAGATTCTGTGAGCTGTATGGTTGGGGTGAGAAGGGAGGTTGCTCAGCAGGAGAGTGAGGGTTTTTTTTTTTTTTTTTTTTTTTTTTTTTGGAAGGATTACCCCTGGGCAATGTAGAAGGAAGCAGGCAGGGTCATCAGGGAAGGCGAGAAGCAGAGATGAGGTCACTGCAGTTCCACAGGAAGCATCCCTAGGGCCTCAGCCTCTTTAGGAAGAGATCCCTGAAGGCCTCTGTTGCATCACTGCGGTGAGATCACAAGATGCTGTTCCTGGCTCTTGACTCCTGGGAGTTTGGGGAGTTAAGCTTACAGCATTGTGTTCCCAAGTTCTCTGGAGCCAAACAATAGGTTAAGGTGGCTTCCTGGAAGCAGCGAATAGCACAAGGCAGCAGCCCCTAGTGAGGCAACCCCAGATATGACTGTGACTGGTTTTCTTGCAGGAAGTGCTCCATTTATTGCGAGGGGCTCCAGAGGAAGTGACGCTCCTCCTCTGCCGACCCCCTCCAGGGATACTGCCTGAGATGGAGCCTGGATGGCAGGTGAGATGGATCCATCGTTATTTCTCCTCTCTGGCCCTGCCAGTCATTCACTTTTTAGTCTGATGGCCCTGAAATGCCTTTCACTACTTTTAGGGGGCACAATAATAGCCCTTGTCATGGGGGCAGGAAAACATCTGGCCCCCAAACCTTAGTGCACCCATTTCCCTCTCTATTCTCATTGTGACCACCACTGGGGCCTCCTTGTAGATCTGTAGAAAATGGTCAGAGTCTGGTAATACAAGCTCTAGGCTGTGTCCTTTGGCCTCCTGAGCACATAACCAAGGCAAAGAACTTCCTGCAGGAGTTTCCACAGTGAAGAATAAAATATATACCCACCCAACCCCCCGAAACAGATGAGTGTGACTGGCACAGAGATCAGAGGCATTGGGACCCCAGAAATGTGAGGGCTTTATCTGGATGCTTATATTAATCTGCATCCAGAGAAACAGAGCAAAGGAGAGAGATAATGGATGGATAGATAGATGGGTGGATAGATGGATGGATAGATGGATGGACAGACAGACATACAGATGGGGGTACTTATTGTAAGGAATTAACTTACATAATTCTGGAGCTTGCCAGTGTAAATTCTACAAGCCCAATCAGCAGGTTTGACCTGTCCAGGAGATCTGGGAATAAGTTCAGACTGTGGTCCAGAGGGGAGCAGGTGGGACAGAACAGCTGGAGAGGTGGCAGCCCATGAACACAGGTTCTGTGTGGTGAGCTGTGTGGTGTAGGTGGGGTGGTAGCCTGGAGGTAAACTTTCCTCTTTCTGACTGAAAGCTAGTCTCCTCTCTAAGACTTCTGCTGATTGGATAAGTCTCCTCACAGCCTGGAGTGTACTCACCTTGCTTAAAGGCAAACCACACCTAAAAAATACACGTATAGTGGTATCAATGCTGCTGTTTAACCAAACATCTGGGTACTTCTGCCTAATGAAGTTGACAGATGAAATGGTCTGTCACTTATTGGGGGCTTCCTATTGGGTCTCTGGGAAATTGACTCTTTGACAGAGATCTGAGGATAGAGACCCTATGTCCCTGGCCCACTATATCACCTGTGTGGGTTAGAGAACTATCCTAAGCAGAGGAGGAGATCAATGTACAGTCATAACATAAATCTCAGCTAATCCCACAGGTAGCTCTGGAGCTGAGATGGCCTCTGGAATCTGTCTGGAATAACACACCCACATTAGAGTGTGCACTGGCCCAAGAGACAAACCTGAACTTTGACGGAAACATCCTTTGAGCTGATTGTGGCACCTGGGTGGTGGGGAAGCATAGCTATGAGGCACAGCTGCTTTTCCAGGGCACATGGAAAAGAAGCAATAGTTTCCAGTACCACAGAAAATGGAGGTGCTTTTAGGAATTCAGTAAAGAGTTCTACCGGGTAGTTGTTTGTGGATAACAAGTATGAGATCCAGCCTAGGAAAAACAAAAACAAAAACAAAACAAAAACAAAAAACCAAAATGAGTTTGGAAGTTGCTAGTATATAGACTTACATAAAAGTATGGAATGGTTGGCCTACCACTTCACTTGGGAACATGAAGAGCCCAGCACTGGGAGATCTGGTACAGAGAGCTGAGGCTGAGGAGAAGAGGTGGAACCAGGAAGCAGTGGGCATCTTGTACACAGAGTGTGAGGGCGGGTACCACTAAGCAGGGTGTACCAGTTTGAACATGGTTACTGAAAGCTAGAGAGAGAAAAGGTCGGAGAAGCACCTTGTGGCTTTAGGAAGAGATAATTTACTAGAGACACTTCCCTCAGAGTTCTCTATGATGCAGAGTAAAGGAATGGATGGCTGGTAGGCTAATGGTGAATGGAGTAAGGGTACAGGCTGACCAGGAAGGCTTCTGTAAGTGATGAAGGACTTATTTATTTATTTATTTATTTATTTATTTATTTATTTATTGGTTTTTCGAGATAGGGTTTCTCTGTGTATCCCTGGCTGAACTAGAACTCACTTTGTAGACCAGGCTGACCTTGAACTCAGAAATCCGCCTGCTTCTGCGCTCCCACCCCCCTCCGGTGCTGGGATTAAAGGCGTGTGCCACCACGCCTGGCTCTTTTTTTTTTTTTTTTCAGATTTATCTATTGTCATAGTTAGGGTTTTACTGCTGTGAACAGACACCATGTGTCAAGGCAAGTCTTATAAAGGACAACATTTAATTGGGACTGGCTTACAGGTTCAGAGTTCAGTCCATTATATCATCAAGGTGGGAGCATGGCAGCATCCAGGTAGGCATGATGCAGAAGGAGCTGAGAGTTCTACATCTTCATCTGAAGGCTGCTAGCAGAATGTTGGCTTCCAGGGAGCTAGCATGAGGGCCTTCTAGCCCACAACCACAGTGACACACCTATTCCAACTGGTCCACACCTACTCCAATTGGACTACACCTTCTAATAGTGCCACTCCCTGGGCTGAGCACATACAAACTATCACATTTATCTATTTTATATGAGTACACTGTCACTCTCTTCAGATGCACCAGAAGAGGGCATCGGATCCTATTATAGACCGTTGTGAGCCACCATGTGGTTGCTGGGAATTCAACTCTGGACCTCTGTAAGAGTAGTCAGTGCTCTTAACCGCCAAGCTATCTCTTCAGCCCCAAAAGAGGGCACTTAACTAATGTGTTGTTCTTGCTATCAAGTGGTGATCACAGGCTGTGGAAATGGGAGAAAGTTGTTGGGTGCTTGAGAATGATGGAAGATCATCTACAGGAAAAAGACTCAGTGCAGAGAAAGGTTATCAAGAAGCCT
Organism: Mus minutoides; assembly: GCA_902729485.2. NCBI lineage: Eukaryota > Metazoa > Chordata > Mammalia > Rodentia > Muridae > Mus > Mus minutoides. The sequence continues at coordinate 9,158 of LR752999.1, read as the reverse complement.
CAAACGAGTGAGTGGTGACAGCTAGGTGACATCTACAGGCACACCTCTGGCATTCAGTGTGCCAGAGGCTTTGCAGCAGGTTGGAAGGCCACACAGTGTCACTGGGAACCTGAAGGAATTTGTAGCAGGTGCAAGGCACAGAGGTAGAAACTAGCTGATAGGCATGACAGGAGGAAGCAGGGGATCTTTTTGTAAGGGGGTAACATTGGGGTGGAGAGAGCATGTGAGGATGTTGCTGTTGGAGATGACAAAAGACATGGGTGATCACAGGCTTGAAACTTTGAGGACTGGCACCTGCAGAGAATGTCTGAGGCAGACTGAGAACAGGGGCTGGAGGAAGACTTGGTAGCTCTCCCAGGAGTAAAAAGGGTATAACTGTTCTGTCTCTATTTTTAAAAATCTCATCCATTTTAGATTTAGATTTTGATTATGCCCTTTATGATAGACACAATCTATCAGTGGGTGACCGGCTTTGATTTATAATTTAAGCGTGCATCTTTGTGGATGTCCCTTTCTCTTGGTGGCAGGGAGGGTTTGCTGTCACAAAGGCTCACCCAAGGGAGGATCCTTGGTGGTGGGTGTGAGGCTTTCTCTGTTCAGGTGAGACCAGGTTGGGACTTCAGCCTTTTGCTTTTTTGCTTTGTGAAGGAAGGGAATTGGTTGTTGGGTAGAAATGCTGACCTAATTTTCAGGAAAGTGTAAAATCCTAACTTCCATACATTTATAAAGATTAACACATGTGTAACCTAAATGATGAAAATGGTTCAAAAGAGACGTCAAAGACCATCATCTTTGCTTTTGGAGTTGTAAAACTTCTCTACTGTTATCAGCGAGGCTGGGATCAGACAAGAATGCCCTGCTGGATAGAAAGTGTAGTCTTCCAGTGAGACATGATTGTCTTGGTCCAAAAATAAAACAGTAGCCTCACACTTTAAAAAGTCACAATAGGTCATTAAAACCAGGAGTTAAATGGCCACAGGGCTGCGAGCAACAGATGTGAATTAAGTCATGTCTAGAGGAGGAGTGAGGGGTCCAGGAAAGAGCCCTGTGTTAGGAGTCCAGAGAAATCTCTAAGACAGGCAAAGACAAAGAAACTTAAGAGTTCTTATGAAAAAGGGATTTTTTTTTTACTTTTTTCTCTCTCTCTCTTTTTCCTTTTATTGAAAATAGATTCTGTTCTCATATAATATACCCCGATTATAGTTTCCCCTCCCTCTACTCCTCCCAGTTTCTCTTACCTTCCCTTCCCCCTGGAACCACTCCCTTTCTGTCTCTCATTAGAAAAGAACAGGCTTCTAAGAGATAACAATCAAACATGACAAAATAAAATATAATATGATGAAGCAAAGTTGTACACAGTACCCAATCATGAGGAAAAGAGTTCCAAGAACAGGTATGAAAGTCAGGGACCCACTTATCATCCCAGTAAAGTCCTATTAAAAATAATCTATCAGCTATAGGAGTTCCCTGGCAGAATTTTTAGGAACACTTATATATACTATCATATCTTCTATAAATAAAGATTCTTTGGCTTCTTCCTTTCCACTTTGTACCCCCTTGATCTCCTTCGGTTGGATTATTGCTCTAGCTAGGACTTATAAAACTATATTGAATAGGTATATAGAGATTGGACAAGCTTGTTGTGTTTCTGATTGTAATGAACTTGCTTTGAGTTTCCATTTAATTTGATGTTGGCTATAGGCTTGCTGTAAGCTGTTTTTATTATGTGTAGGTATGTTCATATTATGTATATGTATGTTCTGATTATTTGTACGTATGTTCTTATTATGTGTACGTATGTTCTTTGTATCCTTAATCTCTCCAGGACTTTTATCATGTAGGGTGTTGGATTTTGCCAAAGACCTTTGACAAGAGATCAGTGACTATTTTCTTTCATTTTGTATATATTGTGGTTTGCCTTTACTGACTTTTGTATATTGAACTACCTCTGCATCTCTGGGATGAAGACTACTTGATCAAAAATGGATGATATTTTTGATGTGTTCTTGTTTTTGGTTTTCAAGGACATTGTTGAGTATTTTTGCATCTAGGTTCACAAGGAAAATTTATCTACAATTCTCTTTGTGGGCATTTTATGTGGTTTAGGTATCAGGGTGACTATAGCCTCACAAAATGAATTTGGCAGTGTTTCCTCTGTTTCTGTTTTGTGGAATAATTTGAGGAATGTTGTTATTAGCTCTTCTTTGAAAGTCTGGTAGAATTCTGTACTAAAATCACCTGGCCTTGGCCCTTTGTGTGTGTGTGTGTGTGTGTGTGTGTGTGTGTGTGTGTGTGTGACATTTAATGCTTTTAATGACTGTTAGGGGTTATAGTTCTATTTAAATTGTTTATCTTAATTTAACTTTGGTAAGTGGTACCTATCAGGAAAATTGTCCATTTCTTTTAGATTTTTCCAGTTTTGTGAAGTACAAATTTTTGAAGTAAGACCTAATGATTCCTTGAATTTCCTTAGTGTCTGTTATGTTCCCTTTTCATTTATGATTTTGTTAATTTGAATATTCTCTTTGCCTTTTAATTAATGTAAGGTTTGTCTTTCTTGTTGAATTTTGAAAAGAACCAACTCTTTGTTTCATTTATGCTTTGTAATGGTTTCTTTTATCTATTTTATTGATTTCGTCCCCAGTTTTGATTATTTCCTGCCATGGACTGCTCTTGTGTATGACCCTTCTTTCTGTCCAAGAGCTTTCAGGTGTGTTGTTAGCTTGCAAATATGAAATCTCTCCATGTTTTTTTATGTAGACACTTAGCACCATGAATGTTCTTAGCATTATCTTCATTGTGTCCCATAAGTTTGAGTATGCTGTATATTTACTTTCATTGAATTTTAGAAAGTCATTAATTTCTTTTGTCTTGATCCATTTTTTCATTTAGCAGAGAGTTGCTCAATTTGCATGAGTTTGTAAACTTTCTGTTGTTTCTGTTGTTCTTGATATCTAACTTTAATTTGTGGTCATCTGATAGGATACAGGTAATTATTTTAATTTTCTTGTGTACGTTGGGACTTTTATTTTTGTCTAACTACATGGTCAGTTTTGGAGAAAGTTCCATGAGGTACAGAGAAGAAGGAATATCCTTTTGTGTTTGGGTGAAATATTCTAAAAGTTTCTGTTAGGTCCATTTAGTTTGTAATGTTTGTTAGCTCCAGGATTTCTCTGTTTAGTTTTTGTCTGGATGACCTGTCCATTGGTGAGATAAGATATTGAAGTCTTCCACTATCATTGTGGGAAGGACAATAGGTAATTTAAGCTGTACTAGTGTTTCTTTTACAAACTTGTGTGCTCTTGTGTTTGAGGTATAGATGTGAAATTGAAATGTCATCTAGGTAGATTTTTTTCCTTTAATAAGTATGTATCATCCTTCCCTATCTCTTTTGATTAGTTTTGATTTGAAATATGTGTTGTTAGATATTAAAATGACTACACCAGCTTGCTTCTTAGGTCCATTTGCTTGGAATACTTTTTCTAACCTTTTACCCTGTGGTATGTTTGTTGGATACAGCAAAAGAATGGGTCCTGTTTTTTGCAAGCATTCTGTTAGTCTGTGTATTTTGTTAAGGAATTGAGACAATTGATATTGAGAGATATGTGTATATGAATGTGTTTTCCTTCTTTTCATTTTGTTGGTGTGAAATTATTTATTGCCTGTGTTTTCATGGTTGTAGTCAACATCCATAAGTAAGAAGTTTTCCTTATAGCACCTTTTATATGTGTGGATTTGTAGATAGATATTGTTTTTTGTGGGGTTTTTTTGTTTTGTTTTGTTTTTTGTTTTTTCGAGACAGGGTTTCTCTGTATAGCCCCGGCTGTCCTGGAACTCACTTTGTAGACCAGGCTGGCCTCAAACTCAGAAATCCACCTGCCTCTGCCTCCCGAGTGCTAGGATTAAAGAGTGCGCCACCATGCCCGGCTTAGATATTGTTTAATTATGGAATTATGGAATACATTATTTTCTCCATTGATGGTATTTGAAAATTTTTCTGGGTGTAGTAGTCTGGGCTGGTATGTTATAGTCTGCAGCACATCTGTCTAGGCTCTTCTGGCTCTTAGAATCTCCATTTAGAAGTCAGGTGTAATTCTAATAGATCTGCATTTATATGTTACTTGATCTTTCTTCCATGAAGCTTTTGCTATTCTTTCTTTGTTTTGTATGTTTAGTGCTTTGATTATTATGTTGTGAGTCCACTTTCTTTTCTGTTCCAGTCTGTTTGGTGTTCTGTAAGCTTCTTGTACTTTTATAGGAATCTCCTTCTTTGGGTTAGGTAAATTCTCTTCTATGATTTGGTTGAAAACATTTTCTGAGTCTTTGAGCTGGGTTTCTTCTTTTTCCTCTATATCTATTATACTCAAGCTTGGTATTTTCATAGTTTCCTGGATGTGTGAGGAGTGTTTCAAATTTAACATTTTCTTTGATGGATTTATCTATTTCTTCTATCATGTCTTCAATGCCTCTTGTATTCTGTTGGTGAAATTTGCCTCTATAGTTCTGGTTCAAAATCCTAAATATTTTTATTTCTAGAATTCCCTTAATTTGTGTTATCTTTATTGCTTCTGTTTCCAGTTTTAGGTTTTAAATAGTTGTAGTCATTTACTTCACCTGTTTGTGAGGTTTTTGTTTTGTTTTGTTTTGTTTTGCTTGGGGCAAGGAACATTGGGGAATTAAAGGTCTTTGTGAGGAAAGGGAGACCACAACAGGGATGAGACAGAGGTTTACTGGATCTCAGGAGCAGGAGTGTGGACCTGCCCTCAGCCGGCTTGTTTGCCTGGGAGGTTGCAGCCCTTTGGTTAGTAGGGGTTGGGGTGTGCTGGAATTGGGGTCTGGGACAAAGCAACAAGTGGGGGAGGGAGGCCAGGAGGGTATGGTCTTTGGGACCCACAGGAGTTGTGAGGTGGGGCGAGGGAAAGCTGCAGCTGGTATTCTGTTGCAGAGCTAGGGATGTGACGAGAAATGTTGTTTAAAGCATAGTCGTTTTCTTTTTTCTCCCTCTCCTCTCCTCTCCTCTCCTCTCCTCTCCTCTCCTCTCCTCTCCTCTCCTCCCCTTTTCCTTTCTATGCCTGCTGTCATTTTGTTTAATTTGCCAACACAGCCATTTCCCCCTCATTCATGGAAGATGATGTGTAGTGGATACCTGAAAGGTTGGGCTATTCTGAACCCTCTGTGTACTTTTTTTTCTCTATACCTGGTGGCATTGCGGGATTAACTCCACAGAACTCCTCTGGCTTCCATATTTCTTCTTTACATTACTTTCTTGCATTTGGGGCCATTAGAAACTAAAATGAACACAAGCACTTCTGATTCAGGCCAAGAGAGCAAGTGTGATAGCATGAAGGTAGTATATATAGCATGGAAACACCAGGCACAAGGGCTGACCTGTGTGCTGGGCAGGATGCCACAAGAGGATAGCTTGGGAATTTGTCATGCTACTCAAAACATTTCAGTTTTAAAGGATGGATTCATTATGTTTTGAATTTTCCATTTAATAATTTCAGAATCCAGTAAGAGAAATCATAAAGAATGAAATGATGGACTAGAGAAACTATTTTTTTTTTCATTAAAAAGCAGATCTCACATTCTTGCTGTCACTGCTCTCAAACTCAGGTACTTAAAAGGTAAGGCAGAGTATGTTGCCCGGGGAACAGGGAAGGGATCTTGGACCCTGACAGGAGAGACACTGATGGCGGCATCTATCTCTTTATAGCTCAGACTTAAAAGCAGCTGGAAAAGTCTTCTGATTTCTTTAAAAACCATTTTAATTTAAAACATATATGTGTGTATGTTTGCCTGTGGGTATGTGTAAGTGCAGGTGCCTACACAGGTCAGTAAAGGGCATCAGACACTCTGGATCTTGAGTTACAGGTGACTGACAGCTGCCTGATGAGGATGCTGAGAACCAAACTCTGTCTTCTGCAAGAGTAGTATTGGCTGTTATCCACTGTGCCATCTCTTCAGCCCAAACCTTTCTATTTCTTAAACCTTTTTTAGAGTTTCTTCAGTGTGAGAGACAGTGCTTGTAACCATTCACATTTCCTCAATAGACCCCTGAACTCCCAGGAGACCACAGACTCACCATGGCAACCTGTGCTGGATCAGAGCAGAGCCCCAGCCTGGATCAAGAGGACAACTGGAGGGACAGTACCTCTCTGGACGCAGGAGAAGGTCTGAGTCCCAGGCCAGAGTCTTCCTACAAGAGTGTTAGACAGGCGAAGGGGGACAGAGAAAAAGAGAGGCCCTGGGCCAAGTCCTTGATGCATCCTATGGAGTCCCACCCTCATGTATGTAAACTCCACCCAGAACCAGAGACACCAGCACTGGCCACCTCTTTGGAAAAGGATATGAGACAAAACTGCTATTCCGTGTGTGATATCAGGAGACTGGGAAGGTAAGAAGTGCCATGCTTGCAGCCACTTTGTAAACTAGGTGCACTACGTTGCCAGCTGATTACAATCAAGTAATCACTTACCATAGAGAGGCTTACTGTGCCCAGCCCTGTTTCAGGCTTTTGAGGGGAGTAAGAAACAACAGAAGCCCTGTGGTTGGAGTTTCTACAACCTTCCCTGATCTCTGGGGAAAAGCAAACTCCACTCAGGTGACAATCATCCTCAGTATGTCCTAGAGACGACTGAGGGCAGGCCTCGTGTTCTCTCCCAGCATCCCAGCACAGTGTGTGTTCTGTACCCCCCCAGGGCCTCTTCAGTTGCTGTGGTACAAAGGGAGACCTTGTGCATAGCCTCATTTCTACTGATGATATAAAACTTTATTACCAATACTACCTGAAAGTGTATTTCCATCTTCAAAACTAGGATGAAGCTTTCATTGTAATGACTATTTTTTATTAAGTCTGTAGTTTGGTGCCTACACTGAATTTCTAGTTTTAATAACTATTCTCATTTTAAAAATACTTTTCAACCTCAGTGTATGTGTATATATATATATATATATATATATATATATATATATATATATATATATATATATACTTGTTAAGAGCAGGGCGGGGGGAGAAGGGGAGGGTATGTTTCTGATGCTTGACATTTGTTAACTTAATGTATGGACATGAACAGGGTAATAACCAGTAATAATAATTTGTGTTTGAAGCTGTTGGGATTCAATGACTCTCTTTCCTGGTCATTGTAACAGTGCCAAGAGCAGACTTATGGGGACCAACAGGTGGCACAATGTGCTTAACCCTCTGTGTCAATGGGTTCTCTACTTGTGTGTCTGACCAACCCCAGATTAAAAATATTAGAAAATGCACTTCTCCTGCACATATACAGGTGTTTGAGCTATTGTTTTCTAAGCAATTTAGTCTAACAACTATCTATAAAACATTCTCATTGTATTATTATTATTATAAGTGATCTAGAAATGAATTGATATCTACAATAGGAGGTCTGTGGCTGATACACAAGCATGTATATAGGGGGTTCCAGCATCTGGGGATTCTGGTATCTGGAGGGGTCCCAGACCCATCTTAAACAGATAGTAAGAGACCACTGTATGGAGACAGGATGTTACAGCTGGGCTCTGAGAGTACTGTTGCAAATAGGGGCCATGATTATTGTACCTAAAGGCATCCAGATATAAGTTTTTTAAAGAATGCTATACAAACCAAACAAAACCCAACTGCTTTGCAACATAGAAACAGCATGGGCAAGCACATCCATTCCTAATTCTCCTTATCTAGTCAATGTTCCTTACAATGTTACAGTTACATTTCTTTATAACATTACAGTTACTGTTCCTTACAGTGTTACAGTTCCTTACAATGTCACAGTTTCCTACAATGTTATAGTTATAGTTATAGTTAGTTCCTTACAATGTTACAGTTACAGTTCCTTACAATGGAATCCTGGGTAGCATATGATGTACTTGATGAAGTAATTAAGGGAAGAACATAGAGATTCACCCAAGGCCAGCCTTTAGTATGCTTCTGTGGAACACATTAGAATTCCCTTTCCCTATAGGCATAATGTCATTTGTTTAGATTTCTAAGGATTTTAAAAACATGATTGTATGTATATGTATGTGTGTGTTGAATGTAAAAACTCTAGAGAATGTGTAGAAGTCACAAGAACCCTCAGTAGAATTAGTTCTTTCCCTGCACTCAAACTCAGGCCATCACATTTGGCAGCAAGCCCTCTCACCTGCTGAACGATCTCAGCATCCCTAGATGTCTAAAAGTTTTGTTATCAGGGAGTTTGAAAGGGGACTTTGACTTCTGGGTTTTTCTGGGTTTCAGTGCAAGTCTAGTTAGATCTAGGTTTACATGATGGCTTTAACTCATCCATAGTTAATAAAAACATTTTTAACTTTTAATTAGCACAGGCCATCTGGGCTTTATTCATGATATCACATCATAGCAGGTTTCAAATAAAAACGGTCAACTCTAAGCTCATCCTCCAAACAGTAGCACGCATCCTGCAGGAAGGGCTCCCTGACTGTTTCCAGGGTACCTGTACATAACTTGCTCCTGGGAGAGTAGCCATTTCTCACCACACCCCTGTTAGTCAGACAACACTCCCTTATGTTGTGGTGAAATTTACCTTTTCATATTTTTTACTTGCAAATCCTAACCCCATTTCCTTTTATCTTATTATTATTCATTTTTAGAAAATAATATTTTTACTCTTTGAAATTTTTGTGTAATACAATTTTGATTGTTTTCATCCTCCTGCAACTCCTCAGATACTCCTGAAGTGCCCTCCTTACCCACACAACTTCATCCCTTTCCTCTCAAACAAGAAACAATGCCCAAACCGCAGAGTCTAATTTGTATTGGCTGCTTACTCCTAGATGTGTGGCTGGCCCTAGATTGTGATCAATACACCAAAGTGTCATTCCATTAAAGAAAACGGACTTTCCCTCACTTAGCAGCAGTGAAATGCCAATAGCTTCTTGGCAGGGGGTAGAACATTTGTACAAGAGAATCATTTTATTTTATTTTAGTGTTTGTTGGTTTGTTTGTTTTTCCAGAATCAGATTAAGTTTGGCTTACTTACAAGGCTATTGCATGTGCCCCAACCTGTCATTCTTGGAGGTTGTTGTCCTTTTGAGGGTCACTTTAGGTTTGTCCAAAGCATGCTAGTGAGGCTTTTGATCCTCAGTTGCTGTAGTTACCACTTTTTATTTGACACCCCCCC
>LR753001.1:18571-43706 GCA_902729485.2 Mus minutoides | reverse complement strand
ATATGAATATATTGTTACCTCTAGAGTAAGGTCACTTTAATTCTTTTGGATCCATACCCAGAAATGGTGTAGGTGGATTGTATAGAATTTTTGTTTTTAATTTTTGATGAACTCTCATAGTGATTTTCATAGAATGATAACCTGTAGGCTCATCAGCTGTTTGTAAAGATTCCCTTTCTCATCGTCCTTGACAATATCTATCACCCATTTCCCTTGGTGGCACATAGTCTGGCTGGGATAAGTCAAAATCACAACATAGTTTTGATTTGTATTTTCCTGATAGCTAAATATGTTGAACACTTTTGACATATTTATTGAACATTTGCCATTTCTTCATTTGAAAACTGTATGATTCATACAATCTGTAAACTTGAAAGAACTCATTTATAAGTTCATTTGAGCCATCAGTCATGTTTCCCACAAATGACTTAAACCTGTAATTATCTTACTTTCCCAAAGGAATAGAAAGGCGTCCTTTTGGGTTTTGTGGCACTTGCCCTTTTCTAGAAAGCTCTTCAGTGCCCATTACAGAACTTTAAAAAGATGATCACCATTCACTGTACATCAATCCATCATCATATGCTGGCAACATCTAATTTCTACAGCGCACTTCTACCAAATCTACAAGTCATAACCCATTTTGCAGATGATTGACCTACACAAGAAAAATGAAGAAATGGGAGTGATACTTTTATTTCCTATAAATCATGCCTTGCTCCAATTTATTCTCAGTATCAGAGGAGAACTGGTGCCATTTGGATGAGCTCATCGAAATCTGTCAGGTCCTCTCCACAAAGATTAATTAGGATGTGTCAGCTGTGTTGGTGGCAGAGCTATCTTGTTTAAAGACTTCAAGGAGTAATATACAAAGCAATGCTACAACTGTTCAATCTTTAACATGGCATGCATAAAATCAATATTTCAGGCTCCTTTGGGAGGTACAGTTCAGCATGCTCTTTATGAATCGTCATAATGACCTCAGCCAGCCCCTCCTGTCCAGTGGGGAAAATGGAATTTCTCAGCCCTGCAGAAGAGACTCAAAATCTGGGCAGTCTGCAGGGCCAGTGGACAGGTTGATGGTTTTCTAGAAGACAAATGTCAGATGTAGGATTTTCCTAGATGCCACACCATAATCAGTTCCATGTGCTCCGTACTCACAGGGCCAATCTTACTCACTGGAGATAATTAGAGATGGCAAAGTTTGGGCATGCTCAGAGGACATTGCTGAACAATGCTTCACAATCCAGGAGAGTACAAGCATCCCATGCAGATGAGGGACTTCTAATTTTATTAGTATTTTTTTTTATTTCTAGCATGTTGATGGAAGTGAGGGCTGGAAGGGGGTACAAGTAGAAACCAGAGGCTGATGATACCAGTGATACAACTGCTATCAGCCTCTTCTACCACTTTCCAACTAATTTTATTTTTTGGTTTTGTGGGTTCAGCAAACTTTATTGATAATATTCAAGATAGTAGAGATCTAGAGGCCTCCCCCATTATTATGGAGGTCTGGAATGGGAACTGTGAGGGAGATGCTCAATGCTGGGGGCTGAATTGGGACAGGAACTCCTCAGCAGCCCATGACCTCTCTTTTGATCTTACATTCCTAGGGTGGGTAGTCCAGGACTTGTTAATCCTTGGAGGCCATGTAGGTCATAAGGTTCACCATCATGTTGCTATAGTGTATTCATTGACATACCAGGAAATGAGCTTTACAAAGTTGTAATTGAGAAGAATGCCAGCCCCAGCATCAAAAGTGAAAGAGTGAAAGTCACTGTTAAAGTCACAGGAGACAACCTCAGTATAGCCCAGGATGCCCTTCAGTGGGCCTGCCCATGCCTGCTTCACCACCTTCTTGATGTTATCAAACTTAGCAGCCTTCTCCAGGTGGAATGTCAGATCCACAACAGACACATTGGGGATAGGAATAGGGAATGCCATGACAGTGAGCTTCCCATTCAGCTCTGGGATGACCTTGCCTACATACAGCCTTGATAGCACCAGTGGATGCAAAGATGATGTTCTGGGCAGCCCCATACCAGTCACACCACAGCTTTCCAGAAGGTCCATCCACAGTCTTCTAGTAGCAGTGATAGCATAGATTATGATCATGAGTCCTTCCACAATGCCAAAGTTATCATGGATAACTTTGGCCAGGGGAGCTAAGCAGTTAATGGTGCAGGAAGCATTGCTGACAATCTTACTTCTCGTGGTTCATACCCATCACAAACATGTGAGAAACAGCAGAAGGGGCAGAGATAAGAACTCTTTAGGCCCCTCTCTTCAATTGGACCCCTACATTCTACATGAAGACACCAGTAGACACCATGACATATTCAGCACCAGTATCACCCCATTTGATGTTAGCAGGATCTCGCTCCTGGAAGGTAGTAATGTGCTTCCCATTGATGACAAGTTTCTCATTCTCAGTCTTGACTATACTGTTGAACTTGCCATGGATAAAGCCATGCTGGAACATGTAGACCATGTAGTTGAGGTCAGTGAAGGGGCCATTGATTTCAACAACCTCCACTTTACCAGGTAAGCTGGCAGCCCTGGAAACCAGGCACCCAAAATAGCCAAATGCATTCACTCTGACCTTCACCATCATGTCTAAGGGCCGAGGCTGATACTGCATGAGAAGATACAGCTATCTCTGAAACAAGGAGGAGCAAAGGGCCTTCAACTTATTTCCTGAGATAAGGTCTTTCAGTGGACCTGAAGCTGATTGATTTGGCTACACCAAGTAGCTATTAATCTTCATATATCCTCTTGACTCAGCTTCCTCAGTATTGGCACTAAAGAGGTGTGGTGGTTTGAATATGCTTGACCCATGGAGTGGCACTATTAGGAGATGGGACCTTGTTGGACTAGGTGTGGCCTTATTGGAGAAAATGTGTCGCTGTAGGGGTGGGCTTTCAGACCCCTCTCCTAGTTACATGATAACTGTCTGCTCCTGGCTTCCTTTTGATGAAGATGTAGAACTCTCAGCTCCTCCAGCACCATGATTGCCATGCTCCTACCTTGATGATAATCGACTAGACCTCTGAACCTGTAAGCAATCCCCAATTAAATGCTGTCCTTTATAAGAGTTGCCTTGGTCATGGTGTCTGTTCACAGCAGTAAAACCCTAAGACAAAAGCCTTACTGAAATACTTGATGTTTTCACTTGGGTGCTGGAGATCAAATTTTGTCACCATGATTATGTGATAAGCATTTTATCTACCCCTAATTGTAATCCCTGACCTTTTCAATCTTAGAGAGAGAAAAATAAAGGGATGTTTGCAATTTAGATAGTCAAATATCTACCCTTTCTTTCATTGGCATCTGAAATTTTATTTCTAACTGACGATAATCAAAAGATGACATGGTTGAGGTCTTACTACTCGATAATTATCAAACCAAAATGATTATACTTCCAAACTGTCATATGGTTCTGTCTGAAGACAATTTTGATTATAACACTGTGAAGCTGTCACTGGCATTAGTGGGTAGAACTCAGATCTGAATCTGAATATCCCTCCACAGAAGAAAACTATCTGTCCCCATAATGTCCATAGTGTCAAATTGGTGAGATCCTTGAATTAACATAATGGTAAAAGACTAAGTTTATCCAATGAAAAAGCTCAAGAGATTAAAAAAAAAAATGTTTCACATCATGTTACAGTAAGCAAAAAAATAAAATGAATTAATTGTTCTAAAAGCAAAAAATAAGAAATGTCTGAGCCCCTGCCCACAACATATTTCTGGAACAGGCAGGTAGATGGACAGACAAACAGACAGGTATACGATACTACTAGGTCTAACATGGACTCAAATCCTGAGGTGGGTCTGGAGTGCCAGAAGCCTTGGAGGTGGCAGAAATTCTTTTAGGATATTTTTATAGCCATAAATAGCTTGTACCATGTTGGGATCTTGGGAATGGGGAAACTTTGGAACTTTTAGACAGTATTGAAACCATTAAAGACTACAGGGAGTTTAGATGTCAGACTAAATACATTTTGCACTATGAGCTGGCCATGTGCCTATGAGGCTGAGGTGGGATGCATGGTTAAAATGAGGAGTATCTCCAATAGGTTCATATATTTGAGCAATTCTCCTGTCAGTAGTACTACTTGGAGGAAATATGGAACTTTTCAGATGTGGAGTTGTCATGGAAGAAGCATCTCACTGTAAATGGACTTTGAGAGTTTACAGCTTCATGTGGTCTCGTTTCCTCTCTGCTTCCTGTTTGCTGTTGAGATGTGATCTCTGAGGTTCCTATTCCTACCATGTGCTGCCATACCAAGATGAGCTCTTATCCCTCTGAAAACATAAACCCAAACACACTGTTTGATCAAAAAGTTGCTCCTGATTGTGGCATTTTTATCACAGCAAGAGAAAAATGATTAATGCTTGCTCCACCCTATGGATGAAGATATGCAGTAGGTAGTATTTCATTCACGAAAGTAAATATACTAAAGCGAGAAGGACTTCTTGACATTGGAGATCAGGATGGAACATGAGTGCCTCTACTCTGTGAAGATTCCTAATCAACCCCTGATACATCTGAGGAAAAACAGAATCCTTGAGAGGAAAACAATGACTTGATCAAAGAGTGACCATATACAAGATCTGAGCCTGGGAAGACCATAACCTCTACATATTCTTAGTCCTGACTCCCCCCACTGACCTGTACAATCCAAGTATGAGTTACTTTGGATCAGATGCTCTATTTAAACAATTCTTGGAAGGAGGAGGAAGTTGGTCAAGGGGCAGATATGAGAAAATGAAGGCCAACCCAAGGCCCTCCCAACTCTTCATGAAAGGAAAGCCTAGATTCACCCAGCGTGCTCTAGAGCACTCAACACTTTGTTTGCAGCCAGTACCAAGCAGGGTAATGGAGAGGATGAGGGACTATCCTTGATCTTCCTATCTGAGAACTGATCCTCTCCTATTCCACAACTAACCTTCTCCTACTGAAAACTCTCACCAGGTCCTGACTTTCCTCCAGACGTGGAACATAAGACTGAAAAGATGGAAGCTGAGATAGGAAAAGATGTCATCACTTTCCATAGTGCTCCTCTAACTGTCCTGTCGTCTCCCCATAGTCTCCTAAGCTGGTGTGTCTGGGTCCTTCACACTTCACTTGAGGTAGTACTCCAGCTGCCCCACCTCTTCGCATCCTTCTAGGATATAACAAATAGCAATGAAAAGAATTACTACAAAAAACCATCCATGTGATCAAATCAGACAGACCAAAAATTCAGTTACCATTATAATTTAGAAAAGTAAATTTCAGACACAACTGAACAAAGGAAGTGCTGCTTAGAAAACTTTCCTTCGGATCTTCACCAATCCTAAATCAGATAGGGGACTGATATCCAATATATATAAAGAACTCAAGAAGGTGGACACCAGAAAATCAAATATCCCCATTAAAAAGTGGGGCACAGAGTTAAACAAAGAATTCTCAACTGAGGAATATCGAATGGCTGAGAAGCACTTGAAAAAATGCTCAACATCCTTAATCATCAGNGGCTGGTTCAGCATTGGCTTTTGTGAAATTTAGGGAAGAGAGACACCCAGTGGTCATGCTGTTCTGTTTCATTTTATTTTTACTAGAAACATTTTTAATAATTTTAAAGTCTTGTAATGATCAACAACCCACACAGTAAATGTTAGGAAAACATGGAAGAACATTGGTGAACACACTAACCTTCCCTATAAAGGCCTGAAAGGAAATATTTTAGACCCTGTAGGCCATATGCTGTCTTTTGAAACTACTCAGTTCTGCTGTTATCATGCAAAACCAGGGGTAGAACTTATGTCAGCAAGTGTAGCTGGGTTCCAGTAAAATATTTATGTGTGTGCATGTGTATACATGCATGCAGAGTCCAGAGGACAATCACGAATGTTGTTCCTTGGGCACTACCTTTAAGACTAGCCTGGTACTGGCTGAGAAGGCTAGTCTGACCTCGCTGGAGGCCCCCAGATATCGACCCATCTCCATCATCCCAGCACTGAGATTAAAAGTATATGCTCTCATGTCTGACTCCTTTTTTAAAAATGGGGAGGGGGTCCTGGAGATCAAATTGAGATTGCATGCTTACTAGGGAAACACTTTTCCACCTTGGTCATCTTCCCAGCCAGCAATAATAGAAACAGGCAGCAGGCCAGATTCATTCCTCAAGCAATGGTCTCCAAACCTTGCAAGGGAAGTTTGAATCTCTCTTTCAACTTGCATGTGCAATTGTGCTCTCTGAATACCCCATATTCAAGACATTTGGAGCATCACTGTTAAAAGACATAATATCAACATTCTATTTGTAATGTGGCAGCTATTGAATTTGTCCCAGGCACTAAGGACCACACTGTGACAATAACACACTAAGTTGCTGATTTTGCAACTCCTCGAACTCAAATATTAAAACCTGACCCCACAGTGTGATGACATTGGAAAATGGGGTCACTGAGTCATAAGAATGCATCTCATAAACATAATTAGTGGTCTTATAAAAATGAGTGTTTGCTCTCTTGTGAATATTTGCCTCTATGTGCATGATAGAACACAGAAAGGGATCTATAATCAGGAAGAAGGCCTTCACTAAATTCCACATCTGCCACAACTTTGGACTTTCTATCAGTCCATGCTGGTAGTTTTATGCCAAGTTGGCACAAGCTAGAGTCATTTTGGAAGAGGAGACCTCTGTTGAGAATATGTCTCCAGTACTGACCTATAGGAAACCTGTGGTACATTTTCTTAATGGGAGACTGGTCTGGGATGGCCCAGTTCACTGTGGGTGGTGCCACCCCTGGTCTGGTGATGCTGAGTGCTAAGAGAAAGCAGGCTGAGAAATCCACATGGAGCAAGCCAGTTAGTAGCACTCCTCCATGGCCTCTGCATCAGCTCCTCCCTCCAAGTTCCTGCCCTGCTTGAGTTCCGGCCCTGACTTCCTTTGATGATGTACTGTGCTGTGAACTGCACAATGAAATAAAGCCTTTCCACCCCAAATTGTTTTGGGCTGTGGTGTTTTACCAAGGCAATAGAAACCCAAACTAAGACACGGAGTATGATGCATAAATGTTTCCAGTATTCCTTATCAGTTACCTAATAAAAATACAAACTCCCATTTGACTCAAATGATAGTAAATGACACTGTCAGAAATTTTTAAAGAGAATCAAGCTAAGGAATATTGACTTGAGGAAATTTTCTATTAGAAGGATCATCTAAGACACAAATGGTGGCACAAGCCAACAATTCCAGCACTCAAGAAACTAAGAAAAGGAGGCCACCTGTTCAAAGTCAGCCTGGGCTATGTATCAAGTTTATGCTCAATTTGAAGTTAAATAGTGAGTCCCCTGCCTCATAAAACCAGAGCTAGCAATGGAATTCAGTGGCAAAGCACTCGCCTAGCACATGTAATGCCCTGCAAGCCATCTCCAGCTGTAAAGGTATCTTTCATTTGCCTGATTTAATTATTGTCTCCAAGACTTACTGCCTCCACCTGATAACCTAAGCCTAGTCCTGGAAGCTTCTAGATTTCATACAATCTAATCTAAGGCTAGAATGTTTTCAGCCTCTGAAAGTTGCTGCTGAATACACTCACCCTTTCTAGTGCTTTCTGAGCTAGTTCAACCCAGCTATCCTGTCTCAAACTCCTCTCCAAGCTGACTGATTCAATCTGGCTTCTCTCAGGTTCTTACTGAATCTCTCTGCTTGGCCTCAAACTAACTCTGGCAATATGTTCTAATCTTCTGCCTCCTTATTCTCTGTATCACTCTGTCTTCGCCTGTGTCTAGTTTGTTCTCCCTTCAACCAGTCTCTATAAAACTCTCCCAGTAAAACTGGGAGCTCCTTTTCTCTCTCCACACTGATCTCTTAAGTAGCTTCCCTTTCCTCTTTCTTCTCATGAGAGTCGGGCATATCCTATTCTGTCAGATCTTTCTCTGATTCATCACTTTGTCTACCACTCAATTAAACATCACTTTCAAATGTGAAGACTTCCTTCTATAAACTAACTTTACCTTCATTGTTTGGAACTAAAAGTGTATGTTAAGTCCCAGCCACACCATAACTTTAGAAACAGTTTATTTTTCCCAGTAAATAACATAATCTTGAGGTTCACAATGTTATCAAATATCTTGCATTATCAAGCCCTGAAAATAAGTAAATAAGTAATATAAAGTACAATTGTGATTGGAGAGATGGCTCAGCAGTTAAGAGCACTGACTGCTCTTCCAGGGGTCCTGAGTTCAATTCTCAGTAACCACGTAGTGACTCACAACCATCTGTAATGGGATCCAGTGCACTCTTCCAGTGTGTCTGAAGACAGCTGCAATGTACCCGTATAAATAAAAGTAAATAAAACTTTTTTTAAGTACAATTGTGATGTTATTTTAAGGTAGTAGTCACTGTCATTATTGTGAAGCTCCAAAATCTTGGACTCAATATTTATAAACCAACTCTTTAACTCAAAGTCTAGGTAACATCAGAGACATAAATTTTTAAAAGTTTAAAATGTATACTGTCAATTAAAAGTTGTCTGTTTAAGTGGACCCAATGTCTATAGCCTCTTAATCATTCTGAGGCCAGTGTGAACGCAATGGCAATTATTCCTTTCTTGAGAAGAATTTCACATGTAAACCAAAAGCCTGCAGTCCTTCCAGGTCTAAGCTACTATATCCAAGTCTGCCTGGCTCTATTCAGATCAATGTCTTATCTCAGTTCTGCACAAATTACTCCCTGGATCTAGCCCTGTGGTAACTCAAGGTCACCAGAGATTTCTTGTTTGGAGATAAAAGTGAAGTGGCCTTTAACTCTAGAGTCATAATTTCATTTCTTAACATCTAATTACACATGCACAAACATGCACATGCATACATCTGTATGTGCGTATGCACATGCATACACACACACACACACACACACACACACACACACACACACACTTTCCCTCATGTTGAGAATTCTCCAAAATAAAAAGTTAATTTATGTTCACAATTTACTATTAGCTACTGACACTGTTTGAAATCTTACTGGACTTGTTCCTATCTGACCCTGATTTCCCCAGAGTCAATACTTGTCCAGAAAATTACTTGAGATAAGCTTTTCATTCTCATTGTCAAAGCAGCATGAGAATGCCAATAAGCTTGCTTCAACCTGGCTGCTGTGAAGAATCAGAGGCACTGGGCTCTGAACAGAGATGAAAAGAAGAGCTCAAATCAGGATTCCGTTACTCATTCATTCATTCATTCATTCAATACTAATTGAGCATCTGCAGTGGAGCTGAGTGATGAAAAGTAGGGTTTCAGGGCCAGTGTGGTAGCATCCATCTTTAATTTCATTGACTGGAGGCAGAGGTAGTGAGTCGCAGTGAGTTAGAGGCCAGCCTGGTCTACACAGCAAATTCCAGTACAGCCAGGGTTATACAAAACCGTGTCTCGAAAACAGTAGGATTCAGTGTTTAGTATTCCTGGGTCCAAATGATACCTGGTCTCTGCTACCATTCTCAGGTCACTTACTTTGATGGTTTAAATGAAAATGTCCTCATGGGTTCAAAGAGACTGCCGCTATTAGGAGGTATGCTCTTGTTGGAGTGGGCGTGGCCTTTTTGGAGGAAGTGGGGGTGGGGAGCTTTGAGGTTTCAGAATATGGGTTTCCAATCCAGTATCTCACTCTGTCTTCCCGCTGCCTGCCCATCCAGATGTAGAACACTCAGCTACCTCTCCAGCACCACGTCTGTGTGCTTCCAGGCTTCCTGACATGATGACAAGAGACTAAACCTCTGAACTACAAGCCAGCCCTAATCAAATACTTTCCATTCCTAAGAGCTGCCATGGTCATGGTGTCTCTTCACAGCAAAAGAAACCCCAAGACACTACCCAGTTTGAGCAACGGGTGACTTCTGTGTAAAGTAATGTGATAATCCTATGTCATGAAAATTCGATCAGACTTCTATGAGATCAGGTAGTAGAATACAGCAGCTTTTGCCCTTAAATAGTCCCGCACTGTCGCTCATCTCTGGGGGTAAAAGCCAATGCGCATGCTGCACTTTGCTCTGAACTACCCCAGCAAGTGCATGCAGATTACAACAGGAGCAACCGCAATTCTATGAAGGTAAGAATCACTCTGAGCAAGTGGCTTCCTACTCTAAACCACTTCGCCTACTAAACTCAGAACATCTTGTCCTGTTTAGAATTTTTGGAAGGGGCCTCTTCTCTCTGCCTAGAGCACACTCTTTCCCTGTATTTTTCAAATTGCTTGAATAAATATGCTTCTTTACTACTTTTACTTTTGCAGGAAGAGTATACTGTGAGTGATTCTGCATTCATTTCATTGCTTCCACTCTGGCACAAACATTTCTCATCTGAACTACGTCAAAAGCTTTCTAAATAACCTTCCCATTTTCCCTGTCTACACACATATGTGTGTGTGCATTCCCTAATTCTCCCTTGGGAATAGTCAGGCCTTCTGTTTAACATAACATAATCTAACAGTTCACAGTTCTAAAAATCCAAGACCATTGATATAAGGTGAGAAGGACAATTAAATCACCGTTTATTTAAATCCATTCAGCCCTCCATTGAAGCTGCATGTAACCAGTATTTACTTATCTATTGTTGAATAACCAAATCATACTAAAAATTTGCTTTAATAATTAATTCTTATTTATAAAGTTAATTATGCAATTATCATTAATTTACTATTGAACTGTTCCTATAACAAACACATGTATGCATGTGCATGTGCGCTCACGTACATACACACTAAATTCAATAAATAAAAATTTAAAAGTTGCTAACTTTGTCTATAAGTCTTGAGAGAGATCTCAGTCAGTAAAGTCCTCAGCATGACCCCCAAGAACCCACATAAAAAGATAGCCATGATAAAGATAGCCATGATAGAATGATTATAATCCTAGCACTGGAGTGGGGGACAAAGACAAGCAGGTCTCTGGGGCTAACTACCCAGACAGCTCAACCTACTCGGTGTTCCAGGCCAAAGACGCTGAAACAAGGCATATGCCACCTGAAGAATAACACCCATGATTGTCCTCTGACATCCACACAGACACGCACACATATCCACACTCGCACTCCCTCATTTCCACTTCCAGCCATACCCACCTACTTAGGATTCCTGTGTCCTAGCATAATCTGACACCTAAATCCATGCTTGAGTCACTGCTGCACATTTAAATCTCCTGCAGACAGTTCCTGACTGTCTGTGTCTTTTACCTTCAGAGCTTTTGTGCCATGCATTTTATTTTCCATCTGGAATGCCCATCCACTGCTCTCTCTAAGAGATGCCACATCCCCTTCAAAGTATCCTTCAAGGGTCACCTTCATGAGTGTCTAAACTTTTGACATTGCAGCTCAACTTTGTTATCTGCAAAGTTCGTACCAGTGAACCATACAGTCAAGTTAAACACACACACATACACACACACACACACAGTCTTAGTTATGGTTTTATTGCTGTGAAGTGACATCATGACCACCAAAGGAACTTTTGGGGGGGTAGGTGGGATACTTTCAATATTTTCCTCATGTAAATAATTCACCTTATGTATTTTTAAAAAGTAAAGACTTTTGGGCACTGGAAAAGAATCACATTAAATAGTAACTCATTCTACATATTAGTGTATTATTCTCCCTATCAGTCTTACTATGAAAATATTTACTCTCTAAGCCAGTGTAAGACAGCTAAGATATGGATTTACATCTATTTTATAAACATTTCCACATAATATCAAGCAAGGTTAAAAGTATAACATGCTTTTCATTTAATAACAATATTAAATCATATTTTTAAACCCTGTTACATATTGCTACAGTTTTTTTATTTTTATTTTTGCTTTTTATTGATTCTTTATGAGTTTCCCATCATGTACCCCAGTCTCCTTTATCTCCCTAACCTATCATATCCACTCTTTGCCCTTGAAACCTCCCCCACAAACACACACACACACACACACACACACACACACACACCAAAGCATAGAAAACATCTCATCGTGGAAGCTGTATTGTGTCACAGTGTGCCCCACAGTATATCCCTCTGTCCACACATCTCCACTTGCAAATGTTCATTGAAATAAGTCATTGGTTTGCTTCAAGGTCTCTGGCTTCTGTGACACCACCAGTGTTGGGTCCTCACTGAGACTCCTCAGCATCCTGTTGTTACCCTGTATCCTGGAGATCCTGCAGCGTTGGATCTATAGGACTGCCTCCTTCACGAGTTCCAGCAGTTCATAGATGGGGTAGATGGGGTGTGCCAACTCAAAGCCCTGATCAGGGCCTGGGTAGTAGTTGAGCTGGTCAGTGCCCCAGCTCTCCCTTCTCCTCACCAGCTAGCTCTCCAGCACTGCTCCATCTAGGCTATCCTTGTGGCCATCAGTAAGAGGCAGGCTCGGCTCTCCTGTGCTCATGCCCTTGGGGCCAGCTCACCAGAATCCAAGTCTCTAGGGTCATCTCTACCTTGCTGCCCAGTCAAGGTGTGGAGCCCACTCTCCCCAGTGCTGCAGCCTTCAGGGACTGGGATAGCTCTCCCTTTCACACACTGGGACTGGCTTACCAGTGCCTTTACCATCAGAGCCAGCTCCACTGTGTTGCCCAGGTGAAGTGCAGGGCCCCTCTCTTGAGTGCTACAGCCAGTGAGAGGACATGACAAGCTCTCCCGCTGTCATGCCCTTGGGCCCAGCTCTCTAGACTACCATAGTGGGCAGAGAGGGACAACTCCCCCACTCCCATCACCTTATGATAGACAAATGGCAGGGCCATCTCTACTGTACTCATGCCCACTGGTTCAGCTCATCTGTACCGTCCCCTCCACTAGGGCTAGCTCTACTATCTTGCCCAAGCAAAGTATAGGGTCTGCAGCCAGCAAGAGACAAGGACAGGTCACCTACTCTCAAGACCCTAGGGTCATTTCTCCCCACAGGTTGTGAAGGGTCAGACTAGAAGACAGGGCCAGCTCTCTCCAAACTCCTGCCATCAGGGCAAGATCACCTTTACCCCCACCACCAAGGTCAAGGCAAGATGCAAGCTCTCCCAAGAACTGCAGGTGGTGAGGGGCAAGGATAGTTCT
This sequence comes from Mus minutoides, assembly GCA_902729485.2. Lineage (NCBI taxonomy): Eukaryota > Metazoa > Chordata > Mammalia > Rodentia > Muridae > Mus > Mus minutoides. The sequence goes on along the minus strand of LR753001.1, from coordinate 30,633 downwards.
CCCACTCTCATGACTCCATGGGCATTACCCAAGCTTTCCAACTGCTGGAGTGGGGAGGGGGATGACATCACCTCTGTGGTGAGAGGTGGGACCAGCTCTCCAAAGCACCACAGCCAGTGAGGGGCTGGGCTAGTTCTGAACAGCCCTTGTTGGACTGTGGTCCCTGGCAGCTGTCCCAATCAGGGACATCCCCATATTCTCTGGTAATAATATGAGCCACAGACATGACAAAAGACCCCTGCTGATACACAGCCACAAACCCAGACAAGGCCCTCAGTGGCCCCCCAGGCTGGAAGCTCACCATGACCCCAGGAGGTGGTGCTGACCCTTCCACTCCTCACCACCCTCGAGACTCAAGTTCTCCCTCTCTTGATAATGCTCAAGCTGCTCCACTCTGTTTCTCTCTCACCTGTCCATCATATACACTAGCACATTGTGGTGGCTCTGTGGCTAGCAAGGCCCTGAGTGACATCATCCATCCCTGCAACATGGTGTGGTGGCTAGCAGGTCTATGGCCTGCCTGTGCTGTACACCAGGTCTGTGGGTGACATGGCAGTCCACAGCTCTCTACCTGTCTTCCTCCTCCCATGTGAGCTGTCTGGGTTTGATTTGATTTGATTTGATTTGATTTGATTTGATTTTTATATTTCCTGGCATAAAACAACTTTGGCCACCAAGCCAGGCACCAAGCTAGGACGCACAATGGGCTGCCATCTGCTCAGCCCCTGACTGATATAAGAACAACATCACCAACAAGGTGGTTCTTTGCCCATTTCTGGGGGTTGGGAGGGGTTGGTCAAAACAACTCTTATAAAGGAAAGTATTTAATTATGGCTAGCTTACATTTCAGAGGTTCAGTCCATTATCAGCATGGGAGGAAGCATGGCGGCACACAGGCAGACATGTGCTGAAGGAGCCGAGGGTTCTATATCTGGATAGGCAGGCAGCAGGAAAAGACAGTGAGCCCCTGGGTCTGGCTTGAGCTTGTGAGACCTCAAAGCCTAACCTTGGTGACACACTTCCTCCAACAAGTCCACACCTCTTAACAATGCCACTTCCTGTAGAGAGAGTATCTTATGTCTCTATGGATGTGGCACCTATCAATAATAAATCTAATAGTCTATGGTTTACACAGGAAATAAGAGGTGGGACATCCAAGAGGCAAAAAGAACTCTGGGATAGAGCCAGACAGGAGATCCTCCTGGGAAAAAGACAAGAGATGAACTTGTGGTCCTGGAGCACAGGTAACTATCCACGTGGCAGGATATAGATTAAAATAAACGGGTTATCTTAAGCTATGATTCTAGTCAGAGAAGAGCCAAGGTGTTAATAAATATATTTTAAGTCCGAGTCTTATTTCTGGGAGCATGGGGCTGGGAGGAAGAACCTATGGGCCCATGGGGCCATTTTATTCAAACTGTGACACACACACACACACACACACACACACACAGCACTGCATGAGTTTTTGATTTTGTGTTGGGCTACATTCATAGCTATCCTTGGCTGAACATGATCCATGTACTCCTGGTGGGACAGTTTGATCAATCTTCTCTACCTGCCCTCACTCCCTTTCACTTTGGTGGAAACTCATATTTTAAGTTTATCCCAATGAAGAATAGCTTTTGTTTATGAATCTATATTTCCCCCACTATCTCTCAAGCTCTCTTTAAACATGGGTAATGAGTAATTCAGGTTTCTCATCACCACACAGCTAAAGTTGGTATATTGGTAGAAAAAGAATTATCTGGACAGGGCTTGCCTCACAAACACAGGAACCTGAGCTGCATTCCCAGAGCCCGCATAAAACCCACGCTGGTTACAGTCCCAGTCCTGGACAAGGAGGAGTGGAGATCAGTGGATCCTGGGGCTTTGGGCCAACCTCTGGGAGACTATCTCAGAGGACACAGTGGGTGGCTTCTGAGAAACAGCACAGGAGTTGACTTCTGATCACCACCACTACCCAAAAAAAAAAAAAAAAAAAAGAATTTTTTTTAAAACTATGTTTTGTATTCCTTCATACAATGTTATATAATTTTGGAGGGGGGGCTAGAGGCTTTCCTGGGCATCTGCATTTTGTTTCTGTTTACAAAGGCGCTGCAGACTGCAATGATACAGACCTTTAGTGAATGAAGTCTTAATTTTGTGCGTCCTTAGACAGAAAAGAACCACTAGGGGGTGCCTATGTTACATACATTTCTTTGTAGATAGTGTGTGATTTAGGGTAAAGTTAATTTTGAAAATAAGAAGGAACTAAGGTTTGTTTGGTCACTCTGTCTTTTCCAAACAAAATAGACAATAAAATTGCTATTTTTTTTATTTTCACCTTCACAGTTCTGAAAGTGTCAGATTCTCGTACCTGTGACATTTCTAAAGAAATTGAATTCCTCATTCTCTCCATCTTGTTCCGGTGAATTTGTTGTTTATCAAACATCATCTTCATGTCTGAGTGTATGGCAGTTTGATAGAAAACATGGAAGACAAACTTTCCAACTGTGTACACATGGTGGCATATTGCAGAGGTAGTAGAATAGAGAGAATCTCTGCAATGCTCTGTTCATGCTCAAACAGAAACTAAGAGAAGTCTCTTTGTACATCCTACAGAGGTAAGCAATGCAGTTCAAAACCACCCATCTCATTGTTCTTCTGTTACGGCGACAGCAGCAAAAGAATAATGTGGTAACAACTGGGCTGAATCCTTTCCAGTTGGCCATGCCTGAAATTGGAGACCGACCTGTAGAAAGGCTACATACAGAGAGATTTAATGACAGCTCAAATATCAGCTATTACAGGCTTGTCTGTTCCAGAGCAGTCTGTCCTCAGTAAAAATAAATAAATAAATAAATGCCCTGAATTAAAGGTGTGCTGAAGGGAACCTCCATGTTCTTCCTGCTAAAAGTTTTAAAATAAGCTTTCCACAGGATGAGTGACAAGTTAGGAGAGGCTTGAGTTGAGGCAGAGGCTGGGGCTGAGCCTGAGCCTGAGGCTAAGACATGCAGCATACGTAGTAACTCACATTGGGGGGGGGGGGGGAGATCCAAGCTAAGACATATCACATATATAACACCTTGCATACGTGTAGGTGAAGCCTAAAATGGCACATCAAACTGATTCTAAGTTCAAGCAAGCTCAGGAAAGCTAAATTTTATTCTTTGCCACAAAAATGCAAAGCAAATAAAATATTCCTCTCATTATACAGCTCTGCAGCTCAAGGGAACTCGAGGACAAGGCTCTGTCACCTTGAGCCTGTGTGTCCCAAACACCGGTCTGGTAGCCATTGATTTCCACCCAATACATACACATTGTCTTCTAAAGAAAGAGTACAGACACTATGTGCACCATTTTGAGAAGGAACTACCTCAACTTTTGACAACCTGGAAGAGCAACAAGTCAAAATGGAGGAGGCTTGAATAAAAGATAATTTTTTCCATCCCATCATGTTGTCTCCTAGGGAATCTTCTTACGTTGGCAAGTGTCTGTGAGATCAACAAACGTTAGCACCAGGAGTGACCAACCTCCAGAGCTAGAGCACAAAAAGCAGCTAGATTCCGTTTAGGTCTGTTAGACGGTGTGTCCTGGAAAGACAGTCATCCGTTATGAGGTTAGTCACATAAACCATTAGAACTATGTATGTGGATACAGCTCATGCCTAGCCTGTGCAAGGGCCTGGGTTCGATGCCCAAGAAGAAGAAGAAAAAGAAGGAAGGAAAAGAAAATACAAACAATATCCACACTAAAGTATAAAGGAAGAAATAAAGACTAGATAGGCTATTAAAATATAGAATAGACATAACACATAGTGTTGGAAGTGGGGGCAGAGTGAAGAGTTCAAGGTCGTCCCTGGCTGAGGCTAGCCCAGGCTGCTTGGCACACTGTCTCAAAAAGTCAAAGGCAAACGCAGCTACAAGAAGCTACAGGAAAATACTATAAACAAATGTGTAGTGACAACTTATACCAATAAAATAGGCGAATTCTTAGAAATGTACAATAATACTGAACAAAGAATAAAAGAAAATCTGCAAAAAAGGTATTTAATAAATAAAAATGCAAACAACTACACACACACACACACACACACACACACACACAAAATACCAGGTCCAGAAAATTCAAATATTCAAATAAAAACTAACACAAAACTAGGTTGCAGGACACAAGCTTGTAACTCTAGCTGTTCAGAAGGCTGAAGCCCACAAAGGCCATAAATCCAAGGCCTGTTTGGGCTATAGAGTGAGTTATAAAATGATGCCAAAATAGATTTAAATAATATTCAAACATTTATATGCAAAGACAATGGAGGAGAGCAGCTGTTTAAAAAAACAAACAAACCCAAGAATATTCTGCTTCACAACTTTAGCGGCCAACACTATGCTCTTAGGAGAGGGTTGGGGAGAAATAAACTGACCTAAATACCCTTGTTTAAAACAATCTTTATTCTTACACTATCAAAGGCAAATACTGTAAGCCACCCTAAATTCTAGCTGGAGGATGTGTTTTTCACAAGGCTACTATGATGAAAGTGCTTTCAAGGTGATTACCAGGAATGAACAACTTAGTAAGTAAAGTTCGCATAATGAGACTCAGAATCACAGTCAGAAAAAGAAATTACAAATAAGCAGAGAAGGGATGCACTGGAGTCAGGGGTATCAGAGAGACTTCATGCTTATTCATGTTCATATATATGTGCATTAGAATCTATAGACTTATCCTTATCTATAAATGGACAAATAAAATGCAGATACTCACAATGCATGTGGGTTTATATGTGTATATATGTGTATGTGTGTTTATATGTGTATGTGTGTATGCATGTATGTGTTTGTATGTATGTGAGTGTGTAGTTTGTTTGTATGTGTATATATGTGTTTATGTTTATGTATGTATCTATTTTTATGTATGTGTGTATGTGTATGTTTACATATCTGTGTGTATGTTTGTATGTATGTGTGTGTATGTTTATGTATGTGTGCGAATGTCTGTATGTGTATGTGTGTGTGTTCTTCTATTGCATGAGAGAGCCTACATTTAGTGACACTTGAGTAACAACAAAACATTTTTTTGATGGTCACATTTTGGGTTCTAAATTCCACTTGTCCATATAAGGAGCTTGGATTCTTTACATCAATGATCCATGCTAGGCCTTAGATGATGGGTATATAATTTATATAATTTATCCTAGAGAATATGATGACACTAAAAAGTAAGAAGGTGACAAAGGAATAAAAAATAAATAAGCACCTGCTAAAGGGACTCATGGTAAAAACAGGAATAATCAAGTGACCCAATACATAGTGATATTCCCCCAAAATAAAATATAAACAGCCAGAAAGGACTCTGTCAATAGGACAAAAAGGCAAACATCAGATTGGGAAAATATCTTTACCAATCATACATCCAATAGAGGGTTAATATCCAATACATGCAAAGAACTCAAGAAATTAGACTCTAGAGAATCAAATAACCGTATTAAAAATGGGATAAAGAGCTTAACAAAGAATTTACAACTGAGGAATATTGAATGGCCGAGAAACACCTAAAGAAATGTTCACCATCCTTAGTCATCAGGGAAATGCAAATCAAAACAACCCTGAGATTCCACCTCATACCAGACAGAATGACTAAAATGAAAAATTCAGGTGACAGCAGATGCTGGCAAGGATGTGGAGAAAGAGGAACACTCCTCCATTGCTGGTGGGATTGCAAGCTGGTAGAACCACTCTGGAAATCAGTCTGGCAGTCCCTCAGAAATATGGACATAATACTACCTGAGGACCCAGCTATACCACTCTGGGTATATACCACTGGGCATATACCCAGAAGATGCTCCAACATGTAATAAGGACACATGCTCCACTATGTTCATAGCAGCCTTATTTATAATAGCCAGAAGCTGTAAACAACCCAGATGTCCCTCAACAGAGGATACAGAATGGATACAGAAAATGTGGTACATTTACACAACGGAATACTTCTCAGCTATTAAAAACAATGACTTCATGAAATTCATAGGCAAATGGATGGAACTTAAAAGTATCATCCGGAGTGATGGAGTGAGGTAACAATCACAAAAAAAAAAAAAACACGAAGCGGTATGCACTCACTGATAAGTGGATATTAGCACAAAATTTCAGAATACCCAAACTACAACTCACAGACCATATGAAGCTCAAGAAGAAGGAAGACCAAAGTATGGATGCTTCAGTGCTTCTTAGAAGGGGGAACAAAATACTCACAGGAAGAAATATGGAGACAAAATGTGGAGCAGAGACTGAAGGAAAGTCCATTCAGAGCCCACCTGGGAATCTATCCCATATACAGTCACCAAACCCAGATGATGTTGAGGATGCTGGGAAGTGTTTGCTGACAGGAGTCTGTTATACTTGTCTCCTGAGAGCCTCTGCTGGAGCCTGACAAATACAGAGGCGGATGCTCACAGCCAACCATTGGACTGAGCACAGGGTCCCCAATGGAGGAGTTAGAGAAAGTACTGAAGAAGCTGAAAAGGTTTGCAACTCCATAGGAAGAACAACAATATCAACCAACCATACCCCGCATTGTTCCCAGGGACTAAATCATCAGCCAAAGAGTACCCATGGCTCCAGTGGCAAATGTAGCAGAGGATGGCCTTGTCGGGCATCAATGAGAGGAGAGGACCTTAGTCCTGTGAAGGCTTGATTCCCCACTGTAGGGGAATGGGAGTGCAGGGAGGCAGGAATAGATGGGTGGGTGGGGGAACACCCTCATAGAAGCAGGGCAAGGGGAGGTTAGAATAGGGGGTTTCCGGGGCATGGGGAAAACTGGGAAAGGGGGTAACATTTGAAGTGTAAATAAAGAAAATATCCAATATAAAAATATAAACAGCCAGGACTGAAGTCAGATAAACAAATTAATGGATAAGTTGGAAGATATAGAAAATGCTTTCTCACAGAACTCTAATTAATAAATGAAAAATGAGAAAACAAAAGTCACTAGAACACTCATTTCAGAAGTCAATTGACAGATATTAGAATCATTGGGCCTGTTGGCACAGCCTCACATTATCTTACTGACCATGCAATCAATATAATGTGTCTAAAACTCTTTAATATTTCTCCATCCTGAAGCAGAATTTTGCCGTCCTTACCTTGAGTGTGATCTAGACTTCCTACAAAGATAAAATTTGAAGATAGAAAATCTTTACCTAAAAAAAAAAAAAAATCTATCAGGCATCATGTAAACAAGTGGCTCAAATTTGTCATAAACACATGGAAATTTCTCACACTGGACATCGTGTCTCTGTGCCTCTGTGATGTTCTCCCCCCAGCCAGTGAGCTCAGTCCCGACGAGAGAATGCCCCATTAAAACGTAATGGTAATAAAGTAGCGTAAGAAGTTCTATGTGACCATTTACATCTTTTCCGTAAGTCTAAGTTGTTTCAAAATAAAATGTTCGAAATGCAAATTATGTATACTTATAATTCAATAAATGGTGCTAAGACGGGGAAAGACAGTAGTGAAAGACTGACAGATACAAAAACATGCACAGTTTTTCTAAACACGTTAAGCACGGGGAGCCCGACAGGAAAGAGGGCATAGCGTATGTTTCTAGTTATACAAACTGCTAGATGGGCAAAACCAGGATTGAAACAATTTACTTGTGGTGTCCCCGAACAGGGAGAGACTAGAGCAAAAGGACAGGGAGAGGAGGGTGTCCTGGAATACTGGAATATTCCATGTCCGAGTGGAGATGGAAGCTACATGGGTGTTTACATTCATAGACACTCATAAAGTCTCTGCTTTTAAGATGAGTTCATCCTATGTAAATTCTACCTAAAAAAAAAAATAAAGCTTCTTTTAAAAGGAGAGATTATGAAGTAGAGAAATGAACTTAAGAGAGGACTATGAGGACTATTTATAAAACTTACAGGACACAAATAAACCAGCACTACCTTGATCAGGAAAGGATGCAAAAACAGGCAATCATCTGTTAAAGCTTTGAAAATAAGCAAAACACCCCAATTAACCCCAATGCTCTGAGCACTAAAACAGGGAAATGTTCTAAATTTCCAGTCAAGCAAGGGCAAGGGAAGCCATTCCTCCACCTCTGGCTAGTTCTGGCCCCCTGCGTAGATTTGGAATTAATTTACAAGGAGTAAAGCACTAGCAAATGGTCGGAACTCATGGCGCCCTTCAAGGGCTCACTCTCAAATTCAAGTTACTTCTCCCCTCTGCTTGGAACCACTTGAAGACAAAGATGGCCATGTCCTCCAAAGAAACAGGTAAGCTGATCGTGAAATGAGCCCAGACAAGGTCATCTATGTTCATTGAAGTGCAACCTGCTCTCACCCTCCCCACACATCCAGCACCAATCGAGGCTCTTGGTGGCTTCCAAGCCATTGACAGAGTAAATTAGACGAGAAGGGAAACACTGGAAAGGTGATGTGAAAATTAGTTTGACCATCCAACCTTTTTCTTGTATCATGAGCAAGAACAACCAGGGGAGTGGAAAGGAGATGAACCCAGTGGGGCAACAGAATCTGCGCTAAGGAAGTAGACATATCCCTAATCTGGAAAATGTATGCCTATAAGCCTTCTGGATCTCATTCTCCTAAGTAAAAGAACTGATAACAGTCATGCCGTCAGGAAGATTCTCCACAGGCCTACGTGAAGTGTGGCTTGTGGCTTCTCTGACTCAGTGATAGGATGTGAATGGGTGTGGTCTGCATACTCATCTCTAGTTGAACTCCTTTGTTCCAGTATGCATCCTACTTTTCCCTCAGAATCTGGAGCCTGTATTCTCCCACCCCCTCAGGACTCTCAGAGCAAACTCTCCTGGATATAATGTAACAAAATTTAGGATCAGCTTTTCAGGGTATCCATCAAGATTCTCAGGAGATGAGATAGACAAATATGGGGGGGTTTTTTTAAGTACTTCCCTAGCAGGGAGATAGGATGTACACCTGTAATCTCAGCACTTGACAGGAGGATTGAAAGCTTAAGGACAGCCTGGATTGTACAACACATTGAAGGTTCACCTGAGTTATATAATAAGATCATGGTTCATAAAACTCATAAATTGGAAATGAGACTTATCAGTAGAGCATTTGTCTAGTATGTACAAGGGAATGGTTTCAATTCCCAGTGCCATTAAATACAAACATACAAACACAAAACACACACACACACACACACACACACACCACATAGCTCAGACACACACATACACACCACATATCTCACAAACACACACACACATCCTACACACATATTACACACCACGCACATATACATGATACACACACACATACACACCACAGACACACACACACACACACACACACACACACACACACCACTCATCCCACACACATACGACACACACACATACAGCACACATACACACTTTTTTCCATTGAGAAGTCATTTGTTATTCTGATGGATTTTCCTTTATATGTGACTTGAGGTTTTTCTCTTTCAGTTTTCTTGGGGGTGGAGAGCAGTGTCAGGAAAGAGTTTCTCTGTGTAATTCTGGCTGTCCTGGAACTCACTCTGTAGACCAGACTGGCCTCAAGCTCACAGAGATCCATCAACCTATTCCTCCCAAGAGATGGGATCAAAGGAGTGAGCCACCACCACCCAGCTGTCTTTCAATTTTCAATACCGTTTCTTTCCTCTATGCCTTTATTGTTTTAACCACAGTACACCAGGAGGAGTTTTCATTCTGCCCCTATTTATTTGCTACTCTGTGTGCTTCCTCTATTTGAATGGGTATGTTTTCCTTAATTCGGGGAGGATTTCTTCTATTATTGAGTTGAAGATATGATCTATATAATAGACCTGTTATTCTTTTCTTTGTTCTATGATCAAAATTAATTAATTTGATCTTCTCATGGTATCTCAAAGTTCTTACATGATCCTTTTGTATGTTTTCATATTCTTTGATTGAGTGGTTCTATTTCTCTACTTTGTCTTCAAGTCCTGGTATTCTATTCTATCTTCTGTTCAACCTAGTCTACTGGTAAGGCTTTCCTCAGGATTCAAATTGGGTTGTTGAGTTTTGCAATTTCATCCTCATTTCAGCTTGAACTGTCTCCATTCATTTTATCTCTCCTGAATTCAGTTTTTAAACTCTGAATTACCTTTATAATTCTGTGTGTATGTGTGTCTGTTTATGTATGTGTGTCTGTGTTTGTGTCTGCATGTATCTGTGTGTGTCTGTGTGTCAGTGTGTATACATGTGCCACATTATATGTGTGCAGGTCAGAGAACAACTTGTGGGAATTTTTTGGGTTTGTTTTTCCACAAAGTGGGTCCTGGGGATGGGACTCAGGTGGTCAGGCTTGGTATTGGGTGCCTTTACCCAAGGACCCATCTTATATGCTACAGTAAAAAGATTTTTAACAGCTCAGCTGAAGTCAGTATAAGCATGATGCCTCAACCATATGCTGAGTGTGAAATCCTAGTAGCAGGGACATTCTCGTACAGAACTGCCATGCAGTCATCAAAAGCAGGATGCAGACACGTACGACGATCATCAAGTTTCCGTTAACTTTTACCCTATATCTAACAATAGTCTTGACACCAAAAGGAATGATCTTTTGTGCTTAGTTATGAAGGTTCTTGAGAGTCCCTTGGGGTGAAACCATTTCTCTCCTTTTTTCCCCCTGGATTTTTATGATCTCAATTCTTTTGAGTCCAACATTCCATGGTTTCCAACCTCATTGAAGCAGATAGCATCCTTGTTCTGACTTTGTCCTGGGTCATTCCACTTAGTAGCAAGATTCCCTCTTCACTCTCCCAGTGTGTGTGTGTACAACCTTAACACATGCAGACTCCAGCATGCCATCCTTGCAAGGATGATCCCTTCACCAGCCTTTGGGTGCCATACCTTTTATAAAAAGCTCCATGAAGGTTCCCACATTCCACTTGAATTAGCAAGATGTATAATTGAAATTGAGTGTTTTAATGGTCTCAAATTCCATAAGCATAAAGTCAGCCTAAACAAGGCTCCTGATCTATGTGAAGACAGTGATGGCAACAGTTGAGGGACCATTTGCTCCCTTCAAACATGAATGACATCTTATGATCTTACACCTAATTTCATGTCGTTCTCTCTCCCTGGCCACAGATGATCCCGCCAGAGTGCTCAGCAGTCAACAGCGACTGACCAGGCAACTAGACACAGGCTGTTGATCCCTTTAACCATGATTACATGAAATCAACCAGCATGACTGTGCCTACGGCTCTGTAAACACAGGCCAAGTGGGAAAGGGTGGAGCTGGAGACACTGAGGGAACTGTGGAAAAGAAAATTAGCCAGCTATTGAATTCCAGCTACTGTGACCCTGGCTTCTGCTTTGGTAACATTGGGTGTTTGGTGAATGAAATCTTGACCCAAAATAAAATATGTCTACTTTTCCCCACTCTGGGGAGATGACTTTTTTTTTTTAATTCCTTTTTCTTTGGAGATGAGACCACATGTAAAGAGATCAGTTTTCTTAAGCAGCTGTGAGAGGGTTTTTTGAAAAGCTGTTTTATATTGAATCTGTAACAGCAGTCTGTTGAACTCATTGCCAAATGAGTGTTAGGCATTATTCAAGAGTAATACTCAGAGCTGTGGTTTTCTGGAGAAGAAGTAAAAAGCACTCCTAAGAATAACAAATTAACATTTGTAAAGAACAAATGTTGATCCAATAGCCTTCTACCTCACCAACTATAGACTCCTGCTATGCACTTGGCTGATCACACCAGCCCTAGCATTATCCAGCCAGACTCTCCCTTTTCTGGCAAAGTCGAAGAGACTCCCTACATCTAGAAGGACATCGCCGAGGCCTTCCTTCCCAGATAAAGAAAATTCTTTGCTCATCCTTCCTTATCCAGCTTGCCCAGGAATAACTCATCTTTTAAATTTTATTTTACCATATCTAGCACACACAGATACAATATCATCACCATATCACATCAAACACAAACACAGCTTATCCCTAATACCACACAGCACTCCAGCATTCATGCATTCACACACATACACTCACAGACAAACACACACACACACACACACACACACACACACACACACACACAC
>LR753001.1:7500-16063 GCA_902729485.2 Mus minutoides | reverse complement strand
CTGAGTTTACCAGCCTTCAAAATGTGCTTACCAGCCTTCAAAACATGCTTTATAGGAAACTGGGGGGGGGGGGCAGGAAAGATCAATGAACTATGAATACCTGTGTCAGTCTGTAGATATTTGCTTCTAAAAGCCTATCAATTTCAAAACCACGTCGATCTACAGGATGAATAAATTCAATTGTCTTTTTGAAAAAATATTTAATTTTAATTAATTTTAAGTTCCTGTACAAATATGTGAAATACAAAGTCGATTCTCTCTCATACCTTCTGCCCTTTCTTTCCTCTCCCTCTTCCTTTCTATTAGTAGCCTCTACACACCCACACAGATCTTCTATGTGATCCATATATGCATACACTATTTTAAAAACTCTAGAAAGCACGAATAAGAAAAAAAAGTACTATACCTGTCTTTCTGACACTGGCCTACTTCATTTGGTGTGATGACATCCAGTTACATCCATCATTCCACAAATGGCATGAGGTCATTATTATTCCTTTTGACAGAGGAGGTTTCTCTTGAGTTTCAGGAGTGGTCTCAGGAAGTGCTAAGCTTCACAAAAATGAGTAGCATCCAGGATCCCAAGGCAAGGTGTGAGTCTCCAACATTGGAAAATCAGTTTATTTCCTGGACCCGGTACCCAGAGTCTCCACTTTCTTATTGGTGTTTATTGGGGAAAGTGAAGATCAATTTAAGAAGCACATGTGCTATTGTTTGGTGACTTTACTGTCTTAATCTAAGGGAATATGCACTCTGTTTGTGCTAGAATCTTTGTGGTGTCATTATACAAAACATCTTGAAAGAAATAGACTGACCTATAAATGCTACATTGTTTCGTTGAGTTATTCTTGTTAATATATATTTTAACCAATTTTCTTTCTAGATGCCATTCTTTAAATGAGGTTATCCTGCTAATATTGACCTTTGTATGTCATTCTACAACATAGCCTTGATTTTCTATAAAGCTAAGTAACCTACCTCATCCAATCCATGATCTCTGGGTGATGGCCTCTCTTTCCTTCCAGATGCTCTTAGTAAGTGAGAAGTAAGAACAAGAAGTTAACAGACAGGTAGAGAAGTTGTGTTTGTAGCTCAAGACTTTCTCATAAGCTATAGGATAGTGGGAGCTGCTCTCCTCTGTCAGAGCTACCCTCAAGAGTAGGGAAGGCTCTTCTCCAGTTTAGCTGATCCTCTTTCTTCTAATGTGGCTGCTCTCCTCCCACTTCTAGTTTGAGCCTAAGTTAATGGAGTTTTCTACCACCTTCATGACGTCTGATCAGCTTTTTCTAAATCCTTCCCTTAATTCAATCCTGATTTGATTCTATTTCCTGCCAAAACCTGACTCAAAAGATTTTTTTTCCTAGTTCCCATCAACCCCACTCGCTCTTTTCTGCCCTGCTCACTCCGGTCAGCCCCCGCTCGCTCTGGCCAGCCCCACTGGCTCCGGTTGGCTCCACTTGCTCTCTCTGGTCCAAGGATTCGTTTATTATTATTATTCTTAAGTATGCTGTAGCTGACTTCAGACACACCAGAGGAGGGCGTCAGATCTCATTACAGGTGGTAGTAAGCCACCATGTGGTTGCTGGGATTTGAACTCATCACCTTCGGAAGAGCAGTCGGGTGCTCTTACCCGCTGAGCCATCTCACCAGCCCTTCAAAAGATTTTAAGAATTTGAAGTCTGCTAATTTTTAGGAAAACAGATACAACTGGAAATTGTTGAAAAGAAGACATTCAAAGGGGCAAATATTGTATATCTTCTCATGCATATGGAATTTATAATAAAACTATATGTGTGCAAACACATAATCAAATATGCCCGTTTGTGTGTGTGTGTGTGTGATAAAATTAGAAGTGTGGTCACTAAGTAAAGGAAGAGATCACAAGGGAAGAGGGAGGGAGAAGATAAGAGAATACATGTGACTTGAAAGTAGGTGAGGTGGGGTAGGGCAGATCTGAGGGAAGGAAGGGAACCAGAGGAAAAGAGAGAACATGTGGAAGACAGAGGAAGAGAGGCATCAATGAGAACCAAGGGCTTTTTGTTTTGCTCTTTCCTTGTTTATTTTTTGACTTTTTGTTCTTTGTGTGTGTGTGTGTGTGTGTGTGTGTGTGTGTGTGTGTGTGTGTGTGTATTTCATATCATGGACTCCAATATCACTCATCACCCCACCCTACACCCTTGCAATCCCCTCAAAAGAAAAAGGAAATCTCATTGTAGATGCTGTAGTGTATAGTACACCCCTGTGTTCACACATCTTTACTTGCAAATATTCATTGCAATGAGTCATTGGTCTGGTTTGAGGCCTCTGGCGTCTGCTACACTATCAATACAGGATCCTTCCTGGGACTCCTCTCAGATATCTTGTTGTTGCCCTGTGTCCTGGAGATCCTGCAGCTTTGGATCTGTAGGAGTGGACCCTTCATGGATTCTAGAAGTTCACAGATGGGGTAGATGTTGGGGTGGGCTAACTCAAAGCCCTGGATCGGGGCTTGGGTGGTAGTTGAGCTGGTCATTCTGCTAGCTCTTCCACACCCACACCACCAGGGCCAGCTCTCCAGCACTTCCCCAGCTAGATCACCCAATGCTGCAGCCAGCAAGGGGCAGAGCCAACTCTACTATTCTCATGCCTTTAGGCCAGCGCTCCTGAGCTCATGCCAGCAGAACCAGCTCTATTGTGCTGCCCGGGAGAGATGCAGGGCCCACTCTTCTGATTACTGGAACTGGTGAGGGACAGAGCCAGATCTCCTGCTTTCATGACCTTGGGGCCAGCGCTTCTCCTGCCATAAGTGAGGTGAGGGAGAGGGGGACATCTCTAACTCACGCTCACCCCTGAATGGCATACAAGTGGCAGAGCCAGCTCTCCTGCATTCAAGCCCTGGGGCCAGCTCACCCGGAGCCCTCAAAACCAGAACCAGCTTGACTGTGCATCTTGGGAGAGGTACAGGGGCCCACTCTCCTGAGTGCTGTAGCTGTTGAGGGTCTAAGCCAGCTCTCCTGCTCTCATGCCCTCCGGGCTATGATGGCCAGGCAAGGGGCGCACACCAGCTCTGCACAGCCCTCAGACATCAGCAAGGCTTCAGGTAGCAGCACCAACCAGAAACATATACATAGCCTTTGGTGGCAATATACCTCCTCTGCTGGAAGACCTCAAACACGTGGCCTTTGGTGGCTGCAGGGGCCAGGACCTCGCCATGGCCTTAGGTGGCATCATTGACTATGTACATCAGGCTGTTCCTCACTACCCTGGAGTCTTCAGTTCTGCCTCTCTTCATTGTGCACACATCCTTCTGCTTCTCTTCCTCTTCCATCCCACCACCACTCACTTGCTTCTCTTAGTGGCACCCTGGGTGTCTGATGTCATCTCATGAGTACTATGCCCTGCTATGCCATGTGGCATTGGGCAGGGTCATCTCCAGTGTGGTCTGCCTGCCCTGGCCCTGTGGCACTGGCTGAGGCACTTAATCCTGGGGTTGTTCTAACATCCTTGGCCTCTTGGCACCAGGCTGGGGTCATCTTGAGAGTGGTCTGCCAGCCTGGGCCCAACGGTTGAGAATCAAGTTTAATGACACATATGTACAAAAATGCCATAAGAAAACTGTCATTTTATATATTGGCATAAAAATAAATTTAAAAAAATAAATATCTTAAAACAGTCTGTAAAAATAAAAAAGGGAGCCGGCATGTTGGCTCAACAGGTAAAAGCACTGGCTGCCAAATCCAGTGACATAAGTTCAAGCCACATGATAGGAAAGAAGCAGAATCCATATGATGAGGAGGACTTCTGTCAGTAGTCAGTGGTGTGCGTGTGTGCACATGCGCACACACACACACACACACACACACACACACACACACACACACACAGAAAAAGGGGAGAAGGAGAAGAAAGAGAGAGAGAGAGAGAAAGAAAGAAAGAAAGAAAGAAAGAGGGACAAAGGGAGAGAAGGAAGGAGGGAAGGAGGGAGGGAAGGAGGGAGGAAAGGAAAGAAAAGAAAAAGAATTTAAAGTTAAGTTTGACATATGCCTCATGTCTATAATCTCAGCATTCGGGAGGTTGAGAGAGGAGGATTATGAGTGAGTTTTAAGCCAGTTGAGGATTCATCAATCCTTCTTCAAAAGGAAAGAAAGAAAGAAAGAAAGAAAGAAAGAAAGAAAGAAAGAAAGAAAGAAAGAAAAGAGAGAGAAAGAGAGAGAGAGAGGAAGGAAGGAAGATAGGAAGGAAGGAAGGAAGGAAGGAAGGAAGGAAGGAAGGAAGGAAGGAAGGAAGGAAGGAAGGAAGGAAGGTAGGTTGAGTGGCACACAGCTTTAATCCCATCACTCAAGATACAGAGGTGAACAGATCTCTGTGAGCTGGAACCCAGCCTGGTCTCTACATAGTGACTTCGAAGCCAGCCAGAGCTGCTTAGTGAGACCGTATCAAAGATAAATAAATAAAGAGTCCCTTCATGAACTGCTCAATACATTGCTCGGAGTGGCATGCTTTAAGTCAATGTTACAAAAGGAGAGTAACTGTGCAAGTGTTTATTTAGCCGCCACTAGGTAACAAATATAAGATTTACTGATGAAGAAAACATCATCCCACAATTCAGAAGAACAGAGGGTTACACTGATTATATAAGACTAAATAGCACTGTTTACAATAGCACTGAAAATGGCTTCAATATTTAGCATCAGTGGAATGGCTGGATACATTTCACAGTGGATACACACTGGGGATCTATTCAGTAAGTTATGCCTGCAGCGATAAACAGGAAAGTAGATCCATGGTGCATTAGTATGAGTGATGTAATGTCATTTTTATAAATAAAAAAAGAAATAGCTAAATCTGTATACATGCATGTGTATGTTTTGGTATGTATTAAAAATAGATATTAAATTATTTTCAGCAAGTACCACTTGGTTACCAAGGGAAGAATTTTATTAGTATTCACAAATCTCTACAATAGGGCAATGGAATGTGGCATATATATGTAGAGAGAGGGGGGAGAGAGAGAGAGAGAGAGAGAGAAATTCTGTGAGGAAAATATAAAGAAAACGAAAAAAAAAACAAAACACAAGCTATACCCCCAAGTCAGCAGTGCTCCTCACATCTCTTGACCAAAAACTATGACTCAAACAGTTTACATAAATTGTCTTGATGCTGCATGGAACATAAAGAGATTCTAATTTAGTTTAACAAATAGGAGCACAGACAGAGTGCAAACAAAACTGAAAAGTTTTAAAGTATTACACCTAATTTTTTTTTTAATTTATTCACTCATTCTCTTTACATCCTGATTGCAGCTCCCCTCCTCTCAGGCCCCCCTCACATGGCCCCTTCCTCATCCCTCCCTCCCCTAAATCTCTGATAAGGGTAAGGTCCCCTCTGGGTACCACTCAGACAGCTCAAGTCCCTGCAGAACTAGGCACATCCTCTCCCACTAAGGCCAGCCAAGACAGCCCACTTTGGGGAACAGGATCCACAGACTGTCAAGAGTCAAGATAAGCCCCTGCTCCAGTTGTTTGGGACCCACATGAAAACCAAGCTGCACATCTGCTCCATATGAGCACAGGACCTAGGTACAGCCCTTCTAAGTTCTTTGGTTGGCGGTTCAGCTCTGGGCGCACCCAAAGGTGCAGCTCAGTTGACTCTGTTGGTCTTCTTGTGGAGTCCCTATCCCATCTGAGTTCGTCAATCCTTCCAACTCTTCCACAAGACTTCCCAAGCTCTGTCTAATGTTTGGTTTTGGGTCTCTGCATCTGTTTCAGTCAGCTGTGTGGAGCCTCTCAGAGGACAGTTACACTAGGCTCCTGTCTGCAAGCATAATAAGAGTATCATTAAGAGTATCAGGGATGGTTCTTGCTTATGGGATGGATCTCAAGTTGGGCCAGTAATTTGTGGGCCAATAATTTGTTGGCCATTTCCTCAGTCCCTACAACATTTCTATCCCTATACTTCTTGTAGGCAGGACAAACTTTAGGTTGAAGGTTCTGTGGTTGGGTTGGTGTCCTTATCCCTCCATTGGAAGTCTTCCTGCCTACAGGAGGTGGCCACTTCAGGCTCCAAATCCTCCACTGCTAGGAGCCTCAGCTAGAGTCACCCTCATAAACTCCCTGGAGCCTCCCCCATCCCAGATCTCTGGCATGTCCTAGAGATGCCAGCCCCCCTTTCCCCTAATGATTTCTGTTCTCTCTTGGCCCTCTCCCCCTCCATCTGATCCTCCCCCTTCCACTTCCCATCCCTTCCCCCACCCAGTTCTTCCTCCATCCAACTCTGATGACAATTTGATTTCCCATTCTGAGTGAGGTTCAAGCATCCTCTCTCGGCCCTTCCTTGTTACTTAGCTTCTTTTGGTCTGTATATTGTAGCACTGGTGGGAAGGCAAACTTGTCCAACCACTCTGGAAATCAATTTGGCAGTTTCTCAGAAAACTGGGAATAGTTCTACCTCAAGACCCAGCTATATCAACTCCTGCATATATATCCAAAAGATGCTCCATCACACCACAAGGACATTTGCTCAACTATGTTCATAGCAGCTTTATTCATAATAGCTAGAAACCGGAAACGAACCAGATGTCCCTCAACTGAGAATGGATAAAGAAAATGTGGTTCATTTACACAATGGAATACTACTCACCTATTAAAAACAAGGACATCATTAAATTTGTAGGCAGATAGATGGAACTAGAGAATATCTTGAATGAGGTAACACAGACCCAAAAGGACATGTATGGTATGTACTCACTTATAAGTAGATATTAAACATAAAGTGCAGGATATCCACACTACAATCCACATACCTAATTTTCTTATGTGAAAATATTTCTCCTGGTGATAAAGAATTAGTGCTTACTAAAGGAATGTATATTAGTCTTAAGTCCTGAAACGTGTGCTAGTGTTGACATGTATCTATACTCTATCCTGTCTTGATCATACTTAAGCAAAGGACTTCAGTTTGATAATGAAGATGAGAGTCTGTTTTTCCTTTGGAATATAAATAAATAATGAGTTCAACTGAACTTTATAATTATGAACATTAATATTTTTATTTACTGATTATATACCAGTTTTATGCTGTTTTTCTTTGCTATGTGCCACCAAAATATCTGTAACATAACCCCAAGTCTATAAAAGTCATATCGAAGAATGAGGAGAAGAAGAAGAAGAAGAAGAAGAAGAAGAAGAAGAAGAAGAAGAAGAAGAAGAAGAAGAAGAAGAAGAAGAAGAAGAAGAAGAAGAAGAAGAAAAGGAGGAGGAGGAAGAGGAAGAGGAAAGTTGCATTTTTCTATATCTGATATATTATCTGATGTGAGAAAGCACAACGCTTTTCTAAATTACCTTAATAAAAGTATTCACTCACAATAGGCAAAGGAAGAAGCCATGGACTAGCAACCAAGGAAGATGATAATTGTTCCCAAGAACAGAGGTTGAAGACATTAGAAGGCTGTCAATCGCAAGGTCCAAACTCTTATAGATGAGGGAAGAAGGAAGTTAAAAAAAAAAAACTATTGTGCAAATGGTATTTAATAGTTAGCCCTGGCTGGCCTGTGACTCCATATGGTGACCAGGATGGCTTAGATACTTAGAGATCCACCTGCCTCTGCCACCAGATTAAAGGCATATGCCACCACACACTCTTGGGAACTGCAAAACCATGGACCTTTATTACACATTACAAAAGTTAGTGTCTGAGACAATACACCTTAGTTGTAGTCACCCTGTGTGTGTGTGTGTGTCTGTGTGTAGGCTAAAGAATTTTGTTGTATATCAACAGTATATATAAGTTTTATATGGAAATTAAAATAGTATTTGAATTTTGTATCCCAAGCTGTCCTTGAATTTGCTGTGTAGCAAAAGTTGGTCTTGAATTCCCAAACTTCCTGCCTCAGCCTCCTAGCTCCTAGGATTATACCTGTGTATCACCAAACAGGCTTAAAAATTATTTTTTAAAGTAGTACACTGTACTGGCTAGGTTTGTGTCAACTTGACACAGCTGGACTTACCACAGAGAAAGGAGCTTCAGTTGGGGAAATGCCTCCATGAGATCTAGCTGTGAGGCATTTTCTCAATTAGTGATCAAGGGCCCCTTGTGGGTGGGACCATCTCTGGGCTGGCAGTCTTGGGTTCTATAAGAGAGCAGGCTGAGCAAGTCAGGAGAAGCAAGCCAGTAAAGAACATCCCTCCATGGCTTCTGCATCAGCTCCTGCTTAAGTTCCAGTCCTGACTTCCTTTGGTGATGGACAGCAGTATGGAAGTGTAAGCCGAATAAACCCTTTCCTCCCCAACTTGCTTCTTGGTCATGATGTTTGTGCAGGAATAGAAACCCTGACTAAGACAAATTGGTACCAGCAGAGTGGGGTATTCCTGTGACAACCTGACCATGTTTTGGGGAGGACTGTGGAAAGACTTTGGAACATTGGGGTTGAAGATCCATTCTGTGTTAAGAGCTCTGTGAGATGTTGTGTAGGAGCTTGGAAGATAATGTTGAGAACAGTGCAGAAGATGGAGTCCTGGCTTGTGAAATTTCAGAGGGAAAATTAAAGACTCTTTTCGGGCCATTGCTATTTTGATTGGGAAGATGC
>LR753001.1:0-2500 GCA_902729485.2 Mus minutoides | reverse complement strand
GAGACAGGAGCCTCAATTACCTGGTAGGTTAGAGGCAAGTAAAGGCTCTGAGTCAAAGGTGAGTGCCTAGGGAATGACCTGAAATTCACTTCCAACTTCTACAGGTGGACACACACACACACACACACACACACACACACACACACCTGTATACACATGCATGCATACAAGAAATTGCAATTATGAAAGGGGAGCTGTAAAGAAAGCTCAGCCAAAGATCAAAAATTCAGGTGACAACAGATGCTAGCGTGGATGTGGAGAAAGGGGAACACTCCTCCATTGTTGGTGGGAATGCAAGCTGGTTCAACCACTCTGGAAATCAGTCTGGCGGTTCCTCAGAAAATTGGACATAGTACTACCGGAAGATCCTGCAATACCTCTACTGGGCATATATCCAGAAGATATTCCATCTGGTAATAAGGACACATGTTCCACTATGTTCATAGCAGCCTTATTCATAATAGCCAGAAACTGGAAAGAACCCAGATGTCCCTCAACAGAGGAATGGATACAAAAAATTTGGTATATTTACACAATGGAGTACTACTCANAAGCCACGTTTAGCTTTACTTTCAAGCTCTCTATAGAGCATGGCTGATTCATACTGCAAGCCCTTAAAACCACTCTTCATTTCTATGGCTTGGATTATTTTAAGGTGCCATGTGACTAGGTCCCTTGTGACAAAACAAAGCTCTCACAAAGTTTGTTTTTAACCTAACTTTCTTATCTTCTCTCTCCTCTGCATGTCAGGCGATGTACTTTCTCTTAGAACTCGAGCCAGCATAAACTGGATTGATGTAGTGTTGTTTTGTAAACTGTGAGACCAAAGAACAGAAGGGTAGGAAAGATCTCACAGTGGGGCCAGATCAAATTGCAGGGCAGCCCAAGGTTCTGCATCTGACTTTGGTAACCAGGGACATGTGGTAAAGAAACACATTGGTTGTTGTTAACCTCAAAAGGACAAGGACCAGCCCTGAGCAGAAGAAAAAAAAAACATCTATCTTGTGCACAGATCTTGGATGGATGTCTTACTCCAGCTCTAGAATGCAGTTGCAAAATGCTGGGCTACAGAACCAGAGATGGGGCTGAGTTCCCATGGTATATGACAAAAGATGTCTTCATCTCTGAAATGAATACCACTAAGGCACAGCTAAGAAGGTGAAGAAAACAAACATGCAGAAAAGACAAGAGCGTGAAAGAAGGACTAGTTGAGAAAGAAATAGATGAGCACGAGGGGGACAAGAGAGTAATGGGAGGACACAGAGATGACAAAACGCACTACAGCCATGTATGAAAATGTCATAGCGAACCCTATGGTTACATAGAACTAATAGGAAACTTAAAATGATAACATAAACATGAGCCTGGTATCTGATACAGGACTCCTCGAAATATAAACGAGAGAATGGAAAGCATGCATGCAGTACAAAACCCAGTGGCTGGTACACAGAAGGCACCTTGTAGGTTATAATAGTAATAGAATGGAGCTTTGTTCTAAACTATTAACTGATGCCTGTTCAGGTGTGTGTGAGACCCAAAGGCACTGTTCAAAGTGTGTCCCTTTAATGAGTAATGTCCCAACCTAACCAAGAGATGCCCTAGCTGGAAGGGGAGGTCAGTATTTAACTAACATTACCTCAACCCCAGATTGCAAGGAAAGGCTCCACTCTGTTCATTCTTGCTCCCTGGGACACACTTGACCTCTGACTTCTTCTCTCAACCCTTTCCTGGCTCCTCAGCAATTAGCCTATTCCTTGCCTTCCAGATGCTACACATTAACCTTCCTCTTCGATGGGTTTATTTAAACAAACATAACACTCACTAACATCTGACAACCAGCAAGAGATTTATTACTCTCTTGTTGCAAGGAGAATGTTAGGAGAGTCAACAAGGAACAAGCAACAGCTTGTAGTGGCCTTGGCAGTGGCCTGCGGTTTGCCAGGCAACGTCTTTGCCTTCTGTGCTAAGGTATTTGTAGATCTCTCATGGAGTTTTGAGAGTGCTTCTAAACGAACATGTCAGGGAACTGCACTGACACAGAGGCCCTTGCTCTACAGTGCATGCTTCTTTTGATAATAATCCTGCCACGGAATTATAAAGCAGTCTTCTGAGATTGGCCTGGACCACATTAACCTTCAGTCCAAGTCTATGCTGTCTATGCACCTATGAGTCCTCAGTAAGAAGGCTTTTTCTACAGTGAGAAATATCTGGTTTGGACTCATGATAAAATAGACAAAATGTCCTAATATCACAGATGGAAATGGAAACTAAAGACTCCAGGGAACACAGTGGGGAACTCGGACAACAATCAATGCTACTTGTTCATATTTGCTCAGCAATCACGCCCACACTGCAAAGGCCCCGACTTTGTAGAGCCAAGAACGAGAACGCTGTTTTCTATAGGAGTCTCCCATAGCAAAGAAGCTCTTGCTGCTTTTGGTTTCCATCTATTCAGCACTGAATTGCCCTGGTGTTTAATTGCCAACCCCATTAGGTATAT
>LR753000.1:9125-43738 GCA_902729485.2 Mus minutoides | reverse complement strand
CTGTCTCGTGGGAGGCTATACCAGTGCCTGGCAAACATGGAAGTGGTTGCTCACAGTCAGCTATTAGTTGGAACACAGGACTCCCAAGGAAGGAGCTAGAGAAAGTACCCAAGGAGCTGAAGGGGTCTTCAACCCTATAGGTGGAAGAATAACATGAACTAACTAGTTTCCCCTGCGCTCATGTCTCTAGCTGCATATAAGGAAGAAGATGGCCTAGTTGGCCATCATTGGGAGGAGAGGCCCCTTGGTCATACAGACTTTATATGCCCCAGTACAGGGGAACGCCAGGGCCATTATGTGGGAGGGGGTGGGTAGGGGAGCAGGGTGGGGATGCGGGAGGGTAAGGGGAAATTTCTGGATAACATTTGAAATGTAAATGAATAAAATATCTAATAAAGAGAAAAAAAAAAGAATATATTTGCCAGGCATAGTGGCGCATGCCTTTAATCCCAGCACTTGGGAAGCAGAGGCAGGTGGATTTCTGAGTTCAAGGCCAGCCTGGTCTACAAAGTAAGTTAAGGGACAGCCAAGAAACCCTGTCTCAAAAAACAAAACAAACAAACAAACAAACAAACAAAAAACAAAACAAAACAAAACAACAAAACAAAACAACAAAACAAAACAAAGAGAAGAATATATTTATCCAGTGGTGTGTCCTTGTGCATGTGCATGCATGCGTGTGTGTGTGTGTGTGTGTGTGTGTGTGTTTGTGTGTGTGTGTGTGTGTGTGTGTGTGTACAATGAGGTATATGTGTGGAAGTCAAAGGGTAACTTACAATCACTTGTTCTTACTTCCATCATGATGTATTCCACAGCCCAAATACTGATAAGTTTTGATACTTGGTGATTTACTTTATATCCAATAAGTTTGTAAATGTGAACTATTAATTATTATCAATAATTTTAAGATTAAAATGAAATTTATGGAAATGAATAAAGAATATCTTAGCTTGTGTTTTATGGTTGCCTTTAGTATTTAATAATTGATAATCATTTTTTAAAAAGGAAGGTTTCAAAATGGAGAAAAGAGAGAAATTCATTATTTTTAATAGCTGAGTAGTACTCCATTGTGTAAATGTACCACATTTTCTGTATCCATTCCTCTGTTGAGGGACATCTGGGTTCTTTCTAGCTTCTGGATATTATAAAGCTGCTATGAACATAGTGGAGCATGTGTACTTATTACAAGTTGCAACATCTTCTAGGTATATGCCCAGGAGTTGTATTGCTGGATCAATTGGTAGTACTATGTCCAATTTTTCAAGGCACCACCAGACTGACTTCCAGAGTGGTTGTACAAGCTTGCAATCCCACCAGCAATGAAGAAGTGTTCCTCTTTCTCCACATCCTCGGCAGCATCTGCTGTCACCTGAATTTTTGATATTAGCCATTCTGACTGGTGTTAGGTAGAATCTCAGGATTGTTTTGATTTGCATTACCCTGATGATTAAGGATGTTGAACATTTTTTTCAGGTGCTTCTCAGCCATTTGATAATCCTCAGCTGAGAATTCTTTGTTCAGCTCTGCACCCCATTTTAAATAGGGTTATTTGATTTTCTGGAGTCTAGCTTATTGAGTTCTTTGTATATATTCGATATTAGTCCCCTATCTGATTTAGGATTGGTTAAGACCCTTTCCCAATCTGTTGGTGTCCTTTTTGCCTTACAGAAGCTTTGCAATTTTATGAGGTCCCATTTGTCCATTCTTGATCTTACAGCACAAGCCATTGCTGTTCTGTTCAGAAAAATTTCCCCTGTGCCCATTTCTTTGAGGTATTTCCCCAGTTTCTTTTCTATAAGTTTCAGTGTCTCTGGTTTTATGTAGACTTGAGCATTGTACAAGGAGATAAAAATTGGTTAATTTGCATTCTTCTACATGATATCTGCCAGTTGAGCCAGCACCATTTGTTGAAAATGCTATCTTTTTTTTTTTTTTTTTTTTTTTTTTTTTTTTTTTTCCTACTGGATGGTTTTAGCTCCTTTGTCAAATGTCAAGTGGCCATAGGTGTGTGGGTTCATTTCTGGGTCTTCAATTCTATTCCATTGATCTACCTGTCTGTCACTGTACCTGTGCCATGCAGTTTTATCACAATTGCTCTGTAGTACAGCTTGAGTTCAGGGATAGTGATTCCACTAGAGGTTTTGTTTGTTTGTTTGTTTGTTTGTTTGTTTGTTCTATTGTTGAGAATAATTTTTGCTATCCTAGTTTTCTTTTGTTATTCCAGATGAATTTGCAAATTGCCCTTTCTAACTCTGTGATTAATTGAGTAGGAATTTTGATGGGAATTTCATTTGCAATTATTGGATAAATACAATCTATTTTAACACTTTTTTCTTTTGTTTTATACAAGAAACAGAAGTAAAAGGTATTGGTGTATTTTCTAGATGCATCAAATGAGGCTCATCTCACAGATTCTTACACCTACATGGAACACAATGATAAATGGTTTATGTCCAGGTCCCCATCTATTTTTAAGAAAACATGATAAGTATTTCTAATTATCAATTTGGTAGTGTGTGAGCTGAGGTTCATAGGGAAAACTCTCAGTCTTTGATATGACGTTTGCAAACTGGCCAACTTGCAGCCAACCATACCATTTCCATATCAAAACTCATCCCAGGAAACATGGTAATTTTTCTCACTTCTGAAACAAGTAATTGAATTGTATATATTTTACATAATTCTTTGCTATTTTGTTTCCAACAGTATCAATTTTGCTTTAATTTCATATTTACATTTTTGAATTTTTGTTTCTCATTCTAATTGCTACACTATTAAGTTATCTATCTATCTATCTGTCTGTCTGTCTATCTATCTATCTATCTATCTATCCATCTATCCTTCATCTATCTCAACTATCAATGTATCTACCATCTTTCTATCCATCTACCTATCCATCTCTCATCTATGTATCATCATTTATCAATCTATCTATATCATTTCTCTAACAATTTATCTTTATAAAAAGAGAAAAAAAAAGAGAGAAAGATGTGTGTGTATGTGTGTTTGTATATGTGTGTCCCTCTCATAAATACATTTTTAGTGTTTGTTTCACTAGGTCTAGCCTTTTCCACTCATCATTAAATTTTATATTTATATCATTTTTAGTCATGGCTTTGTTTTTATTCATACACAAAAATATGGTACTGTACATACGTCTGCCAGTGAAAGTCTAAGCTGGTTCAATTTCCTTACAACTGTAAAAAATCAGTAAACATGAATTTCTTGCCCATTGTTCTAGTCTTGGTCATAAAGAAAGAGGTAGTGTTGTAACACGCAAATCGTCCTTGACATCTTAGAGAAATTAAAAGCTCAAGGGAGACCATGGGGAAAAGGTAAACAGAGGTCAGGTCACAGACAATTAAGACCTGCCATAAAATTAGTCCCTGAACAGACAGACACCCATTAACCCCCCACCTACTGCAGTACTATTCCAACAAATGATTACAACCCCCAACTCTCCTTTTCTAACTATACTGTATATAAAACCAATGGTTTTTGGACCTAGGGTCACTTGCCAGCATTCACACAGTGAGTGCTGGGTGGGTGATCTGAGTTTGAACTTGAAACAATAAAAGACTTTTTTGCAAGTTTGCAGTGGACTTCACAATTATTTGGCTCCTCTGGGTTTCCCATGAACCCAGGGCACAACAGTCACATGGCAGTAACATTATAGGAAACACATACACTTTACTGTGAGCATTATAAAGACATTTTTAAAAAAGCAAACACGGTAGAATATGAAGCAGCTGAAATTGTTCAAGGTGTTAGTCCCTTAAAAAAAAAGTACTAGTCTTTTGAGGGGCAAAAGATAAGTTCTCTGAAGGCTAGACTCCACATAATAATAGACCCAACTTGTGAAAATTTAATTAAGTTTAAAAGCAGAGATCCTGAGCTTAGAATGCAAGGGAAGAGTCTCCCTGCAAAACAATGATTGAGTGCTATTTTCTCAATAATCTAGGACAGAATACAGAGGCCACTACAGCTGTGACAGAAAAGAGAATGTTAGTTTCAAACAGAAAGCAAAACTTATCACTGCTGTTCACATGATCCCCTTGTTCTAGTTTTTAGATACAGCATTGAAGGACTATGCAGGTTTTCACTGTGTGCCTAGAATATCCTCAGGGTACGGATAGTGCAGCAGGTTTGGACTACTTTAAATAAAGCTCTGATATGCCATTGTGTGAAACTGGGAACATGAAGACTAAGTTGTAATGGAGGTGCCAGGATATTAAAAATCCTAAGGCCTTAATAGATTTGTTGAGGGAAGAACTCAGTATGAACATACCTTATCCCAATAAGTCCCGTGTCCTCTAGGCAGCAGAATTGGAAAGCAGTCAGGTCCATTAGACCTGTGATGCCAAGCCTCAGATGCAGTTCTCAGCATCGCAGTATCTTTGTTTTTGCTCGGCTGGGATCCTCTCTTGTCTTGGTCTGTTATTGTTTTGCAATGCTTCTGCTACCATCTGCTTTTAGAAACGGAAATATTTACACTGCATTATGTATGTTGGAAACATATAAATTACATTGAAAAAAAGGTAACACTGCATGATTTCCTGCATTTCAGAAGTAACTGTGGACTTTTAAACCGCGTCAAGAATCTTAACTTCTTTTTTTTTATGTATGAGGTATTAAATGCAGTTTGTATTATGATATGAAATTGAAAGTTTAGGATACAGGGTGGAAGATTGTGATTTCTAATCCTTTTTTGTATGCTTAATAATATTTATAATCACCGTGTATATTGACTGTGTATACAATGTAACTTTTCTAAGTTCAATATACAGTACATTCCAACTGTGAGGTAAAATATATTTTAGATAAATTGCCTTGTTTGATGTTTAGCTAATGTAAAGTGGAAATACCAGAGGTGCACTGTGTAGGTGGGGAACACACTTGCAGAAGCTGTGCGTTAGAAAGTAGAAATCCCAAGAATGAATTCTCTTCCTATAAGTAGTTGGTCAAAGAAGACTGTAAGACTTTACACAACATTAACACTGTTGGCTCCTTTATTGACTACATACCAGAAATTCTTTACCTCCTGGGTCATGCCAGCATAATACACTTTTTTGTGTGTGTGCCTTCTGGTTTCCTATATTCCCACTTGAACAGTCCATAGAGGTGTGTTTGCAGCAGTTGAGGGCTTTTCTAATCTACTATTTCAAACTCTTCCACATCCTTCCTTAAAACTAGGTCCAAGGGCTTTATAACAAAGTTGTTGGATTTAGCAAAGGAATAGCCTCATTTCTCAGTACTGGCTTTCTATATCTGTCATTTTTCTCCTTCTTGTCACCAAAGTGACTTAAGTAGAAAGAGTTTATTTGGATGTATAGCTTGAAAACAGAGCCCACCCTGTCAGAAAACACATGGTTGAAAGGGGAGTGTGGTTGTTCACATGACATCTACACTTAGAAAGCAAAGAGTGGAGAGGAGTTGGAGCTGGGCTGTGAAGATTCAGAGCCCACCCCCATGTCTCTGCATGCTTGTCCTGATTACTAAGACTTCAGTTTCTTGGAATCAATCCTCAGTCATCTGTAAAATGGCTTCTGGGTAACTCATTTTTTTTTAAAGTTTTATTTTTCACTTTAATAGACTATTCTACATATTCATAGGCTTCGCGTTTGAGAAGTTATTCCAGTAAAGTAGCTGAGAGAAGCGTCCATTCTGTTTTTATTCTTCTCCGAACATTTTGAAAGAACTTTCAATGCAACAGTTGAATCATCTAAGTCTTGTTCACCACAAAGTATAATAAAATTTGCCTTGGATTGTGCCATATCCTGTTCTGAGCTACAGTACCCTTAGACATCAATTTATGAAATGGAGAACTGCAAATATGAATAAATGATAGCTCACTATTAAAAGATCTTGCATTTTTTAAATTAAATTGAAGTCATGGGCTGAATGAGATGATAATGAAATGTTAAGTAGTTCCCTTCTGCATCCAACTCTTACCCACTAATGCACTTAATTGGGGCCAATTACTGAGGATGCAAGAAACAGATTTTCTAGTGTTTGCAGAATGACAATTTGATTCTAAGTCAAAAAATTGCTTTATAATTGGTACATTGTCAATGCTAATTTAATAGAGATGTGGCATAATTTGCTTTATAACAGTCCTTATAAAAATATGCTTATAACTTCTGACTGTTAACTCTTCATTCCATTTTTAATTGCTCTTTGTTTTGCAGAATATCTTGTGTGTACATGTGAACATGCTTTTGTTTTCTTAATTATCATTATTAGTGGAGAAGCCCAGATATTCACTTAAAAGACAACTTTGTTACATCTGTTATTTACTGTCTATTATGTTTTCTCAAATTTAAGCAATTTGGTTTGTTTCCTTTGTTTCAGTATGCATATGTGTGGATAATTATTATTGACAACATTCCTTGTTTGTTCTACAAATTTTCTCCCACTCAGATTTCTCATTGTGCAGTCTTTAAATCAGATTGTTGAGCATGAAACTAGGAAAGAGAAGCTAGTACAGATTCTATTAGGAAAATACTTAGTAAAAATGTAAACCAATGTTTGTGATTTCCTTCATTCTAGACATCTATTTCTGTTCATATACAATGATAACATTCATCATAAAATTTTAATTACAAAAGTAACCTATACATTTCCTAGATACTATTACTTATCTTACATGGACACACACACACACACACACACACACACACACACACACACAGAGGGAGGGAAGGAAGGAGGGAGGGAGGGAGGGAGGGAGAGAGAGAGTGAGAGAGAGAGAGAGAGAGAGAGAGAGAGATCAATGGCGATGGTATTCAAATCACAGCTTCATTTTCACCTAATGTCACCTGACCTTCTGTAGTACAATAAACCCATGCAGCCCCCAATCCCAGAGACCAAAGTGTGGATGGCACAGGAGAATGCCCTGCATTCTCTCTAAGATCCTACAAAATGAAGAATCATTTCTTTGATTTTATTTGGTATGTGAACAACACGAAGAGTGCACAAGAGAGTGCCCTGCATCCTGTCTAAGACACTGCACAACAAAGACTCGCTTCTTTGATGCAGTTGTTATGTGAACTGATATTTCACAGGGCCATTGCCTGTCAGTGCATCCTGTCAGTATTCACAATGAGGGATGACACAAAAGTGGAATCTATCTTCGTAGATTTTTACTGTCTTACTGGCTTTCTTCCACATATATTGCAAGATCTGTTTTTACCCTTTCATTCAAGACACTATTGTCTAGAATTACACCAGAATTGAAAGTGCTAATGGTTAGGAAGAGAGCTCAAAGTGATGTATAGAACCACAGGATTTTCTCATAAGCTATGCACCAATACCCCAACACTGCCTTTTTTTTTTTTTTTTTTTTTTTTGCTTTCAACTTCTCAGAGTCTGTTTTGATTAGGGCACCCTAGTGGAAGGTGAGCCAGCAGTCACACCACAGCTCTACCACAGGAAGAGAAAGCAGCTAAGGCAGGGCTCCACCTTCACTACAGGCAGAGAGAGCAGGTCAAGTCACAGCTCCAGCACAGGCAGCCTGAAATCCTCTGAATGTCTTCTTTGATCCTCACGTTCTTGGGAAAGTGTTTCTCACAAGTTTTACCAATATTACTTCCTGTTTTTGTTCATTCTTTGGTTTATTTTGGTAAATGTCATAAAGAACAGGAATATTAACACCAATATTTGACATAATTTTATGTGTAGCTGCTAAACTAAATAAAATTTTCCTCCATCTAAGTCAACATTCTGCTCTCAGTAAATCAAGAGCAATATAGAAAGATAGATAAGACATCCTGAGTTATGTTTATTTCAGGAGCACAGAGCCTGTTTGAGTTATTCCAAGTTGAACTAATCATCACAAAGACTCAATTTTGCAAAGCCCACTGGGAGGGCTGAAATTTGCTTTTAAGTGATGGCTATGGAAGACTTTGATTGTTTGCAGGAAGCTATGAGAAATTGTTCAGATGACTAACCTTTTTCTCAAACTTTTGCCAGAAACATCATAGCTCCCTGCTATAACTGTTTGCATTCGGACAAATAAGTCTTTCTACATTTTCTAAGATAAAAATAAAAACAATGTCCAAAAGCATGAATTGCTAAGCTTTCAAGCCAAATGACCTGTGATCAAGAGATAGTCACAGTGATGGCAAGAATATTTACATCCAATTTCTGTCATTTTGTATGTCTGATTGGTTTGGTTCTAATTTTTTTTTTATTTTATGTATTCGATATTTAATCAATGTAATTGTTTAATGAATATAAAAACAAAAATATATAATATTATTTTCTCAGCAAGGAAGGCTCAAACGACTTTAAATTCTGTTGTGGAGAAAGCTGTGCTAAATTGAAACCTCTTGGTTCTGAGCCACTTCTGAGAAAAGGCCAGATAGCAACTGTAATGGAGGCTATAAAAATGCGTATGAAGCCAAGTGAGTCACCGGTTATTAATGATGACAATGATATAGATAAGACCTCTGGTGATAAACACACAACTGAGTTTGGAAAATACAACAAGGAGTAATTAGACTAAACAGAGTTATAAACAATGAGCATGTAAAAAGATAGCAAAAATAACAGATTTTGATATTATGCTTGTATCCCTGAAAGCATAATTTTTTTTTCATAAATGGAGGAACTACATTGATTTAAGTACTTTTGCAGCAGAAAACTCATTTAGCTATTTTATGAGATAAAGACTCTTATTGTAAATCATCCCTACATTTGTATGAGGGCAAAATAAATTGCCTTGATAAAATCAAACTGATTTAAGGTACACTCCTTTAATAGCACTGGATGAATTTTAAGTATCCCATATCTTGGATCACAGATAAAGCAAATTTCTTGTTCACTCAGAAGCAGATATACAGACACTATAAGTTCATAGTAACACAAAACTTAACCTGATGATTTACCCTTAACTTTACACCTAGTTTCCTAATTTTCTCTCGCTCCTTAGAGAAGAAGAACTTGCATTTAAATTGTTTCCATTGTAGTAAATAATGCCTCATTATCATCTCAGAAACAATGGGATATTTGAAATTGAACAATGACCAAATAACAGTTGTTTATATACATAAATATGTATAAATGTGTTAATGATTAAATCCCATTAAAAGTTTCTCATTAGATAAAGAGTTTTGAAGTTTCTAAGTTAAACACCAAACCACTCTGTAGTCTCAGTACTTTTGTAGCATAGGGAGTGAGAGTTATTCTTAGAAGCCTAAACATCTGTCTGGGACTATAGACAAAGATGTCACAACCTCTTGAATTTTATATCTTTCATGTACTGTATAACCAGCACCATGTGGTCAACTCTGCCAAATTCTGATGCCAACTGAGTATGGGTCCTGGAACCCTGAAACCAAAGTTTCAGCAGGCTCTATGTGCATACCCTGGGAACACACTTCCTAGGCAATTTCTTTTTCAGGAACAGGAAACCTCTTCATCCACACTTTCAGTATTTACTCCTTCCAATCAAGGACATTGCATTTTCATGGTTTGGAGCTTTGAAGGATGGGGTCATGCTTTGGGGGTATCCTCCCTGGTACCCAAATCCAAGGTACATTTCTTTTAAAAATTATAATAATTTTTATATTAACTAGATGCATGATAACCTGTCAGGCTGTATGTCTGCCTCACTACTGGGCTGTTGAAGCCTGGTGACAAGGTTCTCAGTTTCCTGTGTTACCTGAAGCTTCTGGTGACCTCTGGGAGTTGAGAACAGTGGTCCATGGGTCCACCCTTACCTATGTACTAGGCAGGAAGGTGATAGCTGGGCCCAGACTTTGGCAGAATCTGGTTTAGTTTCAAGAGATTGTCAGGAGAAAGGAGGACCTGAAAGAAAGAAGGCCTTCACCCAGAGATTTAGATGAGGCTTTTTATAACTGAGGTAGATGTGAATGTATACATATTACTTAGAGGGAATCAGGGATTACATACCTTTTGCAGAAAGGAATGTCCAGGATGAGAAGCTCACTGGGCCTATGTAGACACCTAACTAGCATGGAGGACTCTAGGACTTTATGCTAAGTGACCAGTTGTCATGATTTTGTCAGTGGGGTGTTATGGTTACATGTTCCAGGATAGATAGAGCCTAGCTGGGAGCTGGTTCCACACTTGCCTTCTCAGTTAATAAGATTTTCTGAAGTTTTTGAATCTATTTCAATCTTATCATTCTTCTGTCGGGTGGCATGGTCCACTTTGCTGCCTGTGCCCTGGCCTACTTTCTGCCTGACGCTACCTGCCCTTGGTGGTTGACAATGAGGTGGTACGGAGTCAACAACAAAGACACCAGGAGCTGGTAAGAAGCACTGCAGCAAGCTCCTCTGAACACTGCTCCAAGCTCCTTTAATACCCTCCACCATTGCTCCATTGCTCTCAAGAAAGCAGCTCTTCTAAACACTGGTTCCTGATTGGCTGGCATTGTCCACATCAGCAATCATTGGTCTCTCAGACAGTCCTCAATAAGATTCTCTTGGCTCTGAGCCCAGCGGACGCAGCTAGGGCCTGTCCTGTGCTTCCCACACCCCAGGACTTTAAGAACGCATCAGGGTTACGCTTGAGTGGAGTGCAGCTGTGGTTTTGGGAGCAGTGGGTCAGCAGTTGCCCGCAGGGGCAGGATCTGAGAACTCCGCCCCACCGGAGGCTGGGCCTCTCCCAGCCAGAGCACCCCCCACCCTGCCATGCCATCTTTCCTCTATGCCCAGCAGACACAGCTAGGGCTTGTCCTGTGCTTCCCACACCCCAGGACTTTAAGATTGCATCGGAGTTAGGCATGAGTGGAGTGCAGAGGTGGTTTTGGGAGCAGTGGGTCAGCAGTTGCCAGCAGGGGCAGGATCTGAGAACTCTGCCCCACCGGAGGATGGGCCTCTCCCAACCAGAGCACCACCCACCCCGCAACCTTTCCTCTGAGCCCAGCAGATGCAGCTAGGGCTTGTTCTGTGCTTCCCACACCCCAGGACTTTAAGAACGCATCAGGGTTACACCTGAGTGGAGTGCAGCAGTGGTTTTGGGAGCAGTGGGTTAGCAGTTGCCTGCAGGGGCAAGAACCGAGGAACTCCTCCCCACCGGAGGCTGGGCCTCTCCCAGCCAGAGCACCCTCCACCCCTCCATCTTTCCTCTGAGCCCAGCAACTCCCAGGACTTTAAGATCACATTAGGAGCTCAGGGCTCGGGCCTCAGGCACTGTGCACTCTCTTAGGCTCTTTCCGGACCCTCCAAGCTATCTCGAGACCTCAAGTGAGCAGGGGAACACAGACTCTGTTCTAGCCCAATCTCTTGGAACCTGAGACACCAGCCAGGAGATTGATAGTGGCCCAGGGCAGAACAGCCCCTTCCTTCTGGTCTGGTCCTGCCGCCCAGCACCAGCTCGGGTCTTGGGGCACAGGTGCTGTGCACTCTCCCAGGCTCTTTAGGGACTCCCGAAGCTATCTTGGGACCCGAGGTGAGCAGGGGAACACAGCCTCTGTTCCGGCCCAATCTTGTGGAACTTGAGACATCAGCCAGGAGATTGATAAAGGCCCAGGGCAGAACAGCAAGTCCTTTCTGGTCTGCACCAACGCCAGGTCTCCTCAGGCAGAGATGG
Source organism: Mus minutoides (assembly GCA_902729485.2). Lineage (NCBI taxonomy): Eukaryota > Metazoa > Chordata > Mammalia > Rodentia > Muridae > Mus > Mus minutoides. The sequence continues at coordinate 32,179 of LR753000.1, read as the reverse complement.
CAAGAGGCAAGCGTAAGAACAGAAGCAACAGAATCCAAGGGTACTTGGCATCACCAGATCCAAACTCACCCACCACATCAAGTCATAGATACAACAGCACACCAGAAAAGCAGGACATGGATATAAAGTCACCGGTCATAATGATGATGGAGGACTATAAGAAGGAAATACAGGAAAACACAGATAAACAACTAGGAGCATTTAAAGAGGAAAAACTTAGAGAGTTACAGGAAAACACAGATAAACAACTAGAAGCATTTAAAGAGGAAAAACTTAGAGAGTTACAGGAAAAGAATACCAAACAGGTGAGGGAATGGAACAAAACCATCCAGGACCTAACAATGGAAGTAGAAACAATTAAGAAAAACCAAAAGGAGATAACCCTGGAGATAGAAACCATAGGGAAAAAATCAGGAACCATAGATATGAGCATCAGCAAGAGAATACAAGGGATAGAAGAGAGAATCTCAGGCACAGAAGATTCTATAGGGAGCATAGACAAGACAATCAAAGAAAATGCTAAATGCAAAAAGATTCTAACACAAAATATCCAGGAAATCCAGGAAACAATGAGAAGACCAAACTTAAGGATAATAGGAGTAGATGAGAAGGAAGACTATCAGACTAAAGGGCCAGCAAATATCTTCAACAAAATAATAGAAGGGCCAGCAAATATCTTCAACAAAATAATAGAAGAAAACTTTCCATACCTAAAGAATGAGAAGCCCATAAACATACAAGAAGCCTATAGAACTCCAAATAGGCTGGACCAGAAAAGAAATTCCTCCACATGCTAATCAGAACAACAAACACACTAAATAAAGACAGAATATTAAAGGCAGCAAGGGAAAAAGGTCAAGTAACATATAAGGGCAGGCCTATCAGAATTACTCCAGACTTCTCACCAGAGACTATGAGAGCCAGAAGATCATGGACAGAGATTATACAGACACTAAGAGAACACAAATGCCAGCCCAAGCTACTATACCCAGCAAAACTCTCATTTACCATAGATGGAGAAACCAAAGTATTCCATGACAAATTCAAATTCACAAATATCTTTCCACGAATCCAGCCCTTCAAAGGATAATAACAGAAAAACACCAATACAAGGACGGAAACTCTGCCCTAGAGAAAGCAAGAAAGTAATCCTTCAACAAACCTAAAAGAAGACAGCCACAAGAACAGAATCCCAACTCTAAAAACAAAAATGAGAGGAAGCAACAATTACTGTTCCTTAATATCGCTTAATATCAATGGACTCAATTCTCTCATAAAAAGACATAGACTATCAGACTGGCTACAAAAACAGGACCCGACATTTTGCTGTCTACAAGAAACACACCTCAGGAAAAACGACAGACACTGCCTCAGAGTGAAAGTCTGGAAAACAATATTCCAAGCAAACGGCCCGAAGAAAAAAGCTGGGGTAGCCATTATAATATCGAATAAAATAGACTTTCAACCCAAAATTATCAAAAGAGACAAAGAGGAGCACTTCATACTCATCAAAGGCAAAATCTTCCAAGAGGAACTTTCAATTCTGAATATCTATGCTCCAAATGCAAGGGCAGCCACTTTCATTAAAGAAACTTTAGTAAAGCTTAAAACACACATTGCACCTCACACAATAATAGTGGGAGACTTCAACACCTCACTCTCATCAATGGACAGATCCTGGAAACAGAAACTAAACAGAGACTCAGTGGAACTAATGGAAGCTATGAATCAAATGGACTTAACAGATATCTACAGAATATTTCATCCTAAAATTAAAGGATATACCTTTTTCTCAGCACCTCATGGCACCTTCTCCAAAATTGACCACATAATTGGCCACAAAACAGCCCTCAACAGATTCAAAAATATTAAAATTGTCCCATGCATCCTATCAGATCACAATGGACTAAGGCTGCTATTCAATAACAACATAAGTAGCAGAACACCATCATTCACTTGGAAACTGAATAACAATCTACTCAATGATACTTTGGTCAAGGAAGGAATAAAGAAAGAAATTAAAGACTTTCTAGAGTTTAATGAAAATGAAGCCACAACATACCCAAATTTATGGGACACAATGAAAGCATTCCTGAGAGGTAAATTCATAGCTCTGAGTTCCTACAAAAAAAAAAAAAATGTAGAGAACTTACACCAGTAGCTTGGCAGCACATCTGCAAGCTCTAGAACAAATGGAAGCAAAGTCACCTAAGAGGAGTAGACCGCAGGAAATAATCAAACTCAGGGGTGAAATCAACCATGTGGAAACAAAAAGAACTATCCAAAGAATCAATCAAACCAGGAGCTGGTTCTTTGAAAAAGTCAACAAGATAGAAAAACCCTTGGCCAGACTCACTAGAGGGCACAGGGATAGCATCTGAATCAACAAAATCAGAAATGAAAAGGGAGTCATAACAACAGATCCTGAGGAAATCCAAAACACCATCAGATCCTTCTACAAAAGGTTATATTCAAAAAAACTGGAAAATCTGGATGAAATGGATAACTTTCTAGACAGATACCAAGTTCCAAAGTTAAACCAGAATCAGATTAATGACCTAAACAGCCCTATATCTCCTAAAGAAATAGAAGAAGTCATTAATAGTCTCCCAACCAAAAAAAGCCCAGGACCAGATGGGATTAGTGCAGAGTTCTATCAGACCTTCAAAGAAGACCTAGTTCCAGTTCTTCTCAAAGTATTTAACAAAATAGAATCTGAAGGTACACTACCCAATTCATTCTATGAAGCCATAATTACTCTGATACCTAAACCACATAAAGACACAACAAAGATAGAGAACTTCAGACCAATTTCCCTTATGAATATCGACGTAGAAATACTCAACAAAATTCTTGCCAACCGAATCCAAGAACACATCAAAAAGATCATCCATCATGACCAAATAGGCTTCATCCCAGGAATGCAGGGATGGTTTAATATAAGGAAATCCATCAATTTAATACACTATATAAACAAACTCAAAGATAAAAACCACATGATAATCTCTTTAGATGCTGAGAAAGCATTTGACAAAATCCAACACCCATTCATGATAAAGGTCTTGGAAAGAACAGGAATTCAAGGCCCTTACCTAAACATGATAAAAGCAATCTACAGCAAACCAGAGGCCAACATCAAACTAAATGGAGAGAAGCTGGAAGCAATCCCACTAAAATCAGGGACCAGACAAGGCTGCCCACTTTCTCCCTACCTATTCAATATAGTACTTGAAGTCCTAGCCAGAGCGATTCGACAACAAAAGGAGGTCAAGGGGATAGAAATTGGAAAGGAAGAACTCAAATTATCACTATTTGCAGATGATATGATAGTATATATAAGTGACCCTAAAAACTCCACCAGAGAACTCCTAAACCTGATAAACAGCTTTAGTGCAGTAGCTGGATATAGAATTAACTCAAACAAATCGATGGCATTTCTCTATACAAAGGATGAACTGGCTGAGAAAGAGATCAGGGAAACATCACCCTTCACAATAGTCACTAAGAATATAAAATATCTTGGAGTGACTCTTACGAAGGAAGTGAAAGATTTGTATGACAAGAACTTCAAGTCTCTGAAGAAAGAAATTGAGAAAGATCTCAGCAGATGGAAGGATCTCCCATGCTCATGGATTGGCAGAATCAATATAGTAAAAATGGCTACCATGCCAAAAGCTATCTACAGATTCAATGCAATCCGCATCAAAATTCCAACTCAATTCTCCAAGGATCTAGAAAAGACAATTAGCAAGTTCATCTGGAATAACAAAAAACCTAGACTAGCAAAAACTCTTCTCAACAATAAAAGTACCTCTGGTGGAATCACCATGCCTGACCTCAAGCTGTACTACAGAGCAATTATAACAAAAACTGCATGGTACTGGTACAGCAACAGACAGGTAGATCAATGGAATAGGATTGAAGACCCAGAAAGGAATCCACACACCTATGCTCACCTGATCTTTGACAAGGGAGCTAAAACTATCCAGTGGAAAAAAGACAGCCTTCTCAACAAATGGTGCTGGCACAACTGGCAGCTATCATGTAAAAGACTGGGAATTGATCCATTCTTATCTCCTTGTACTAAGGTCAAGTCTAAATGGTTGAAGGACCTTCACATAAAACCAAGACACTGAAACTTATAGAGGAGAAAGTGGGGAAAAGCCTCCATGATATGGGCACTGGGGAAAAATTCCTGAACAAAACAGCAAAGGCTTGTGCTGTAAGATCAAGGATTGACAAATGGGACCTCATAAAGTTGCAAAGCTTCTGTAAGACAAAAGATACAGTCAACAGGACAAAAGGGCCACCAAGGGATTGGGAAAGGATCTTTACCAATCCTAAATCAGATAGGGGACTGATATCCAATATATATAAAGAACTCAAGAAGGTGGACACCAGAAAATCAAATATCCCCATTAAAAAGTGGGGCACAGAGTTAAACAAAGAATTTTCAACTAAGGAATACCGAATGGCTGAGAAGCACCAGAAAAAATGTTCAACATCCTTAATCATCAGGGAAATGCAGATCAAAACAACCCTGAGATTCCACCTCACACCAGTAAGAATGGCTAAGATCAAAAATTCAGGTGACAACAGATGCTGGTGTGGATGTGGAGAAAGGGAAACACTCCTCCATTGTTGGTGGGAATGCAAGCTGGTTCAACCACTCTGGAAATCAGTCTGGTGGTTCCTCAGAAAATTGGACATAATACTACTGGAAGATCCTGCAATACCTCTACTGGGCATATATCCAGAAGATATTCCATCTGGTAATAAGGACACATGTTCCACTATGTCCATTGCAGCCTTATTCATAATAGCCAGAAACTGGAAAGAACCCAGATATCCTTCAACAGAGGAATGGATACAAAAAATTTGGTATATTTACACAATGGAGTACTAGTCAGCTATTAAAATCAATAAATACATGAAATTCCTAAGCAAATGGGTGGATCTGGAGGCCATCATCCTGAGTGAGGTAACCCAATCACAAAAGAACTCACATAACATTTACTCACTGATATGTGGATACTAGCCCAGAAGCCTAGACTACCCAAGACACAATTTACTGAACACATGAAACTCAAGAAGAAGGAAGATCAAAATGTGGACACGTCACCCCTTCCTAAAATTAAGAACAAAGCACACATTGAAAGAATTACAGAGATCATGTGTGAAGCTGAATCCAAAGGATAGACTCAATGACTGCGGCTGCCAGGCATCCATCCCACAATCAGCCACCAAACATAGACACTATAGCATATGCCAGCAAGATAGTGCTGAATGGGCCTGGATATAGCTGTCTCAGGGGAAACTATACCAATGCCTGGCAAACATGGAGGTGGAATCTAACAGACAGCTATTAGATGGAACACAGGGTTCCCAAGGAAGGAGGTAGAGAAAGTACCCAAGGAGCTGAAGGGGTCTTCAACCCTATAGGTGGAAGAATAACCATGAACTAACTAGTACCCCCTGAGCTCATGTCTCTAGCTGCATATATAGAAGAGGATGGCCTAGTTGGCCATCATTGGGAAGAGAGGCCCCTTGGTCATGCAGACTTTATATGCCCCAATACAGGGGAATGCCAGGGCCAAGAAGTGGGAGCAGGTGGGCAGGGGAGCAGGGCCGGGAGGGGGGAGGGTATAAGGAACTTTCTGGATAACACTTGAAATGTAAATGAAGAAAATATCTAATAAATGTTGGAAAAAAATAAGATTGCTGCACCATTCCTCCTACATTTATACCCTTTTGTTTTTACATTTTGACAGCTTAGTGGGAGTCAGGGTCCCATTGCTTAGACCTTGTTGAACATACTTTGGAAGATTCCCAGTACACTGGACTGTGCCTGACTTAGGTTGTCCTGTCTTCCAGGGTCTTACACACTACCCGTCCTCAAAGGGACATCACTCTGGAGGCATGTCACACAAGAGGGAGATGAGAAACATCCTACACAGTGATCTCACAGATCTCTGCCATCCATGTTTTGATCACTTCCTTGGGTGAGGGTGGTGTCACAATCAGGATTTTTGAGGACTATCAGCACCTGAAGGGTCAACTTATTTATGGAATGCTGTCTGGAAATATGCTATGTGAGACACATAAACAAAATAACTATTAGTATGACAATTCCTCACATCATACAATAAGTTGCTATCCACAAGGGGTCAAAAAGCTTCTTATTATTGTTCCACACTTTCCCCAAGAATCCAGCATCCAGGGACAACACAGATACCCTGGACATATTAAGGTTGGCTATGTTTTTCCTTAACAACACAAGTTATGTAACTTACCTGACCAGGCACCTTCAAAATATTGAGCCAACTGTTGTCCAGCTTCAGTGGTGTTATGTACCTGGTAAGTTGTTAGGCAGATTGAGTGAAACCTGTGGTCACATGCTAATAGATTCATGTCCCTACAAAGGGTCAAGTCTTCTGCCAGTAAGTAAATCTGTTGTTGTAAAATGGGGATGGCTAGCAAAAGATGTTGATTTAGCACTTTCTGTGCCCGAAGTGCCTGAGCTGACTTTGAGACTACAGCATGGCAGTCTCCACTGTAGTGGCTGTCTGGGTTAAGCAACAGCAGTTGTTGTCACCCCAGCAATGTCAGCAATGATGGCCACAATGATGGCAACTGTAATCCCAAAATCCTTCTCTCCCCAGTGTAGGGGTTGTAAGTGAGTGTACAGGGGAACGCCAGGGCCAAGAAGTGGGAGTGGGTGGACAGGGGAGCAGGGAGGGGGGAGGGGGGAGGGGACTTTTGGAATAGCATTTGAAATGTAAATTAAGAAAATATCTAATAAAAAAATTGGAGGAAAAAAAAAAAAAGTGAGTGGTATTTACCACAGGCATACAAATGGCGGCTGGTTCGCTCATCAGGATAGTCATTGCTGAATACCCCATCCAGCAGGCTGTCAGATGACATTTCTCACAAAAGCAGTCAAGGCCATTTCTGACAATTGAGGTATTAGTGACTAGAAAGAAAAAGGGAGGTCAGACATAGAGTGGGGTGGCTTTCTAGGTCACCTGACTGCCAATGATCACATTCACAGGGCTAGCCCCAGTCCACATTTTCTCAGACCTGTTTACATGGAAATAGGTCCTATTAAAGAAATGGCCAACTTTAGGAGAGTAAAGGGGCGTAAATCAAGACAATTAGAGGAGCCATATGAATCCTACTTGCTCATAATAGGGTTACAGGATCCATGTTAACATAAGGAGTAATATTGGATGCATCATGTGAGGTAAACCTCCACATGCCACGTGAGAGGTTAGATGACAATATCGGGTCATCCCCAGTGAATTTTATACCTAGTGCAGGCTGGCACTGCTTCTAAGGGATAGGCAGCATCACGAAAGTGGACATTTTAGGGACCCTTGGACAGCGGGGCAGTGATGGATTTGCCCTCCAGTAACTTTAAACTTCCTCAAGTTTTTTTTTTTTTTTTTTTTTTTTTTTTTTTTTTTTTTTTTTTTTTTTTTTTTTTTTTTTTTTTTTTTTTTTCTTCTTCACAAAATACATTCTTCTTCTTCTTATTTTTTTTAATCTGCTTACTTTGGTTTGGTTCTTGTCTTTTTTCCACTAGAGACCTGGATTAAAAGGACAAATAATAGCTGCCATAGCTTGAATATTTTACTGCCTTGAGGTTCCTTCTGCCAAAAAAGACAAGTCCAATCACTCAAAGTTCAGCCTTAGTCAGGATCATTGGTAGAATAAACCTACTTTATCTGCCAGAATATAACCTTTTGGCCTTTAGCCCATTCCTTGGTAGATCCCTTATCACCCCTTTAAATGGCATAACCTGAGCGTCCTTCCTCACTTCACTCAGCCTTCTGGTCTTCCAAACTCCCAGCAGAGTGGCTCATGAAACTATGCCTGTGACAGTTTTGAGATTCTCATTCCTTCTCCATCACCACCAAACCTGTTCTAAAGGCCCAAGTGAGGGGGAAGAGGCTGGCTGATGACAACTCATCTTCAGGAAGGATGCAGAGACTGAACAGGGAAACAGGTCCCACTGCAACATCCCAAACATTGTGACATCCCAAACACTGCGACACCCCAAACATGGCCTTGATGGATGATTCACTTCCTCCATAAAATTCCTACCACCAAAAAGTTTCACAGCTTNATTAATGCCATGGTATGAATTTTAGGAACAAAATATCTCCTGTCGTCAACACTCTTACTTTTTTTCATAACAATTATAAAAATGATCACCATACTGTGCAGTTAGGTTCTCTTGTGCAACTGTAGTTTGGAAGAATCTGGAAGAAGAAGCTAGAAGATGAACACATATGTGAAGCAAAAGGAAAAAAAAAAAAAAAAAAGAAAAAAACCACAATTGCATGCTCTGAAGTTGAGCTTGCTTCACGAGGGATACATTGCATTGCACTTCTGCTATATTTGGATGGATGTAGCTCTTCATTTATACCCAATGGGGAAATAAAAGCCCTCTGCTTCCATACGATGAGGTAATGAACAGCACAAATAGTTCATATAATTTCTCGTTGTGCATCACCTCCCCAATAACAATCCACATAACAAATGAAAATGTGATATTACTGTTTTTTGAAATAAACGTTTATGGAGAGGTGATTATTTTCTCCTCTCATGCATTGTGTGAGGGTTTATTGCTTCATATGTCAAATTTGCTTATTTTAATATTCAGCAGTAATACCCCACTTTGATTTCTGCTTACACAAATGTGTGTTCTGAATATACTTTATCCCTCTTGCCTACTCCTGGTCTTTCTTTCATTTCTGTATATTTTAATATTTTATTCTATGCTTATGTAAAAGCATTACATCATTCAAAGCCTTTTTATTTTTTACATTAATTTTTAACATTAGAACATACTCATACTGCTACATTTCAATCAGACTTATGCTGAGATTTCTGTGGGCATAAAATTTCTAAAAGTAATCTAGTTTTAAAAAAAAAAAAACAACTCTTTTCTCATTGACACTATTCATTTATTTCCTAAAGTAGCTAAAAATAAGCTATATTTCTTCCAATAGAGACTCTCTATTCACTTTGCCATCCTTCCTATTTATCGAAATCCAAATTTCATCACTACCCATCTCTTTTGCTATCAAGGGTGATCACATATGGCTTAATCTATGAGATGATAATCTATTAACAAGTTATTTTCATTTCTAAGACACAACTGCTTACAATCTTCATCACACTTACATTTGCAAGAATATTTCTTAAATAATGCATGGGTTTCTTGCACCTTCTAACAGTTACTATCAGGTCTTTGAATTATTCTGTTTTGTTTTGTTTTGTTTTTGTAAGAATAAGATTTAATTTCATAAGATCTTTTTATTTTTTCAGTAATTAGTATTGTATCCATATTTACAGTTTTAATTTATTGTCAATATAAATTAATTTTAAAACTATATAATTATGTATATGTAAACATTATATATATATATATATATATATATATATATATATATAATATATTTATATTTTTTTCTTTTCTAAATGTCCTAATTCCAACCTCCTTAAATAAGGTGAATGAATTTTCACATAATTACTTTGCAAGATTAAATGTGAGGATTGTGTATTTATTAATATCTTCAGTTCTCTGAGACCTCGGGAAAAGATTAAATAATGGATGATTATTTTCATTAAATATCTATAGTTTATTTTGAAGAGGAAATGGTGATAAATATTGAGGTATTAACTTGTTAGGAAAGGTTATTTTCTATTAACACCCATTCAAGGGAGGAGTATGCAAAATCACCTACTCTGGGGAGTACACAGCGCAGAGCAGTTTCTTCATGGACTGTTGATTATGCAAAAGCACCTTTCTTGTAGAGTACTCAATATGTAGAAGTATCTTCCCCAAGCAGCACACATGTACAGAATGATAGAACAGTGGCAGCTTGTTGTTAACATGAATAGCAAACTTCAGTTGCTAGGATCTTGTTCATAGTGCCCTCCCTTTGTATACAGCTTCAGAAATAATAAATGTTGAACAGATATTTATAGAACACTAACAATTAAAATTAACAAATTGTAAGACAGCAAAAAACTGTTCAAAGGGAGGTCCTTTCTGATGATTTTAAAGACTTCAGAACAATAATTTTATGAAGTAGTAACTTGAAAATTGGGAAAGTTGCAATCCAAACTTACAATAGTATATTTTATACTGGAAATGTGGAAGGTAATATATATTAAGAGGTATGAACATAAATGCATACACACAATGTGGGTGCTAATAGATACTTAAGTTATCCTGAATGCTATAATAATCCATTAATTATAACAAATATATATATGTACTATACACATTATATTAGCAGTGAAAAGCATTTTATACACACATATATAAAATATACATATATGTGTATATTTATGTACATATATACATATTTATACACAAAAATGTACAGCTATTCTGCTTCAGAAAATAGAATGAAATAACAAGGGCCTATTTTCAGGGTTACTAAGCTCAGAAATGCAAAGTAAGCTCTAATTTTTCCAAGCATACTCTCAATGTTTCTTGAAGTAATAGTCCATGTTGCATCTTATAAACTAAGTGTGCTACAAGGGCAAGGTTGGTACTGCTCAGTTTTTAACAAGGTTCATTTCCTTCAATGGAACTATTAATTCTGCCTTTAGGTATGAGTTCTTTACCCTGCATGTCTTAATGCCTAGTGCTTCATCAAAATTCAATAAAATATACAGTTAGATAATATTCATTGTGTGTGCCATAGGTAGGACTTAATCTTAGCTTTCACCTCATAAATGTGCCTTTATTATATTTATTGATAACCCAAGATGTATAAAAACGACAGCCTAGAAATAGTAAATTATAAGATTAGTATATACACTGCAATAATTCACAAACTGCTGCAGCACAGACTTTAGAGACATTATTAAGAAGTCTGTAAACTTACTGGCTCTCACTCTCACAATTCTGTGATGAAAGAAATAATTGACAATTTATGTCAAGTACACAGATTTCTCCTTTGAAAGAAGGGACGTGTTTATGAGGCCACTTCTCATCAGGAGGTGGCCATTGTGGTCTACAGGACAGATGCAGTAAAGGAATAAGTGTTCCCTTGGCGGAATGAAATAAGTATTGTATTTCTTCATTACTTGACCAAAGCACACCAGATAAAGTCAGTGAGAGGATAAAATTGATCCTGGACCACACTTTCCCTGTGGAAAGAGAGGTTGAGTAATCCTGTATCTTATTTTTCCACTATTACTAAAATCACTCTAGTTTAGCTTTCCAATTATGTTTCAGCCTTAGGGTGTTTTTTGTCTTCCAAAGCATAGGCCTTCTTGATACATCTGGAGAAAGTATTCTGCATTGAAACAGATTGTTATAATTTTGGCAAAACCCAGACATCCTTTAACATGAGGGGAGGGTTTTCTGTGAAAAGACACAAAATTAGCCAGGTTTAATTTGTTTTAATAATGAATACCACTAGTGAGAAAACAGTGGATTTGTTCTGACTTATGTAAATGTGGGAGCACACTAATTTAAGTCCATTGATTCAAAACGTTCCGAGCAGCTAACTAGGCTACTTTATGTTCTATAATATGGGGAAGCCAAGCCCCTATTTAGGCAGGCATGCAGCACAGACACTATAATATTTTAATGCAATTTTCAGCAACAGTGTGATATCACCTCATCCTATGGAACCACACTTCACTTCAGGGGATCACTAGGAAATTATAGCATGCTGCAACATTGAGGAAGAGTGTAGAAAAAGACGCAAAGTAACAGAACAGGAGCAGCTAAAGCAAATAACACAGTTCCTCTTATTTGGGGCGAACATTTTCAAGGACTCCATTATTACGGCTAACAAAGGTCTCTTTGGAAATGGTCATTGAGTGAGCAAGGCTAGAGAGTGAAATGTATATAGGGATGTCACAATGAAGCTAACATGAGACTCGATAGGTCATTGTACTAGGGAAAATCTACTAGTTTTTTTTTTTTTTTTTTCTAAAGGAATATACTTTTTAAAAAGGTGAATATATAAATCAGATAATTGCACAAACCTCATCAGAGAAGCTACTTTCCCGGTAGATTTTGATGAACATACAGAGCTACAACTGAAAAGTATGCAGAGAATGAAATATTTTGGAGTACTAAGTCCTAAAGGTGACGTCTATCAAACCCGTCTTCAAGGTTCAGAGACCTATTTGTGAAGACAAGGTGGGAAACAAGATCAAGAGGTGGTGATGACTTCAAGAAAACACTATCATCCAGAAACATTAAGATGGATATAGACATGAGCTCAGACTTAGACAGCATGCACAAGACAAGTTAAAAGTGTAGTTTACCTACAGTTTTAAACAAAACAGAATTTCAGCACTGAGAAGGGGAAGTACACACAAAGACCCATTTCTAACCAAGATCTGTTCCTCCTGGGCAACAGGAAATATCCAACAGGCTCCAAGGAAGGCAACAGGCCCAGGAGTGGTTGGACAACACAAAAACAGGCTCTATGTTTTTGTTTTTATGTTATTAAGGCTTTATTATTTGCTTTGTATTGGCATTTTTTAATATTTCTGTGATTTTATGGTTGTTTGTGCCTTTTGTTTTGTTTCGTTTTGTTTTACATTTTAGAGGCAGGTAGAAAAATAACATGAACTTGTATGGAAAAGAATATGGAGAGGATCATGTGAATTTTAGGGGAAGTTAGGATAGTTCAAAATATGATAAGAGATGTTGGCTGAAAATAGTTATTGAAGAAGAATTAATTCTAAAAGTTAGTTAACAATAAAAATAAGAAAATATGCAATATACAGTTTTAGAACTATGTTTCATTGTGTGCATATACGTATGTGTTTATTCTCCATTTATATTCATGGATTTATTAGAGAAATAAAGACACATATAAGCAAATATATTCATACATCAAGAAAATAGTGAAAATACCTTATTGTTAAAATTATAGCAAATTAAAAAAAATTAAGCAGCACACAATAACAATAAATACCAGTATGCTTATTTCAGTAATATAAGTACAGTTCAAAATATAGAAATAATTTGGTAAAATTAGATATCTTTTTCAGTTACATATTCATAAGCTTTTAGAACTGGTTTCTGGGAAGAATGTGGAATAGTTTAGAACTCTGAGCTAAAAATATCCTGACATTAAGGAAGCACTGATTAATAGTCCATTCAAGTGGGTGCTTCAAATACAGTAATCTTGAGAGAAACATGTGCCATGGAAGCCCAGACCATGCAGTTTCATAGAGGAATAGGGGATGTATCAGAGACAGTACAGGGGTGATTTATGTGACAATTCGTCCATTAATCTAGCTTCATCCTGTCTGGCACCTGAGCACAGGAGTAAAATTGAATTTAAAGATAATGGATCAATTTGCTTGACGGAGAACCTCAAGGCAGAAGAAGAGCATTCAGCCTGATGCTGAGAAAGCAGCTGTGATTGCCACACAGATCAGAACCAGTAAAGAGAAAATTTCATACACTACTAGGATAATAGGAAAAGTGTCCTGAGGGCAAAACTTCACAGTAATGCAGGCAAACAGAAAAAAATTTAGTATCCTAGGATACCACTTGGCTTGCACTATACCCAAACTCTTCACCACCAACAATAATGTACTGGAGACTTAATGGCAATATTTTGCTCATGAACTCCACCCCAAACACATCCTGTAACTACCTCCTATCAAGAAAAGTCAACTATCAGAATCTAGCTGAATGCACATACTTCTCTGAATAATGACTAACTTTCTACACTCAATAGCCTGCAAATGGAACTGTTTGTACTCAAAACTATCCTCAGTATACCCAGGTCATAAACACAAGGATAGTCAAAATAAACTTGAATGACTTTGATGTTTTTAGATTAAATTAAAAAAAAAACTGTATTTGACTATACTAATAGGGATTATTTTCTATTTATCATGTCATGCTCATTCATAATTGGACAAGTGATTGAAATCAGCGGATCCCATTCCCCTAACTGGGCTGCATTCTTTAGCCTCAGTGGGAGAGGATGTACCTAGTCCTTCAGTGTCCTGATGTGCCAGAGTAGGGTGATACCCAGGGAGGCTCTTCAGAGGGGACAGAAATGGAGAGACGGAAGTACAGGGTGTGTGAGGGGGTGACTGTAAAGAGAAGGGGACTGAGATTGGGATGTAAAGTGAATAAATAAATAAACTAATGGAAAAAATTACAATAATACTCAGACACATTATGGAAAGAGACATGTATAGTGACCAACACTTATGTAATCCATATCTGTTTGTCAAAACAGAAAACCACTAGAACTGTGATCTTACTAATCAAATCCCTCTATTTATTTATTGGACCATGTAAGACGAACTCCAGTAATCAGGACATTGCATACCCTCATTCAGGTAGCCCACTATCAATTTTAACAGTGTAATTTTTTTTTTCTTTTTCTGTACTATGGCCTGACTTGTAAAAGGTTTCCTTGATATTTTAAGAAATTTGTTTGAGACTTTATTTTAATGTGAACAGGAAGAAACCTAAGACTAGACCAAGAATACTGTTGAAGCTCCATGTTATGAGGATCTAATTCTAAATCTAAATTCTTTTTAGTGGATATTTCATGTATTTACATTTCAAATGTTATCCCCTTTTCTGCTTTCCCTTCTGGAACCCTCCTCCTATCCCCCCTTCCCCTGCTTCTATGAGGGTGCTCTCCCACCCAACTTCCCACTACCACCTCACTGCCCTGGCATTCCACTACACTGGGAAATTAGCCTTCACAGAACCAAGGGCCTCTCCTCCCATTGATGCCTAACATGACATCCTCTGCTACATATGGTGCTGGAGCCATGGGTCCCTCCACGTGTACTCTTTGGTTGGTGGTTTATTCCCTGTTATAGCTGCCTCCTGAGAGGCTATGTCAGTGCCTGGCAAATACAGAGATGAGTTATTGAGCATGGGGACCCAAATGGAAATGTTAGAGAAGGGACTGAAGGAGTTGAAGGGGTTTACAACCCTATAGAAAGAACAACAATATCAACCAACCAGATCCCCAGAGCTCCCAGAGGATGTAAATTCTTGATCCTTGAGGGAGAAATGTCCAAGCTAAAAGGTGCCCAACACTTCCTAAACAACTGAAAAGGAAAATATTTACACATAAGGTGAAGTAGCTGCCATCTAGGAGTGATAGGCTCCATCCTGCATTGTCAGAAGATCCTGGCACCATTATCTACATGGTGCTGATTTTGAAGGCATGGAACATATAAGATTAGGGCCATCATAGAAAGCAGCAATGTGTGGTAAGGTCAGAGTCCTTATGACAATTCTTATTTCATTTATGAAGGAATAGAAAAAAAAAACTAATTTTTCCCAAGTTTAAATAAATGTCATGTCAAAAATATGAAGAAGATAATTCAAGTGCTGATAAAGCCTACTGTTCTTATCAATATTAGGATGATGACTCTGCACCCATAACCTAGGTAGTCTTATCAACTACAAAGATTAATGTCCTGTGCTTGATAGCTGAAATACTTTTTGTGGATGTAGAAACTGACTCCTGCACATTGTCCTCTGAATCTTACACACAACCAAAGTATATAAATAACTGCATCCTAAGTACTCAAGGTAAAGTGTTATCTAAGTATGTTAGACCTTTAACTCATTGTCCTGAGCATTAATGCCNTATATATATATATATATATATATATATATATATATATATATATATATATATATATATATATATATATATATATATCTTTCTCATTTACGTATCTTATAGCAGCCATGTTTATACTTCTTTTTCAATGGTGAAAAATTTTTCTTAGAAAGATTTATTTGTTTGGGTTTTATTGCTGTGAAGAGTCTCCAAGACCATGAACACTCTTATAAAGATAAACATTTAATTGAGGCTGGCTTACCATTTCAGAGGGAGCATGAAGGCTGCTGGCAGAGTGGTGCAGAAGGAGCTGAGAGTTCTGAATCTTGACCTATAGGCAGCTTACATATAATAGTAAACTAGGACTAGCTTGAGCGTTTTCAGAAATCAAAGTCCACTGACCAGTGATTTACCTCATTCAACAAAACCACATCTACTCTAAGAATACCACAGGACCTAATTGTGCCAATCCCATAGGACCTACCATTCAAACACATGAATGTATGGAGATCTTTCCTTTTCAAGCCATCATACACAAAATTTTGACAGTATATAGTCATATTTATTTAGACATTGTATATTGCTCATCATAAAGATAGTGCAATGATTCAGAAATATCTCAAAGAAATCATGTTGAATGAACAAGCAGAGAAAATATGCTGTAATATTTATGTTATTGCTAATATGATGTTTTCCAAATTCTAATATGATTTTAGGGATATCAATTATGCCTAGAAGTTGCCTAATTTGTAATGTAAGAAGAAATCACTAAAAAAGTAGCAACAAAGATGTTCCTTGTTGTGAGGAAATAATTTATACATTGACCTTAGTCACAATTAAATGTTAATTTATGAGATAACTAAAATATCATGCCCATATATATGAATATATACCACATATACAAACAAAAGTAAGCCTATTTCATACCTATTAGAATTTGATTTAAGGCATATTATCTAGTTAATTTTATAATATTAAGCACCAATTGCAAAAAAAAAATACTGATTTAGATAAGGAATCAAAGACAAATAGATGCATGGATGGATAAATGGATAGGTGGATGGACGGATGGATGGATGGATGGATGGATGGATGGATGGATGGATGGATGGTTGATGGAAGAGAGAGACAGAGAGAGAGACAGAGAGAGCACTATATCATAGATAGGTGATAGATGAATGTATGATATAAGCAATCTGTAACAATATATGTAATTTAATTATTTGGAAATGTGTTAAAATATGCAGTGGAAATTTACCTGTTGAGATCTGTGCCCTCTTGACCCAGGTGATTGCTTTAGCAGTGGTGTGGGAGTATGTCAAAGTGCATATTACTGAGATTGTTTTATTCTTACTAAAGTAAATTGATACCCCAAGACACTATATCATCATCTTTAAAAAGTGACATCTTAAAAAAAATTATTAGATGCAATTACCATGAGTACCACTAAAGCTCTATTTTGTGAAATTCATTGTGATTTTGGATCCCAAAATTGTGTAAGGACTTCTACTCCTGGTAATGGCCACATGTCTTAGCCACAGCTGAGTGCTTAGGACTGCAGTTATGCCATAAGATGGCATAAGTCTTTTAGAACCCCCCAAATTTTATTTTGCCCCTCAGGACAACTAACACAACTTAAAAAAAAAGTACATTCCTTTTCAGTGAGGAAGAACATTCAAAATGCAAATTGTCAAATGCTTTTGGAAAAGAACAAATTTTACATTTTTCTGCTTGCATGCTTGAAGAATTCTTTCGCATTTTTACATATGAAGCAGTAGCTAGGCTTACAATTTGATTTTTCAAATTGTGGTTTCCTTTCATTTTGAGGTTTCTTTCTTCTAGATAAATTATCTTTGAATGATTGTAGCTACATCGATAACATTGTAATCTTTTCAAACAATAGTGATCAGAACTGCTTGGTTTATATAGCAGCACTCTCAAAAATTACCTCTGAGATTATGTTATGTATTTAATAATTTCTGTGACTTTTGCTTCCCCAGGAGTCCCTAATTATTCCAATCCTCTGTGCTGCAGTGATTCAGATTTCAATTGCATCTATGTCATAAAATTTTATATCTTAAATTTTCTTTTCTTGCATGAAGTGCTGAATCACAATGTACCTGAGCTGTTTGTTGGTCTAGGGATTCAGAATATGTTCATTTTTTTGTGTGATACAAACATCTCTACCACCGGTTTCTATAATCATCACTGTGTAGGCATACATTTCTTTTCTGTTCTTGTAACATAATTTTTTTTTAAATAGCACATTATTGTTATGTTTTTTCCTCACCCAAAATTCTGGGAGAACTTCTACACACACACACACACACACACAGAAACACACACAGAAACACACACACACAAACACACATATATTAAGATATTTTGAATATCATATATACACACATATATTTAGGTTTGTGTATATCTACATACATATATAGATAGATAGATATATAAATATAGTATTAGATATGTTTATGTGTGTGTATGTGTAGGTAAATATATGTGTATATACATTATAATATTCTATATTTCTACATATATATGTGCACATATACAGATATCTGTATCAGGTATCATATATACATATCTGTATATACATACATATATCTATCATGCACACGTATATGTATCTAGATACATGTACATATAGAGAGAGTTATATGTACCTATACACATATGTATATATATATATATATATACAAATATATGTATCTATATACAAGAACATGTATGTGCAGATTTTCCATTTGAGAAAACTTATTTTGCCTTTGCCAGTGGATACCAATTGCAATAGCTTCCTATTTAGAGGTAGGACCTCATTATCTACTTCTGCCTCTCACTTCTGGATCCTGTGTAGCTTGAACTTATGCAGGTTTTATGTATTTTGCCACAGTCTCAGTGAGTTTACATGTACACTCATCCTGCTGTATCTAGAATACTTTGTTCCTTTGGAGTCATTCATCACATCTGGCCCTTAAAATCTTTCTGCCTTTTCTTCTGTATAGATCCCTGATCCTTCAAGGGAAGCATTTAATTTACTATAGTATTTATAACTGATGCACCAAAGTCTTTCATTCCCTGACCATTGTCTAGTTGTGTGTCCTTGTCTTAATTTCCATTTACTGTAATAAGATACTTCTCTAATGAGGCTGAGTGGTGCTCTGAACAATGGGAATAGCAATATGCTATTAACAATAACTTTTTTGCTATGTTTGTTCCTTTAGCAGAATAATAGCACAAGGTTTTTCCCTAGTTCCCTGACCTAGCCTCTCTGAGCTTCTTGGCTGTTTTATCTCCTCAAGTATTGGGTCTATCTCATGCAGTAGGCATTGAATCCAATATAATAAAATAGTTGGTTATTTTCACAACATTTATGCCACTATTGCACCAACATATTTTGCATAAAACAGTTACACTGCTGTTTTAAACTGCAGGAATTTTAGCTGTGTCAGACTTAATGATTACCTTTCTATCCTGGTAGCCTACAGAGTACCCTTAGCACCCATAATTATTAGTCAGTGTGGGCCTGGGTACCAGAGGCTTTCCATGGAGATCTCTGGCCTGGCCTGGTAAGAGAGTTCTGGCAAAAGGAAGCAAGTAGGGGAAGGGAGGGGAAGTCACTTCCTCTGCTTCCACTGCCCTGGTTGGTTCCACCTCCATCTCTGCCATGCCTTCCAGGTTACTCAGTTACTCCTTGCTGCCTTGCACTGAGTTGGGCTGGACCACCTAGAGACTGATTAGCCAGTGAGGACTGCTGCAGAGTTTCAGACAGCGTTTCAGGACAGCACACCTCTTCCCAAGCTCTTAGGACAGAAGGCTTGGATGAAGGAGTAGTTCTCACACATCTCTACTTTTCTCCGATAGAATTCTTATATACAGTTTTGGAGTGGCTAAGGGTCTGACAACAGGTACTTCTCATTGAGCTTTGGGGAAAAACTTATTTGCACGTGGGAGGACTTGGCACTGCTCCTATGTGACTGATGGCCACATACCTCTCTGCAGGGGGCTGTGGGAGGCTGTAGCTATCTGACAGGAGCCAGGGACCCAGGAGGTGTTGCCAAACACCTGCTGTCTCATGAAGGTGGAAGTCACCACCCATCAGGTCACTGGGGTTCCAGACCTTTGCTCGACCTGGGACCAGGCTGCCTGTACACAGCTTACCACCCCACAAGTCAGTACATTTCCTGACAGAAGAAAAGTAGTAACCATATTGGCTTAGCCCAGTTTTAGTGATCTTGACAAATATAAATGACTCGGGAGCATTCTGTGGAAAAACAAATAACTGTTTGAGTGCTTAATTTGATGTGATAGCAAGATTGTCACAAATATTTTTGATATAGGTGAGAAAGACACAGGATGTTTATTTAGTAACAGTCTATTTACCTAAGGGATTAAAATAAGTTAGGGTTATTTTAAAATTGTTACAAAAAATGAACCCAGAATGAATGTGTACCTAATATAGAATAAGAATGGAAAATACATAAAATGTCCTAAAAGCATCTTTGTTAAGTATGAATTAATAATTCATCAAAAAGTGCTGCATAGCTATTTTAAAACCATGCAGCAACGCTTTGAAACACCCTCAACATCTAAGATAAAATATTTGGTGGATATGAGGATAGCACTATTTTAGCATTATGTTAGTAGATCTTACTAACTAGAGGTTAGAGAACTGAGTGCAGCTGATCATTTGGACAAATGATGCATTTCACAAAGTTCCTATACTTTTTGATAAATAATGAGACTTACAAATATGCACATGAAACTCAGAGAAGTGTTTTTTTGTTTGTTTGCTTGCTTGCTTGCTTATTTATTATTGTTTTTAACCAAAACAGCAATTGGGAAGAGAGAAATATAGCTATTTTAATTTTTCATTTTTACCTGTTAAAATAGAAGTAAATAGATAAGTAAATATATGTATTCTTAGGAAAAGCAATGTCACAAGAAAAATTCTAAATATAGCTCTACAATAATTAATTGAAAATTTTTTGAAAAAATATAAAAAAATAAAAAAATAATTAATTGAATAAAAATCTTGTGAGCTATTAAGGCTAACTATTCTTACAGGTAGTAGGTATTCTGAGTTTAAAATAATCCAGCATTACTATGCATACTGTAGTTGAAATATGTTGTTTTGAAATGTATGCTTATGCCTCTTTTGTATTTCTATTCAAGCCTATGTTATTTTTGTTCCAGAATGTCACACAGGATTAAAAAGTTAAATATTATTAAATAATCTTTCTGCAAACTTACAAGTGAGTGTTATAACAAATACATCATGAAATCATGAATGATTTTGGAATCAAATAGACTCAGAAAACTAATACTAATAATACTACTAATATAATAATATTATTATCTTTCTTTCCCTTCATGGAGAAGTTGACAGAAAATATATGAAAAATAATGAAATTTATTATTATGTATTTAATAAATTAATAATTATAGTATATGGGACTAGCATTCTGTCCATTGCTTAAGAGGACAAAGAGGAAATTTGATCTCAATTATATACTTATTCTGTATTGAAATAACTGGAAAGGCAGCTTCTATAACTGTAAGGAACTATGCTTCTTCCAATAACAGCTGTGACACAGGTCATGTGACCCTTGGGCAAAATACACAGTTTCTTAGACTCAGTATAGCCCTGTCTCTTGTTGGGTTTGGGAAAATTGTTACCTTAATTTTTAAGTTTGAAATTCGCATCAAATACGGTAATAACACTATGAACACCCCACATTTGTTAATACCTTAAGGTGCCCTTTTACAGATTTATTATTAGAATAGCAAACATATAGGGAAAAAAAAGTCATCACATTCTTTTGATCCACATACATATATTTGTTTGAAAGCTACTCAGTCAATTTGTAGGGTAACAAAGGAAGAAATGGAGTGATACCCTGACCTGTATTTAGCTATCGCCTACTCTTGGAGATCTTTTAATTTACTCTCCATCTAAATGCAAGAACACTATGTATCCTGTGTGGATAGATGGTTTTGTGTACGGTAATATAGGATAATTAAAAGTGATGACTGCAGCCTATTACATTTGGAAGTCAATGCTTTTTGAAACAAAGGTATTTTGGTGGCCTTTCACTTTCAATTTAGTTTAATGTCGTGAAGGAAGAAAAATATTAATCATAAGTCTATTGTTACAATGTTCAATGGGACCAATCTAAATGGTTTTGGATTCTTACCCTTCCAATAACTATTTTTAATCTCCATGTTCTTTCAGAGGAAAAGGTATTTTCTTAATCAGTATGTTTTTCCATGAAAACAAAATTTTATGATTCTGTTTATAGAGTTGTGTAGAAAAATGTGCATAATTATTGTACACATCCAGCTTTAAATTAAATGATAAGTTTATGTTAAACTCTATAAAATAAAAATATAATATAATGGTATTACATTGAAGGGCTGAGTTAAGATGGGTGACTGGTTAGGTGAATGTAATCAACCAAAATAAAACTCCTGTGAATTGTATTGAGAAAAACTCATATGAATCATATTACTCCATGATGTAAATTTTAAAATTCAAGGACTAATATCCACATATCAGTGAATGCATACCATGTGTGCTCTTTTGTGATTGGGTTACCTCACTCAGGATGTTTTCTAGTTCCCTCCATTTAACTAAGAATTTCAGGAATTGATCGTTTTTAATAGCTGAGTAGTACTCCATTGTGTTAATGTACCATATATTCTGTATCCATTTCTCTGTTGAAAGACATTAGGGTTCTTTCCAGCTTCTGGATATTATAAATAAGGCTGCTGTTATCCAAAAACCTTCAAATACCCAAGATACAATTCACAAGGCCACATGAAGCTCAAGAAGAAAGAAGACCAAAGTGTGCGTGCTTCAGTCCTTCTTAGAAGGAGAACAAAATACTCACAGGAGCAAATATGGAGATAAAGTGTAGAGCATAGAGTGAAGGAAAGGCCATCCAGTGATTGTCTCACTGGGCGTGGTGGTGCACACCTTTAATTTCAGCACTTGGGAAGCAGAGGCAGGCAGATTTCTGAGTTTGAGGCCAGTCTGGTCTACAGAGTGAGTTCCAGGACAGCCAGGAATACACAGAGAAACCCTGTCTCAAAAACAAAAACAAAAACAAAAAAAACCAAAAAAAAAATAAAAAATAAAAAAAAATAACAAA
Organism: Mus minutoides; assembly: GCA_902729485.2. Classification (NCBI taxonomy): domain Eukaryota; kingdom Metazoa; phylum Chordata; class Mammalia; order Rodentia; family Muridae; genus Mus; species Mus minutoides. The sequence continues at coordinate 9,408 of LR753000.1, read as the reverse complement.
AACAGAGATTGTCTCACCAAGGGATTCATCCCATAAACAATTCCCAAACCCAGACACTATTGTGGATGCCAAGAACTACATGCTGAAAGGAGCCTGACATATCTGTCTCCTGAGAGGCCCTGACAGAGCCTTATAAAGACAGAGGCAGATGCTTGCAGCCAATCATTAGACTGAAAGTGGGGTCCCCAATAGAGGACTTAGAGAAAGGACTGAAGGAATTAAAGGGGTTTGCAACACCATAGGAGGAACAATAATATCAACCAAACAGACTCCCCCCCCCCCC
>LR755139.1:754605-832255 GCA_902729485.2 Mus minutoides | reverse complement strand
TGGGTAGGGGAGCAGGGCGGGGACGCGGGAGGGTAAGGGAAAATTTCTAGATAACATGTGAAATGTAAATGAAGAAAATATCTAATAAAGAGAGGAAAGAAAAAAAAAAAAAAAAGATAAGACAGAAGATATTCTGCTCTGCTACTGTCTGAGGCCCTGTAATTGAAGTCTTGTAATTAGCATGAAGTCACCAGCTTAATCCTACTCAAAAAATATCACACAACGCAGGAAGGAACAATTGCTAAGGGCCTATTTACAGGAGAAATGTCCAGAGCATCAGAGAGAAGATGGCCTGAGATCCCATGTGTAGATCATAGGTGCCACTATTATAGCAGATAATATTACCTCTGGCTAGTGGTATTCCTGTATCCATCTATCCCTTGGTCTATTTGGAAGCAAGGGTATAGGTATCAACAAGCTCCAAGTTAGGTTAGCTGGCTTCTCCTTTCCTCATCATTTTCTTTCTTTATCCTATGCATTCTGCCCACAAACAAGAGTTGAGACTCCTTAGTGGTTCCAGCTGTTTCCTAGATCCTGAGCACATTGAGTCGGGGCTCTGAGGAAAACAGATAGTTCTGCCTTAATTAAGTTCTGCCTTACAGCTAGGTGCTGATGCCTCAGAATTGAAGCCTTGAGGTGCTTCTCGGACATGGAAGTACTCAGAGCTAGATATCTAGGAACTGTAGAGCTTTTAGCAAGCCACTTTACTTCTGTGCATCCCAGTGGTCTTACCTATACACTAGAGATAATAATAGTCTGAGAAATCAAGTTTTAAGGAGATGAGAAATGAACAAAGGCCACTAAGGACACAAAGAGACAGTGAACATGAGAAATCAACCCTGGATCCTTATCACCACACCCACCAAATCTATCTACAATTGTACAAAAAGAAAAGAGAAGGACAGCTATACTAAGACACATGATTCTTACTAGTATATGCCTACAACATCTGTCCATCTAATTATCTAGGACCATCTATTAAGAGATATTTTGGGAGCAATTTTGGCCATAAACATGAACATGAGAGAAATCCCATTCCCTACCCAGTGATGGCATGGGCAAATAAATCTGTAACCTACCACAAAAAACATTGTTGTGGACAAATGTTCCCTGGTTTGATAACTGACATCCCTGGGCATAGTTAATGACACCAAATTCACTGTTTTCGTCTCCCTCCCCTCCCCCTTCCCCTCCTCCTCCTTCTTCTTCTTCCTCTTCACTCCCTCTCTTTGGTAGCCTGATGACAACCTGTCCTACTCACATTTTAGCCTGCATCAAGAAAATGTGGGATGTATGGAACTAAGATTTGTGTCACAGACTAAACCCTGTACCAGGAGTTAGTGGCTCTGATTTCTAGCACAGGGTTTAGCATTTAGTATACATGTGACTTCCTGGACCCTCAATTAATTAATCTGTAAATATGGGCATAATATTAGAACCTTCTCCACAATGTTGTTCTAAGAATTAAAGAGATAAAGTACAGCTGGGACAAGATATACAAGTCAGAGTTTCTATATTTTATTAGGTTCAGCCAAAATAATCTCATATATAAGGCAAACATAGGAAGACTCTGAAAGGTTAACAGGAGAAAGTAGACTAGAGACCATGGCAACCATAGCACAGTGCAATGATGGGGTTTCTGGGGTTTCACATTGCTCCTTGTGTCCCAGAATGTGTACAAAGAAGCAGCCTCTTAGCCCAACAAACTGTGTAAGAGAAGGATTAGTACAACACATTTAAATAAAATAAGAATTTTCACTATATAATACAACACTAAAAGTATCCAAGATATAATCAAATCACTTGTCATGACAATCTACAAACACTGAAGCAAATCAGATGGTGAAAATATCTAACAAGATTTCAAAACAATGATTACAAAAATAATTTAGCAATCAATTACAAGCGTGCTTGAAGCAAATAACAATATAGACAATCTTATTGAAGAAATGAGAGCTATAAAAGGAAGTACATTTTTTATCTGAATAACATAATCATAGAAGCAGGCATTTCTCTTGACATGCTCCAGTGTGTGTTTGAAACAACAGGAGAATCAGTGAACTTGAATGGACTACAATCAAATATGCTTGGTCAAAAAAGGAAAGAGGAGGAGGAGGAGGAGGAGGAGGAGGAGGAGGAGGAGGAGAAGGAGAAGAAGAAGAAGAAGAAGAAGAAGAAGAAGAAGAAGAAGAAGAAGAAGAAGAAGAAGAAGAAGAAGAAGAAGAAGAAGAAGAAGAAAAGAAGAAGAAATTTGTTACTGGAAAAAAAATGAACAGAGCCTCAAAAACAGTGAGAAGGATCAATAGTCATAGCATCAAATCCTGAGAAGGTGACTAGAATCCATGTGGCCCTGAGGAAGTGATGACTAAGAGTTTATGATCTGCTAACAGGAAGAAATCTATATTTTCACAAAACTGAGTGAACCCCAAACAAGAGAATATTTTTCTAATATGTACCAAAATAATCACAAAATTCTGAAAACTAAAGACCAAGGGAAATATTGAAACAAGGTACAATGGCATGCTCCTCATAAGGAGAAAGAGAACAACAGCACATTTCTCATCAGAAACCATGGAAGTCAGAAGGAGTTGCGTGTTTTAAAAGGACTGTCATCCTGGAGTCTATATCTAGCAAAGTACCCTTCTGAAGGAAAATCAAGAAAAATTGTCAGCAATAGACCTTACTTTCAGGACACTCAAAGAAATGGAGGATAGAAAACAAAAACAAGATAAGTACACTTATATTCAGCATCTGATTCATGTACAGAACTATGACAATTGTTAACAACAGGCATTTCTGGAAGGGAGAATTATAAGATGGGTTTTCTCTTTGTTTTTCTGATTTTATACGAATTACCCAGCTAAGCATGCTTGTGTAATTAGAAAAAATGAATGTACACAGAATGAAAGGCTGCATATAATAAAGGTACATTTCTCCTGGAAATAAAAGAGAATGTGATTCCTTACCATCAGGGAAATTTAACAGGGCTTCATAAAGGAGGTAGTGTTTGATTTACTAACTGGAAGGGTACATGGATTCAGGAGGGAAACAGCATGACAAAAAATCTCAAGGAATGGTAGTGCATGCCTGTGTTTCCAGCATTTGGCAGATAGAAGCAGGAAGATCAGAAGGTCAAGGTTATTCTTGTCTATTTAGCTAGTTCAAGGCCAAGCTGGGATTCATGAGACACTGTCTCAAAAATTCAAAAGAGAGAATGAGTGCACAGGGATGGAGCTGAGCAGCAGAGCCAACCTACAGAGCTGAGGAGGGAGTCAGTTGATTCTCCATATTTACCAGGAGACTCCTCCAAAAATCTTCTTTTCCTTCTCCTCCTCTTCCTCCACCCACTCCTCCTCCTCCTCCTCCTCCTCCTCCACAAATCACTAACCTCTTTTTTTGTTATTGGATAATTTCTTTATTTACATTTCAAAAGTTACCCCCTTTCCCTGTTTCCCCCCTCCCAGAAACACCCCATCCCATCGTCCCTCTCCCTGCTTCTATGGCAGTGTTCCTCCACCCCCCTCTCCCACCTCCCCGCCCTCGATTCCTCTACACTGGGACATCTATCAAGCCTTCATAGAACCAAGGACATCTCCTCCCATTGATGCCTGACAAGGCCATCATCTGCTACATATGCAGCTGGAGCCATATGTACTCCTTGGTTGATAACTTAGTCCCTGGGAGTTCTGGGGAGTCTGGTTAATATTATTGTTCTTCCTATGGGATTCCAAACCCCTTCAATTCCTTCAGTCCTTTCTCTAATTCCTCTATTGAGTACCCCGAACTTAGTCCAATGCTTGGCTGAGAGCATCCACCTCTGTATTTGTCAGGCTCTGGCAGGGCCTCTCAGGAGACAGCCATATCAGGCGCCTGTCAGCACTTCTTGGCATCCACAATAGCGTCTGGCTTTGGTGACTGTATATGAGCTGGATCCCCAGGTGGGACAGTCTCTGGATGGTCTTTCCTTCAGTCTTTCCTCTACACTTTATCTCCATATTTGCTCCTGTGAATATTTTGTTTTCCTTCTAAGAAGGATTGAAACACCCACCCTTTGGTCTTCCTTCTTCTTGAGCTTCTTGTGGTCTGTGAGTTGTATCTTAAGTATTCAGAGATTTTCCCCTAATATCCACTTATCAGTGAGTACATACCATGTGTGTTCTTTTGTGATTGGATTACTTCACTCAGGATGATATTTTCTAGTTCCATCCATTTTCCTGAGAACTTCATGAATTCATTGTTTTTAATAGCTGAGTAGTACTCCATTGTGTAAATGTACCACATTTTCTGTATCCATTCTTCTGTTGAGGAACATCTGGGTTCTTTCCAGCTTCTGGCTATTATAAATAAGGCTGCCATGAACATAGTGGAGCATGTGTTCTTATTACCAGTTGGAACATCTTCTGGGTATATGCCCAGGAGAGGTATTGCTGGATCTTCCAGGAGAAAGTGGGGAATAGCCTCGAAGATATGGGAAGTTACACTCTCAGAAGAGGAAAGAAGGAAGAAGGAACTGCAAGTAGACAAAGGAGGGCCACCCTGCTCCTTAGAGAATTAATGTGCTGGTTAGGCCACTGCATTTGCAGCTCTGACTTCAAGCAAAGCTCACATTCCTTCAATCAGACCTACCTCCTGGGAAGGAATGTTCTTTCTTTCTTGTAAGTGTTAGCCTCACACACACACCCATCAGTGTGTTTATGTGTCCTCTGGAAAGGGTTCAAGATGGTGAAGTATCTAAATGAGTCCCAAAAAATGCAAAGAGTAAAATTAGAGGAAAAACATTCAAGCTGAGCTGGCCACATAGCTAGTAGCAAAGAAAAAAAAGTGGAAATTTTAGAACTGAAATCCAAGTGAAGGTAACAGGCCTCCACCATTGTAAGGAAGGTTGAGGTCACTTTCATAGTTTCTTCTGTGATAGGATCCCTCACACATTTCAAAGAGAGGTTGCTGTGTCAGTGGGTTAGTTCCTTGTGGTGAAAAGGGCTACTCTGTTATGCCCTGGATTAGAAAGAGAATCCCAAAGCAAGTCCCTTGACCAGAGTGCAGTGTGTATGGAGTGATGGGCAGCCTCCATCCAGGAGGCACAGATACTAGGCCTGAAGCCAGGGGAGGAGCTACAATTTTGCAAGTCAGGGTAGGAAGTGAAGGAACTGTTGCAGCCAGGTTGTTGTGGTGGTGGTTGTGGTGGTGGCAGTGGCAGTGGTGATAGTTTGCTAGTCCAAATCCATCTGAAAGCTGGTTGAGAGAGAAGTGTGAAGGGAACATGTGGTGTTCAGGAGCATGTATTTCACAGACCTCCAAGACAGCTGTGAATTAGGCCTTCCTGTTTGTTTTGGTAAGTTGTTACTTTGGGTCATTCCATAGGACCTCTCTCTGCTAACAACCTCTTCCCTAAAGAAGCCCCCAAAGATGCTGACAAACTATCTTTGGTGTTCAAAGTAATCTAAACGTGCCACTGAAGCATTCTTTCCTCTCTCTTTCTCTTTTGCCATATCCTGGTCAAAATTAATTTGCAAGAGAAATAGGCCTTTGGCAGAGGAAAGCCATAATAGAAGCTGACCCTTCAATCTAGCAAGGTTCCCAGCCTAAAAGGACAACTAATGCCAAATCCTATGTGCTACCCGTATTGTACAGAGCAGAGTTCACTGAGTGGACTCAGTCTTCCTCTCTACTTCCTCCTGCTCACAGATTACTCTATGTCTTTGACAAAGGTTGGAAAGATACAGAAATGACTCTAAAATGGAGAAAAAGACTCCTTTACCACTATCACTACCTTGACCAGCATTATTGCCAAAGTGGACACCACCTCTGCTTCAACCTCCACAGTACCCCTACAATTTCCTCTATCAGTATCTACAGGACTCTAATGTTTCAAGCAGTTCAATGTGTCTTAATCAGCAATATGAGAGTATAGTGGATCCTTAGCTTCCACAGTAAAGATAATATAGGTTCAGTTACTGGATTTACCCATATAAACTGTTATCTGGATGGCTTGTGTACTAGGTATCTCTTTCCCAATTGGTTAATTAAGGGTTATAACAGGATATTAAATAAATGTTGTCGCAAAGATGACACAAAATCATCCAATATAAGTTATTCCAAATAGACTATTTCAATACCACTAGGAGCATCAACATTGCCATTCTTACTTAACAGATGTAGACACTGAGAAAGTATAGACTCGTGGAGAGTAGTAGAGTCATTCATTCATTCATTCAGCATTCATTGAGCAGCAACTCAGCACCAGGACTTAGACTTTGATGCAAGGTATTCAAAAGTGAAGAAGGAAGAGCCCTTAAAGTCTAGGAGAAAAGCAGTGAAGCTTAATAGAAACTACACAAAAGTAAGTGTTCTCCAGAAGCACAGGGACCAAAGAAAAGAGAAAGAAAGTAAGAAAGAAAGAAAGAAAGAAAGAAAGAAAGAAAGAAAGAAAGAAAGAAAGAAAGAGAGAGAGAAAGAAAGAAAGAAAGAAGCCGGCTTAGCCTGGCATTGCAGCTAGTTTTTAAATTGCTATTTCAAAACTACCTGACAAAAGCAACCTAAGAAAGGAAGAGTTTCTTCTGTAGTACAAGTGGAAAGATGCAGTCTATCAAGGAGGGACAGGACGGCATGGTGGCAGGAGCATGTCTCAGCTAGTTACATTGCATTCCTAACCAGGAAATAGAGAGCAAGTGAGGAGAACTACAAGTGCCCAGTTCATTCTCTCCTTTTCATTCAATCTAGGACCTCCACCCCAGGACTGTCACCCTCGTAAAATGGGTATTCTCACCTCAGTTAACACAATCTCCACATTTCATCACAAACATGTTCAGAGATTTGTGTTCAAGGTGATTCTATATTCTGTCTAGCTGACAATCAATATAAACTGTCAGAATCAGGACCAGAGAAGGCTTACCCTAGGATCTGATATTTATGCCAAGACCTGAAGGAGTAGACATTCCTAGCAACATCTATAATAAAATCTGCAAGTGAGGAGGCATAAAGTGATGTAACCTTGCTCTCTGGTTTTGTTTTATTTCCTTTTTATATCTCCTCCATGCAGCACTCACCTCCCCTCTGCAGCTTTTCCAGGACACTTCCACCACCATTACCTAATTTGAATGATGCAGTGTTCCTCTAGAATGAAAATGGTTTCTTCATGTTTGGGTTGAGGCCTCTGAGGCTCACAGAGAACTACTGACTTGCCTGTGTTCATACAGCTACAAGTGGTGCAGGGTCTGGCCCAAGAGCTGAGGCTCTGATGCTAGCTTGACATCCTCTTCTGGACAAGTTGCCTGCTGGCTATTAATAGAGTTTGGCCACACACGGTTTTGTATTTCTCAACTGAATCTCCATTTTCTCTTTTCCCTCTTCCACTTCTTTTCTCTCTCTTTCCTTTTTTCCCTCTCCTAACTCTCAGTTTTAAATCAACAAATGAATTTTCTTCAGAGCCATAAAGTCTAATTAATGCCATTTTTTTCTGGTTCTGTGGTTTGTAGTATTTTAACTCCTGAGCATCTCTTTACCACAAGTAAGACTCTGGCTCAGAAGCGAGATTATGTCTATGGATGGCTGTGGAATTAGCTAAAACTGCAGGGGTGTAGCCACATACCATCTTACAGGGCAAGAAGAGCATGTCTGTGGATTTGCTTCTAGGCAAATGCACCTTTTAGAGAATCGCTTAAGCTGATTCTTCCAGCAGCAGTCAGGAAGATCTGCCTTCCTCAGTTTTAACTAAAGGATTGATTTTGGGAATCTAGGTGGGCCTTCCTATTGACAGCCACTTTCAAGGGCACTTAAGCAAGGATAGAAGGAGATGGGTCATCTTGTCTCTGAAACCCCAATTCTCCAACTTCTGAGCAGTGGCAGATGCTGCCAGCCCCTGGCTTCCCTGGGAGCTGGGAGATAGTGCTCTCACTCAGCCAATCTTCCTCCTCCCTCCTCTGCTCTGTTATCAGCCTGGCAAGTCATATACTTATTACTATGACTAAGTGACAATTACATAAGCCCCCCATTTGATGTTGGGTTGGAAATGCTGTGGCTGAAGTGTTTTTGTTTCACACTTATAAGCTCGCCTGGCCATCCACATGAAAGCACTCTCACTCTATTTTGAGCCAGGTACTTCATGAATAAAACAGGATATTCTGCCAATTTCAGAACACACCTTTTATCATGCACTTTAAGGCCAGCTAGACATGCACATCCTCAACCATCACCCACCCTCCAAGCATCAGTATATACCAGTTCCAAAGCAGTGTCAAGCAAGAAATCAGTGAACTAGCTGACCAGCTGCATAGCACCTACATTTTCCTGAAACAAAGGCAGAGAACTCATTTCCTCCCATTGCAAGTGGCCTGAATTTGGAAGGGGTCTTTCCTACTGCCTGCCTAGCCTCTAACCTTGTCCTTGCATACTCTATGAAGAGCAAAGATCTGGACACTGGTTGGTGCCCACAACTCTTGACTGACTCAGTTCCTCTTTCTCTTTCCCAGCCAAGAGCCTCCTCTTCCTCGAATCCAAGAAATGTTTCTGAGACCCTGGTGGATATGTTTCACAGCACCTATTGAAATCTACTACAACAACATACTTGGGCTACTCTGATGGCTGAGATATGAGCAGCTATACCAGGGAAGATTTTACATGGAATGCCACCATACTTAAGTATGCAAAAAGCCAGCTCATCCTTGGGATTCCTTCCTTTAATTTTTTTCTGCCTTGGGAGGCTAGGAGTCATCCCCCACATTCATCTGGGTTTGCAAATCTTATGCTACAACTAAGGTTTTTGGCCAAACACACTTTCCTTCAGCTGGTGAAGCAACTTATGTCAGAAGAGACATGTCATCTCCATATGTTTGCCTTCTTGACACTGAACTCCTCCATGTCAGCCCACATAGAAAACCCTTTCAGGAAGTTCTGAGGAAGTCTCCTCCCTCCTTGAATGTGAGTCCTCTGAGAAAAGGCTCCAGAACCAGAGACTGCACACAAGCTGCAGGTATGGGGTAAACCAAGGCTCTGCTCCTCCCAAGTCCTCCACCAAGGCAATGCCAACACTCTTCTCTTGCTGGTGGAATGTGTCAGGCTCTGCTGAAAACCCTAAGCTTGGTTGTGAGTAGAGAGATTGGCTTAAGGAGTGGCTCATATTTTTCTTGGCTGCTGGCTAAATAGTGCAAGTGCTGTTAATCACTAGGGTAGGTGTGGGTGAGAACAGAAAAGAGGGCCAGCTGTTTCTGTGGAGTGGTAAATATGACAAGACTCAGTACAAAAGAAACGAGAGGCTTTTTAAGGGTTGTTGTCAAGAGAATGATTGCTTGAATATTCCTGAGGCTGCAGAAAGCAGGCTTGGACTTGAAGGCAATGACCCTCCCTCTACTCCCCCTCCAGTATCACTAACTTGACTATGGTGCTCTCACGCCTGGCACTGCTTTGCTTTCTGACCTACCTGCACAGGACTCCAGGCTTCCATGGCTTTCAGAGGTCCATCCCAAAGGACCTTAAAAATAGCAAAGCAGGGTTTCAAATTAAGGTCCTCTGAGGTCTGTAAATGCCCACATTACCGCCTCGCTGGCAAGAACGGACGTGGACACCAGAATCCTTCTGCAAGCATACCTTTATTACATCATGCGGAGGAAGAGGGCAAGCCCAAGATGGGTCCCACTTATATACACTTCAGTGAGACGTGTGTCGTCAGGATTGGCTGACTGCCCATTACCTCAAGTTACGCCCCGGGATGGGCGGTGACTTATGTAGCTTTGTCACAAGCGTATGTGCACTGAACTTGTTTGCTTGTCCCAGGCTGGGGGTGGTGACAGGATGTCGGCGCCATCTTGGAATGGCAGCAGAACCAGCTTGAGAGTGGCTCTCTACAGAGGTCAAGTTAGGTGCAGTAGCCTTGCAGTTTGTTTTGATTTGGAGACCACCATCATCACTACCACTACCACCACCACTACCCTGCATGGTATAAAATGGTCCTGGGAGCTCCAACAGTATAATTTTTCCAAATTTAACATTTCCAAAGTCATTTTGAATGGAGGCATGTTTGTGAGGTGGCCATCTCAACACAGAGTTTATGAAATGCATAGTGAGCCACGTGACTGAGCAGTACATGCAATAGCAATCACAAGGAAGGCTATCAAGAGACCTTAGACTCACTCTGGAGCTAAGACTGGCCTGGAACTCACTCTGTAACCTATTCTAGACTAGACCTCACCATTCCCAGTGCTTGGATTACAGGTGAGTATGATCATACCTGGCTAAAACTGTTCAACATTTTGACACATGCAGTCTATCTCTGAGAGATTCTGTGCTGAAAAATTCACCTACATACAGAAAACCTTTATGCCAGGAATAATATACCTCCACAAAACAGAAAAACCAGGATTCAAGTCAATCTGTGACATGTGGGAATAGTCAAACAGTAGTGCTCTATCTACTTAGCTTTCATTCCCACATAATTTGTGGGCCTGTTGCAAAATTAAATGTTGTCTTTCATATTTTTTTTTAAAAAGCATTATTGATATCAAGATAAACTAAGTGTGGGAAACCCAAAAGGAGTCCAAGACAGTTTTCTTTTAAGGTAGTCTCAGAAGAAAGAAAGGAGAAATTAAGGGGAAATACTGAAAAGGAATATATAAGGAAAACCAATTCAGTGTATGTTCCTGAATTTGTTACTACTGAGTAAAATTGGGGATCAGATTGCCTAGGGAACCTCCTAAGAACACAGTTGGATGTGCCTTGAATTATTTCTACCCAGGACATGGAAAAAAAAAAAGAAAGAAAGAAAGATTACCAGTTCAAGGGATGCTCCAGTGAGCAGTCATTTTTCCAGTTAAGCAGCTCTAGGGTAGGAAGCTGGGGCAACTGACATGGCAAAGGTGAACAGCTTGCCATTACAGTACAGTAGAAAATGGGAGAGAGGATATGGGGACCAAGGGCATGTGGTATAGCTGTATAGCTACTATGAATGCTAACTGTAGGAGCTGTAGGGAAGCTCAGTGTCATGTAAGAAGCCCTGGGTTTGATCTCCAATACCACCAAATAATATTTATAAAATAAGGGAAGTTTATGCAGGGTATTTCTAAGGGAGAGTGCAGAGTAGTGAGATTGCTTGTTGCTTTTTATAAATTAATTTTCTCCTTTGCTATTTTCTTTAGCAAACAGACCTCACGTTAAGATTGAAAAAGCATTAGTGCAGCAGTTTTCACACTTCAGCAGGCATCAGAATCACTTGAAGTGCTTGTGGCAACACAGTTGCCAAGCAGAAGCCTGACATCATGGGTCGGTCACCTGGCTGATCGCACAGGGCCCTTTTGCTGGCCCCACACTTGTTTTATTGCTCTGATGTTGCCATCTTGACATTCTTAATGCTTTCTTTTTCTTTTCAAAACTGGAAGCCAACATTTAATTTTGCATCTGGCCCACAAATTATGTTTCCAGTCTTGGCTGGTCTTACTCCCAAAATCCCTGCTTCAGTCCTTGTAGGGAACAAATTAGAAATGTGAATTTCTGAGATGCTCCAAATGATTCTGCTTATGGAGCATACCCAGAAAATTATAATATTCCAATGTCTTGTTTAAGGATTGTTCTCATGAAGTAGCCTCTGACTTCATTTAAGAAGAGGTTTACACCTGCTAAAGAGATGGATCAGCAGTCAAGAGCACTTGTTTCTCCTACAAAGGATCCAGGTTCGATTCCCAGTACCTACATGGTGGCTCATAACCATCTGTAAGTCCAGTTCCACTGGACCTGAACCTTGCTTCTGCCCTCTGTGTATACTAGGCATGAAAATGATTAACAGACATACACACAGGCAAAATATTCAAACACATAAGAATAACACCCCAATAACTGCTGTGCGGTGGTGGCACACACCTTTAATCCCAGCACTTGGGAGGCAGAGGCAGGTGGATTTCTGAGTTCAAGGCCAGCCTGGTCTACAGAGTGAGTTCCAGGACAGCTAGGGCTACACAGAGAAACCCTGTCTCAAAAAACGGAAAAAAAACCCTAATAACCAAGAGAGAGAGAGAGAGAGAGAGAGAGAGAGAGAGAGAGAGAGAGAGAGAGAGGGGGGAAGGAAGGAAGGAAGGAAGGAAGGAAGGAAGGAAGGAAGGAAGGAAGGAAGGAAGGAAGGAAGGAAGGAAATAATAAGTTCAGCTCCTGAGAGATGGAAGCAGAAGGTCAGCCTGGGCTACATAATGGGAAAAAATGTTTACAGACAACTACTTGAGAGAAGAAAAATATATTTCAGGTCAATCAGAAACCAAGATATGCTATCTCCTAAAGGAGAATCAGGATAAGATATCTCAAGCATTTGGGACAAGAGGGTAATGACAGCACTGGACTTTGTACCACCCTTTGGAACTCTCAGCACGGGTCAGTTCCTTTCTATTTGAACAGCATTGAGTAACCCACCCTCAGTCTAGCTTTCATTACTTGTGAAATGGGTTGACATGATCTGACACACAGAGTTCTACCCAGCAGCTGAAGGCTTTGCAGCCATAATTCACAATTCTTGTTTTCTGGAAGGCCTCATCTCTCCCTTATCCACTTCACCAGACTGTGAGTTCTTTATGGAACAGGATCCATCCCCATTCTGCTTAGCAATGGGATCTGCTGGAGTTCAGAGGCTCTTGAGGATGGAGCTAAGGCTGTGGGAGGGAGACAGAGTTGGTAGAACTGGCTCCCACAGCACCAAGCCTCACCAGTCTAAGAGTCCAGGAAGGTCCCAGCCACTGTGGGAATGTCAGTAAGATTTCCAAAAAGGTATAGCTGGAGACAAGAGCCACTGTAACCTCCACAGGGTCATTGCTCTAAATAGTGTTATAAGAAATCACTGTCATTACCCAAAAGAAAGATTCTGGTAGCAAGAGAAAAGAACAGGACACAGATGCGCATGGACCTGTTCTCTGCCACTAACCTGCACTTCTCTAGGTATATCTTAGAGATAGCCTATAAAGGTAAAGATGATATATGTAGCCACCACCCTTGTTACAAGCTGGAAACTCATCAGTGTTAATCCAAGTAGCTAGGGAGTTAGGCCTCTTGGATCAATGCTGGAAAGGGACTCTCAAGGGTCAGGGAAGAAATTCACTTTGTAGTGTTGGCTACCATTGCCAGTAGGCTAATTAGGTGCTTCTTGCACCTGCTGTTGAGTCAGGTCTCTTTGGATTTCTTCCTCTTAAATCAGGGCCAGTGATCTTAGCCAACAGAGAGAGCCAGCTGCTGGAAACTTGGAGTCCTAGGATCTACCAATATGACAGTGACCCAGTCAGATGACCTTCAGCAAAAGCTTTGGCCTCAGTTATCAGGTCTTCTGGGTCCTTGGAGCACAGATGCTCAAGAATTCTATGATTTCAAGAAATGAGATGAGACAGAAACACCTCTGAGCCTCAACAGGTCTGTTGGATGCTACACCTAGAGGCATCCAGGCCAAGCTTTGGATAGCATCAAGAAAGGGGTGTTATAAATTGAATAACTGCTGAAACCAGAACCATTAGAGAACCATGGTGCCAACTGAGCCTTGGGCTTCTGAGATGATCAGTGATAGGAAAAAAAACTACTTTGGTTGAAATTTGGTTTTCAATTTATTTCTTCCCTTGTACTAGAACCACCCCTTGTAAATTTACCTTCCAAACCCCAATTTATTCTTCTCAATGGCTGTGAGGTAGCAGAGGGCACAGAGTCCAGAAGGCCCATTACATATGGTCTTTGTGCTAACATATCTATGCTTGGTAAACAGAGGCTGTACCTCAGTGAGCTTCATCTGTAAAATGACCATTACAAGAAGAGTTCCTGAAAGCCACAAAAATAGTTCTGTGAACCAAATGAGACTATTTGTACACACCTGTAAGAGCTTAACTGCCAGTTCCTTTGTATCAGAGTCCTAAAGCTGCCACAGCAAATTACCACTAACTTGGTAGTTTAAAGTAGCACACATTCATGCTCAACTGTTCTGCATATCAGAAGTCTGAAGTGGGTCACACTGAACTAAAATCAGGTCACTAGCAGGCTGCATCCCTTCTGGAAGCTAGAAGGCAGAATCTGTTTCCTCTCCTTTTCCAGTGTTTAGAGGCCACCTGTGTTCCTTGGCTCATGGCCCTTCCTTGAATCACTCCAGCCTCTTGTTTCCATTCTGACACCTCCTGCTACTGACACTCACACTCTTCTGTCCCTGTTATAAGAAGGTCAGTGCCTTTAGTACCAGATGTGGAGACAGTCATATTTGTGGCAAATATGACTTTGTAAATGGGATAAATCACCATTCTGGACATTGTAGGGGGTGACATCCTGGATTTTCTGGTGTGCCTAAGGTACCCCACAGTGGCCACTTCAGAAGTCTCAGGAACAGAGGACCCTAAGAGATGACATAGTTATTAAGTCGGCTCTATCTAACCTAGCTTCTTGGCTAAAATGTCAGCATCCAAAGACAGGGGCACACTCTGAGCATGCCCACTACCCAAGTGACCCTACCCTATCCATATGAAATGGAATGGATATAATGACACTTAAGATAACTCAAAATCCACTCTTCTCTCTTTAACAGGGGTAGTATTGTTTTGTGTTTCATTTTCACAAGTTCTGGGGGTAGAGGGACTATGGCAGAGTAAAGAATAGACTTCCCCCAAGGCACAGGGATGGAGTGGACATGTCTGGCAGGATTTCAGTCTGCTAGTACTTCCCATTGATCCCATTTTAAAAGAGAAGCTTGGGAGACCCAGAAAGTGGTACAGGCAGCAAGCAGCAAGACCTGAGTATGTGCCTCTCAGATCAAAGTCCAGGTGCTACTTCTTCATGATGTGGCTGCCACCTTGGGCCTTTTCTTTGTGGGTCTATATCTGTCTTCATTCTTGGGCTTGTATTAGTTTCAGTTATGTTCTCACACACTTGCATATACACATTCAAAATCTCAGTCACAACCTCACATGGACGCGCACACCCATGTATATGCAGAACCATTCCCACAGGCAAGATTCAAGGTAGCCTTCCTCCTTTACTCTAGGATTGCCATTGCTCCCTTCCCTGCCTTCCTCATGTGTCCATTTCCTGTCACTTCAGGGCAGGACCCGGGAGATGGGGAAGTACAAGTGGAGAGGAAAGAATAGATTTTGATATGTCTAGAGAATGGATGTCCAATCTACAAGTCCCAGAACATGATTTTCCTTTGTGGGCTTCTCAAGTTATGCAGTGACTAGGACACTGCGAGTCTAATCTAGACTTTACTTCTATCCATGGAATGGAGCATTTTGTTTTTCAGGAGTATAAAGATTTGTGGTATCAGGAAAGAGGGGTAACCATGTACTGCAGAACACTGTTCCCAAGCATAGCAGCTTTTACCATCTTAATAAGAGCAGTTCTGACTTACACAAAAGAGGAGGTCAAGTTTGAGCTTATAAGTGTTTCCTTATAGAAGGAGGGGTTGGACAGGGTCATTAGACTCTTACCTGAGTTTCTAGTGACACCTTTCTACACATTCTGCTAAGATCCATGTGGTTTTATTTAAGCTACATATGGTCCTGGGAGATGCTAGAGTAATAGAGTCTAGTAAACTAACCGGAGGGTGTTCTCCATCTATATAGCTCTAAGATAGTTATCTAGTACGGTGAGACTTTTGGTGACACAGCTACATTGGAGTTACCCAAACTTGCTCAAGTGCTTCTTTGTGCATATTTTGTAAGCTCAATAAACTCATTAATTTGCCAAGTTGGACTTAGATGGGATCTTGGTCTGCTCTTTTCTTTATCTTCTATCTGCTTATGTCTCCCCAAGATAAGTTCACACAGTGCTGTGCACATGCTGTGTGTGCACATCTGTCTGCATAAGCATTTGTGGGAGTATGCATCTGATTGTGTTTCTGGGCACAGGCATCCAACTATTGGTGTGCCAATCTGTTCATATCTTCCTGTGTGTGTGTGTGTGTGTGTGTGTGTGTGTGTGTGTGTGTGTGTGTGTGTGTATGCCCCTGCATAAGTGCACAAGTTGGCCCTCAGTTGTCAGACTTTTAGATTTGAGTGCTCCTGCCTCTTGCCTTTTTCAGATAGGCATTTGGGGCTTTAGATTGTCAGACCCTGATCACAGCTTCCATATGGGTATCAAATTGGTCAACAAGGACAAAGCCACAGGTCTCTGCCTTGTTCTCAGCCTACTGTAAATACTTAGATCAATTATGCTATGTGATTCTCCTTCTGGAAAAGCCTGTTACTCCCTTAAAGCTCCGTTCCAACACCTCTTCCCTGTGATGTTGTTACTTGTCTAGCAGCTTGCACCCTAGAAAACTTAATCACCCTCTTGTCTTAGCTCCTCGGTGCTTTGCACTTAGTCCTCTCATAGCACCTAGCAAATGATACTTCAAGGACTTCTGTCTCCATAGCTACCAAGTCAGACTGCCCTATCAGTTCCACTTATAGTATCCATTGCACTTTTGTTGAGTGACTGAAAGAATATCTACTGCTGTCCCTTGAAGACTCAGACACTATTTTCTTGACACACACTTCACTGACTAGTTTCTTTTACCAGTGAAAAATCCCTGATAAGATTGAGCACAAAGATCAGAAAACTGCAGTGGTTTAGCTCCTCACTCCACCTAATTCAGCCCTCACCACTCTCTCTGCAAAGTTCATAGAGATGTTCAAGCTGAAAATGAGAATAAATGCCCTTGTCATAGTAGGAATAAGGCTCTATGCCACTACTCCCACAGAAGCCCCAGAACATCTTTTCTTGTCTTCTCTTGCAGATTATACCTCTGGAAATCCTGTATAAGTGTTGGAATGATGATAATAGTCCCAAGGGCTGGATACCTACCCTCTGCAATGATAGGTACACATGAGGATCAAATGGACAGAAGCTGGCCAGGGTGTCTAAACAGAAGAGACTCTAAGAAACCCCATATCTATTCCAAGAACTGTAGCCTGCCAACATTGGGAAGTAAGATCTCCACATATCATCAGTCATGTTCCTTCAATGTGCCCACTACAACAAATGCAAGA
Source organism: Mus minutoides (assembly GCA_902729485.2). Lineage (NCBI taxonomy): Eukaryota > Metazoa > Chordata > Mammalia > Rodentia > Muridae > Mus > Mus minutoides. The sequence goes on along the minus strand of LR755139.1, from coordinate 815,300 downwards.
ACTTCCAGATTTTGCTTCTATAAAGGAAAATAGCCTCAAATTGTCCCAGTGAACTCAGGGCACAGACAGTTGGCCAAGATAGGGGCTGGGACAGTCTGTGGCAGTTTCTTTCCTTTACACTTTGTGGTGACTGGCAATGTGCCACACATTTCTTGAATGTGTAATGTAGAGTTGGATGTGAGTGCAGAATTAAAGGTTATTAACACACAATCACTGCAGTCCTAGACAAGCCTTCTTTCACCAGATCAGGCCAATTAGTAGAATGCAGGGCCAGTTTTCATTTTAAAGGATTTAATTAAAGTTTGGGTGCAATGAACATGCAAGCCACCAATCTGTCTTTCAAGGTATGTCTTATCTAGAAATTGATTGTAATTTATGCTTAATCCTAGAATTCTTATTCTTTGGAAGACATCAAAGACATTTTCCTCTATGTGTCTCACCATACCTGCCTTCCCATCTCCTCTACTGGCCCTTCCCTGATCCATCCTACACTTTCTGCCTCTCTTGTCATTTCTTAGTCAGCCATGCCCAGTTTCTCCAGTGCTTCACTGAGCTACCAGGGTTGATCTGAAAAAGGACCCCAACCTCAGGACCCAATTTATGTGTAGGCTGGTGCTGACAACCCATTTGAGCCTGTTTCTTCATCCACAAGATTAGAAGCCTTGGAGCAGTCAGCAGTCTTTACCCTCAGATTAGTTACCAAGTACCTTCTCTAAACAATCACTGTGGCCTATACAACACACTTAGGAGTATGCTAGGATGACAAGGGACAGCCTCCTTCAAGAGACGGGTATCCCATATGCCAGGTCCTGTGATTAGCCTTCCAATAGGCCAGTGGGCCAGGGAAGACCGAGCAGCTTATCCAAGGCCCTCAGAAGTAGCAAGCTCAGTGCCAAGCCAGGTGAGACATTTCCTCCTGGTGACTCTGTAGGCTTGCCATGGGTCACTCAAAATCCTTCTCCAAGGTTCTCCTGGTGAAGACGGTGTCTCTCTATTACGTGGTTTCCAAGGGTACAGGATGCAGCTCAGAAGCAACTGCCCTGGTCTCAAGCTGGCTTGGCTGCCAGAGCTTTAGCCACTGGGTTCATAAGGAGGCCATAGCAGGTCCTTCATTCCCTGCTGCTTAGCAGAAGACTCATAACGGGGCTTTGCTCTGAGTCATCCCAAGGAGGGCACTTCTTCTAGATAGAAATAGGCCTGTGACTCACTCAGCAACCTGTAACATTGGGCCACTGTATAAGAGATGAATCACTAGGCATAGGCAGGCCTCTGGCCTGGCTTGGATGAACACAGGGATTTTGATGAAATGCACCATAACTCTAATGGGGATCTCATTCTTGCTATAGCATTGAAACATACTGCAGGGACACCACATGTAATCTATCCACTCTTCCTAGCTTGCTATTGAATGTCCACCAAGGACCTGGAGGAGCCTCAGCACAGCAAGAGAGACTAGATGAGGTTGAATAGGGTCAAAGGGCAGGCTTTAGAATGTAGATGACCAGAATAGAGATGGACAAACCAGATTGTCCTTGCAATTTTCCCTATGTACCATAAAAGGTGGGAGCTAAAGAGCATAGAAGGCCTCATGGCAGCAGAGGGGCCTAGAATCCCCCAACACATGCTCCTGGTATTCTGTGATACGAGAAATGCCTTGTGGTCCTGGTGGCCATGGTGCTGAAGGAGAAGACTGAAGATAGGATGGGGAAGAGGCTGCTCCTCCTTCAGCCCCAGTATAGAGGCTGGGTATAAAATTTCACAGATTCCACCCCTTCTTCCCTGGACCCTAAAATAACAAGGTGTAATATGAGAGCATAAAGGATTCCTAGGATTCCTCACTTGACAAATTTAGCCCTGGAATGATCCGGACAACTTATGGACTGCTAAGAATTTCTGGGTAGTGACAATGGGCCATCAATACTTACAAGGGCTGACCTCCTTGTTCAAAATTACAGGGAAGTTAGTTAGAGTACTGGGGACTTGATTCTTTTTTTTTTTTTTTTTTTTTTTGGTTTTTCGAGACAGGGTTTCTCTGTATAGCGCTGGCTGACCTGGAACTCACTCTGTAGACCAGGCTGGCCTCGAACTCAGAAATCTACCTGTCTCTGCCTCCCAAGTGCTGGGATTAAAGGCGTGCGCCACCACACCTGGCAAGTACCAGGGACCTGAAGTCTGCCTATTCCACATGTGAGGAATGGAAAGTGTGAGATGGGCCCAGTCACAGAGTGGATCTTAGTGTCCTGCTACTGGTGTAGAATAGACAGCAAGGTGAGCTGCTGGAAGAATAAACTCTGTGCTTCAGAAGAGTGAATAGGTTGCAACATGAGAAAGTTGGGAAAAATGGGCTCTGCTCCAAATTCTGGGAATGCAGCATATCCTGGGCCCTACTTTATAGCAAAGCATAAAGCACTGGATACCAGCCAGAAAAGACACAAGAACCTAGCCCAGTGGTAAGTGCCTTCAGGCACAGTTTTCTCTCATACAAGGAGGTCACAGAGATGGCCTGAGATAATCCCACAGTGTTTACTACAGAGATAGATAGGGCATAAGGTTAACCTTTAAAGAGTTTTGGCTGTCATATCAAAAAAAAAAAATGTAAAGTTCATTTTCAGGAAGGGTCACACCAGAAGAGAGCTCAGGGGTGGCATGTCAACTCTGCATTCTGTAGTTCTGAGCAGCATTGCTGTCCATACTTGGAATACCTTCCAGGAATCATCTCAATACAGACTACCTAACTCAGTGCATGGAGACCAGTGAATCAGCTCCCTCCCTGCTTCTTTCTAACTTATGCTCCTTCATGCTCTCCAGATGACTCTACACTGTGGACACTAAATGCAGGGTCCTATTTCCTTCCAAAGCCCTTCAAAACCAAATGATTTTTGAGGAATCACATTCTTTTTTTTTTTTTTTTTTTTCTAAACTTCACTTGCCTAACTAGTAAAACACATGCTGCTTGAACATAGGAAAGACCCAAATTTGGTTGATTGAATCATCTCTTCTTTCAAACTAAACACAGCAACATCTACAGCATCTCCCCTTTTGATTTCCCCTGATCTAGCCCCAATCACATGTGCTGGGGATCCCCAGGAACAGCATCTATCTGGCAGGGAGAAAAAAAAAACCAAGCAGGGTTGGTTCACTTCTCTAGTTGTTCATGGTATGGCCTTCTCTCGAAATTGCATAGGGCCTCAATTTTGTTGCCTAATTTCAATGAAGGAAAACAGTCATTGGTTAAGTTCTCTGGGTAAATAATTAAAAACAATTCAGCAACCCAGTTAGTAGTAGATAAGAATACAGGGAGAAATAATGGGGCGATATCAGAGAGACAGAAAGCCCATAGTTGAGAAATAGGACATGCATGCTAAAAAATCCCTCTTACATCTTGTTCTAACCACAGTTCTGTATGTGGTGCCCCTTCCCTTCAGAGCTCCAGTAGAATCCCTTAGGCTTGGAAATATTCCTCCTTCCATATTCTACTTTTAGAGGTTTTTGTTTCTGGTCTCTGCTCCCTGCAGGCATCAGAGAAACAGCAATGAATTTGATCTTGGTCACTACTTCGCTTCCAATGTCTAGCATACAACCAATAATTATTATAAGAATTGCCATATGACTACATTTATAGAATTTATAGAAAAATGAATACATAAATAATTTATGGAAAAATGTCTGTTACTCTGCAGAGACCTGTGTATACTCTAAGGAGCCAAATGGGCCAAGTGCAAGAACAAGAACCCAGGCTTCTCATCTTATCTTTCTGAGACTTCCAGTGAAAGTCTACCCAAATTGACTTGCCCAGTACAGCTTTTCTTTCTAAATTTGATGTTAATCATGTCTTCTAGGATGTCACCATACTACAGTGTCTTTTGAGAGTCTCATATCAGGCTCAAAGGGTCAGCAACATCATCACTTCTCAGCCTGGCTTCATCTAAGTTTAGACCCCCATGAAAGTATAGCTCCTTATAGGCTAACCTGGCTGTCAGTATGGAAGATGCTTTAGAAATAAGTACCCCACAGTCCTGGATTAGGGTCCACCTGGGCATGTATTCGGGAAGGAGTCTGGTGTTAAAGATGCTCAGATGGTGCGTGGCCAGTCTTGGAGCATAGGGTCTGGAGATTTCATTTCTCAAACTTGCAGTGAGACTACTTCCATCCAACAGGATTGAGCACACATGCCTGGGCATCATGTAAAAAGCTTCTTTGGGCAGGAAGGGTTCCTACCCAGATAGATGTCAAATCTGTACTGACTTTAGGAAATATCTTCTGTCAGTCCAAGGTCTTGGACCTTGGCATTGGGAAGTGTACTAGTTCCTAAGTCCAGAACCAGATTTCAGGTGTGACCACCCTTGTACTATCAGAGGCCATATCACCTGTAGATAGAGCCTAGCCAAGTAGCAAGAGCCACTTGATGCTCTGCCATCTATATCCTGGTTCTACCTTTGTTTCTGGCTAGGCTCTGTCCTTGGGTGGGTTTCTTACCCTTTGAGCACCTCAGTTTCATCAACAGTAAAATGGAGCTAGTTGTAGAGTTACTGTAATGTTGACATGAGTGTCAGTTCTATGTCTCAACTTAGTCATGCCATGGTACCCAATTAACTCATCAGACACTAGTGTGACATGGTTATAGTTTTGTAAGTATCTGCAACTGGTTGACATTATAAAAGGAATATTCTCCTTACCAGTTTGGCTATTCTTAACTGATCCACTTCAGACTTTAAAAATAAGCCCTGAGTTCTCTGAGGAAGAAGAAAGTCTGTCTCAGAACTGAAGGATCAATTCATGTCTGAGTTCCCAGCTAGCTTCCTGCTGTACAAATTTCAAACATGCCAGCTACACAACTGTACAAACTAATTCATTTAAATGTATCTGTATATTTCTCTGGAGAACCCTGCCTGATTCAGGGAGCAAACATAGATGTTTCCAATTGTATGTAGCACATCTGGCAGCTTAGGCAGGGACAAGTTAGGAGAAAGCCTTCCTCACTCTTTGCTCATCCCTAAAAGGGCTTCTAAATCCATATAAGTTCTCTGCTTAGATGAGGACTAAACAGAATATCCCAAATCTCAGGAAGTTGCTTCCAATGTATGCCTAGACAACAGAACATTGCAAATAAATAACTGATGTCTTGCTTGAATGCGTCATCCAATGTCCCAGTAAGCTGATTCAAATGCAGATCCTGGATTGTCAGGATGAGGAATGAGCCTAACACCAAGTTTCTAACAAGATCCCAGGGAATATCCAGGGGAAGATCCTGGAACTACATCTTATAGCCTTGCACTGGACAACACCCTTACTGAGAGACTCTGGAACCACCCCTTTTCATCTTTAGTAACTTGAGTATTTGAGATGATCTTGGGTAAGACTTGTTACTTCTTGAATTTCTACTGTCACCTTTGTAAATTGAGTAAGTTGAATTAGACTTGCGGACAATTCTTTGAAACTCAACTTCTACCTGACACTCTACAAAGGAAATTTTTGTAACTTTAACTGGGAAAAATTGTTTACCATATCTCCAGAAAATTCAAAGCATATATTGAAATAAAGGTCCTAAGAAGTCTTGCTGAAAATGAGGGAAAAAACTATTTAAACCTCCTAGCTCTTGTTTTGGTTCCGTGCACATATCTATGACCAAAGCTTCTTGAGAGTGGCCTAAAGACAGGGGAGCAGCAAGCATTTGAAAATCTATACTTGATTTTTGACTGAAGATGAGCTGTATCAGGAAAGGTTGGAAAATGATACAAGTTTTTTGAAGTTCTCCCTCAAAAGTCATGGATCTTCTATCTAGAAAAAATGTGCAGAAATTCACTTGTACACATATGCACAAAGTTCTGCATGGGTCTCCTGTGTAAACTGAAGCCTTCCCTTGACTTTCTAAAGATGACTAATCTTTAAAAGCCCTGGAATGGCCTGGGGCTCTCTGACACAAGTGATCTTCAAGGAAACTGAGATGTTTTGCTTGCCTACTGTGAAGTAAAGAGGGTCATAAGGAGAAAGTGGGGTCAGCTCTGCCTTTTATAAATGCCATTCTAACAGGGCCCTAGGACAGGCACTTACTGTCTTCTGGCCCTGGCTAAATTTGGAAAGCAGCAAAAGTTACAGGAGTGCATTGGATAAGAGGGACAGTCTCGGGCTGCTACTGAGGGGTTGGAGAATGGTCGGTATTAATCACAAAGATAGCTTCTTAGAGGTGGGGCTTTGGGCTGCGATTTGAAGAATGTGGGTTGTGGCTTGGGGGATCTAAGACCAGTTGTTGCTTGCATGAGGAGCAATTTAGGCAGAAGTTTGAAGGTGGGAAAGGGGTGCATTTCAGGGGGTACACTAGGAAGGGAAGCTAAATGTGGGTCAAATGGAGAGTATATGTACATTTGCTGCAATTCCTTTTGCAATTGGAGCACCAAGTCTGCAGTCAAACATCCCCAGATTCTGGGCAAAGACTACATCTGCCAACTTGATCCTTCTGGAATTCCCCGTAGCAGCTGTCCTGAGCCTTCCCAATGAGCCTTCTCTAGTCCCAGCCTCCAGCTCACTCCAACTATACCAGCAGCAGCCACAGCTCAGTGTTTGGGAAGGAGATAAAAACTTCATCTGAAGATTTCCATCCCCCCAGATTCCTCCATATTCCCATAGACTTTCTTGCCCTCTTTCCCTTTTTTTTTTTTTCTACAGTTTCAGGGTAGGTAGAGTTGCTCTCTTTTCAGCAAATGGCCAATACATTCCCTACATCTTATAGTCCATTCTGTCCTGTCTTCTCCAAAGCTTTGCCTTATTTTAGTAAGAGTGTTCTGGTCTAGTCATCTCTACTTTCCCCATACTTCAAGTCATTCCAGCCCCAGATTCTGAGGCTAAAACATTCAGTGACCTTTCAAGTATACTTTTCTCCATTGCTACAAGAAGCATTGTCCCACATCCTAAGATGCTTTCTACTCACAGGCCTTATATCACACAAACCATGGTTGCCAAGTAAAGCTCATCCAGACTCCTGAAGGCTACTCTTATCTCCAACATTTCTGTTGCCCTGGGAGCAAGCATGCTCAGAGCAATGTAGGGAAGTCAATACAAGAATGTAACATATGGGACTGGGGAGATGGCTCAGCTGGTAAAGTGCTTACTGCATAAGCATTAGGCCTTGAATTTGATCCCCAGTACTCAAGTGGAAAAGAAAAAAAGAAAACAGACATGGTGGTGGTGATATGTGTATAACTCCAGAACTAGGGAAGCAAAGACAGGCAGAAAACAAAAACAAATTCAAACCACATTGAGATCCCATCTCACCCTCATCAGAATGACAAGCATTAAGAAAACTAATGAAAAATTCTAGTGAGGATGTAGATGAAAGAGAACTCCATGTTCACTTCTAGTGGGGATGTAAACACAGGCACCACTACATAAGTCAGTATGAAGTCTCTTCAAAAATCAGCTATATCACTCCTGTATATTTACCCAAAGGATGCTAAATCAATATATCACAGAGACAGCTGCATAACAATGTTTATGGCATAGTAGTCACTATGGCTAAGTTATGAAACTAACCTAAGTGTCCATCAACAGCATTTAATTGGGGGCTTGCTTACAGTTTCAGATGTTTAGTTCATTATCATCATGGCAGAGAACATGATAGCATGCAGGCAGGTGCTGAAGCAGTAGCTGACAGCTACATCTTGATCTGCAAGGGGTGAGAGAGAGAGAGTGAGAGAGAAAGAGAGAGAGCACAGAGACAGGAGGAGGAAAAGGAAGAAGATACCTTCAAACCTTTCTTATCATTTCAAATAGTACCATTCCTTGGTGATGAAGCACTCAAATATATGAGCCTACAGGGGCCATTCTTATTTAGTCTGATACAATGAGCTATTGTATCTGTGTGTTTGCTGAGTCCCATGAGACATCAATACAAACTCATGATGTAATGCCATTCATAATGATATCTTAGATAAACCTTTAATAAAACTACTCTATTAAGCATGCTAATACTGAGTGATTTGTTACTCGGTAATACCAGTGATTCTTGTGTCTATTATATCTCCTTTGGCATGAAGTATGCCACTTGGTCTGAGGGAACACTGTGTGGAGAACAGCACAATGTTATGGGTAGATTTGGCATCCTATAGGTGCTAGCACAATAGTGACAATGAAGCCAGCATGCACATGAAAGATAAATTCATATCTGTAGTAGGAAGCATTTACATTAATACAGTCACCAATTGCCTAGTTTGACCTCTATGAGGATTCTTTATTCTGTTCCACTGCTAATGGAAAGACATTCAACAATGGTAGTACTAGATCAGTCTTCGTAAGAAAGAAGAAACATGATGCTATTGGCTTTAGTCAAAGATCTATCCCTGCCACACAAATACTTCATTCATGGCTGTTGTTTAGTCATTTCCTTGTAGTTGGAAGTATTCTTTCTGGATGATGGAATGTAGAACAAACAACATATAAGACTCCAGAAACTCCTCCAACCCACAAGACTCAGGAAGCTAAGAAAGTTCGAGGATTCCCAAGACAAATCTGTGCGATGGTGTCCCAGATAATAGTTCTTAGTACCATGCCTGGAAAACTGAATTCGATCCCTTGAACCCATATGGCAGAATGAGTGAATTAACTTCCAGAGCTTGTCCTCCAATTTCTGCATACATGCTGTAACTAGTGCGCACACATTAATTAATTAATCAATTAATTAATTAATACTATTTAAAATATCCACATGGCCCCTCCTCATGATTATATCAGCAGAAACAATGTAACTATGTAACAAAGCTTGGACTAGACCATGACTGAGTTGTCTTCAAGTTGTGCAAAGAGACACAGGGCTGTAGCTTCTATTATCTGGGCTGGCTTCTCAATAACATGGCTGCCTTTGAATGACTTGTACTCCTGTAAGTAACTCCTCACCCACATTCCCATAATTTATCCTGTAAGCTCATTGTGGTCAATCATCTTGAATTAGGCAGAATCATTTCTTCAATCTGTGGGTGTTCTATTTGGGGTGACTATATTTGTTCACAACTCCCCAGAAAAAGCCACGCCACAATGAAGCTAGTGCACCAGCCCTAGGGAGCCACTTACTCTGTCTTAATAAAAAAGAAGATTATCCTGCCAACCCTAGCAAATGTGCCTGTGTGCTGAGGCATGAAGAACCTTAAGTTTTGTGCCCAGTTTCATAGCCTAATTCAGGCGTTCTTCTCCAGGCATGCAAATCTCACTTTATAAACATGTTTCTTGAAGGCCCCCAGTTAGATAGTATTTTGTTTGTTTGTTTTGACTTCTGTAACAAAATTCTATAGACTGGAAAGCTTAGACATTTATTGGCTTATAGTTCTTGGGGGTTGAAGGCCCATTACTAAGGCATCAGGCAGGGGTGGGAGGGGGGCTGTTGGTTCATCCAGAAGGCTATGTGAGAAACGTCTGTTCTTATTCTCTCTCTTTGGCTCATAGGTAACCACCTTATGCCTGTGTGTCTCTTTACATTGTCTTTCTTCTAAATGTGTATCTGTGCCCAATATTCTTTTTTATAATGGCATTCTTCATGTTGAGTCAGGGCCCATATTATTCCTGAATGAGCTTGTTCTAACTAATTACATGACCAGTGGCCTCATTTCCAAATAAGCTCATGTTCTGAGGTATTAAAGCTTAAGGCTTGGGCCTGTGGATTTGAAGAAATAGGTATAATCTGTTCTATGACAGCATGCTAGGCCATCACTGCTGTCCAATGGAGAATTCTTTTAGAGACCATTTATCCTTCTATAACTAGTTGGTCTCCAACACTTCTGTTTTCAATGCTACCCCAGAAGGGTAATTCACTTTACCACTCTCCTTTAGGCTATTTCAGAAAAGAGACTGGAATGTGATAATAACCATGGGTCTTGGTTCATCCATTTGCTATACTAATGTATCTGAGAACCAATCCCAAATTATTCTTTCCTCCATAAGTTGGCCATAGGAAAACCTCATAAGGTCATAAGTGTGAGATATATTAACAAATACAGGTGGCATATATCTGTTTTACCTGCTTCTATAATGTACTTGACCCTATCAATCTTTCTTGTATCCAAAGTGAAAATACTGTTTTTTTTTCTAATACAATAGATTGTTAATATTAAGTGACTGAACTTATAACTTAATGTGTTTGATTATCTGGCTTGTGGTTAGCAATTGCATTCTGGTACTTGGGGTGCTATAGTCAAGCACTAATTCTCTACCAGTGCCTAGTAGACACTCAGGAAGTATCTTATAATAAGAGAACAATTCTCTGCCACAAGAACTGTGATGTTGCAAAATCCTGGGAGGCTTCATCTTGACTTTCTTGCAGCTTGTCAAATACTCCACACAAAACTTTCTGCACTGTTTTATCTAAGGTGTCCCTAGGTCAAGCTGACATTGTAGTGCACACCCTTTCTAAGGCCCCATTTCATTCATCTCCAGGTGCTGTTGGCCACAGTTGAGCTACTTTCAGCTGAGCTCACTGGCCTCAAGCAAATTAATAGAACTCTGATAGCAGGACATCTTTGATTTGCTCCATCCTACAACCCTGGGAAACCACAATTGGAAATCAATAATCACTAATAAATCACCAATTAAAGTTACACTGGCATGATTGCCATTTCATTAATAGAAACAAGCCCTGAGTAGAAAGCAAGTGACGTTGGCATGAAGTTTGGCAGGAGACAGAAAGTTCCAGCCTCTGTCAAGGGTAGGAAATGCTATCTGTTGTTTACCCTGCTGAAGAGAAATGTGGCTTCTACTCTGATCCTCCAGCCTAGGCTTGCAGAAGCTTCTTAAGGGTTATTTCTTGATTCTCTTAAGCATAAGAAGTTCATGGAGTAGCACAACTCAGTGTTTCCTGTGAGATGGCATGTTGCCATGCTTACTCTTTAAGAACAGGAAGCCAGTGTGTGACTGTCACTACACAGACAGGCCAGGGAATGAAATGGACATCTATGGGTCAAGGATAGGGACAGGAGCAATACAAACAGTAAACAGAAGCCTTTCTAGATGGTCAGTGCAATTGTCAGTGTGACACTCTCTCAAAGCTGGATTTTCACAGCTCTCAAATCAGGAACCAAGGTCCTCTTAGCTAGGTAGACATTTGCCACCTACCAGGTCCAGAAGATTTGATTACTACAACCCATTTGCTTTGCTTCCAGGGCAATGTGATGCCAACCTGTTTAATCCAGCACTGGGCATAAAGTTGCAAGCACATAGCATTGAGATGGAAATTTGGCTGCAGCAAAGGCACTGATTTTACCTTTTCTCTGAATCTCCTTTCTCTGAACCACAGGGACATTTCAGTCCCATGTAAGGTGCGTACTCTCTTCCTCTTGGCTACTGCCTAATATTGTAATTTCCCATATACTGCCACTTTGTAAGTGCTTTGACAAAAATCTCAGAAGCACAAAGGCTTTTCTGGATCCCAATCTCGAGTCACTAACCTAGTGATGAGGTACTACTTATAGAGTATGCTCACAGGAATCCAAGTATCTTCTGACCTCACCTGCCTCTTTCTCAGAAGAAAGAGCCAGAAAGTCAGAAGTCCATAAGGAAAAACAGAGTCAAGAACCCAGGGTACTCTCCTCCAGACCATAAATCTTGCCATTACTTCACACCTGGCACCACTTGTCATTTAGAGATTCACCTACTTCCCATGCACTGAAGTGTTTACTGAAGTCATGCCATGGACAAGATAAGAATGAAACATGCTTTTCTGAAATCTTGTTCTAGGCCAGGCAATCAAGATTCAGCAGCAGTAGGCACTGGAGTGCCTAGTCAAGCTATGCCTATCTCTGAATAATGGTCAATATTTGGCAGCTATGAACACATTGAGTTTTCCACACTAACTTTGTGGATATAGCCCCATGTTAGATCTAAGGAAACAGAAGCACAGGAGGGGTAAGTATGCTACTTGAGGTCACATATTTTCTAAGTGCTAAAGCCCAGAGTTTGTAGATATGCTTTTTCACTATACTCTTCTCTTACATAAGGTCAGCATCATTGTCCAATAAGCTAAAAACTGTGAGGTGTTAATACCTATGGCTAGGAGGTCCCCTCCAGATCTCAAGCATTTGGCATAAGCTGTCTCTAATGACTGATATAATTTTACATTCTCCCTCATCTTTACAAGAATGGAAAATCTAAGTCTAATACTCTATATACTCTAATACTCTATATACTCTAATACTCTATATACTCTAATACTCTATATACTGTAGGTATGCAGGGAGGTTACTTTGTGCATTTGTCAAACCACTAAGATAATGAAGCATTAAAAGTTAACCAGTCCTTTGTAACCAAGACATGATCAAGAACTGCTGGTACCTCAATTCAAGGAGCACCCATTCTAAAGAGGGAGCAGGAGGATAGGCAGTTTTAAGCAGGATAGTGGGTATCCTGACAACTGCACATGTACTAGAAGTACCTTTCACAAACCAGGAAGCTCCTTCTTCTGGGGCAGATGAAGGAATGGGTCAAAGTAAACCTCTAGGATGTCAAGCTAAGGCTCTACCCAGGACTCAATAATTACAGTTATGTGACACAGTGATCTGAGAAAGAAGGGCTCCTTGATGCCTGGAGAGAACAACTTGTGCACAGCATGGATGTGTGAGAGAACAGCCTGCTTCAGAACAATTTGAGATTTGCTGTGTCCATCGCATGGGTTGTCTTGGTGAAGGCTGAGGACAAGCCTGGAGGGCAGAGCATAAAGCCAAAGAAGTTATTTCTCAAACTGTGAAATGGGATGAGACCTGACCTACTGGATTTTAGACTTTCTCAAAAGCAAGCACCTCTTTTGTCCTTCCCACTTCTTCATTTAGATTGGGAACAGCTGCCTTATGCTTGTCCTACCTTTACATGCTAGAAGCAGATAACTTACTACTTAGTTTCACAGATTCACAAATGTCCAGGATGGGTAAACTGTACCCCAAATCTCACCCTTGCCTAATTGAGATGACATTTGGACAAAAGTTAGGACTAATAGAGATGGGTGAGGATCTGGAAAATGTTGGAATGAAGTGCTTTTTAAGAAAGACATTAACATTAACCAAGGGGTAGGACAGTATAGACTGAATTTTACCTTCCGTGTTCATAAGTTGTCACTGCCAACCTCATTTCAGAACTTAAGCATATAACCTTCATGGAAATAGTGTCATTAGAAATGTAATCAGTTAGGATGAACCTATTTGTAGTAGGGATAGTCCCTCCCAAATTCTAGTATATCTTGTGTCTTTTATAAAAATGGGAAATGTGAACACACAGATGTATTTTGAAGAAAAAGGATAGAAAGACAGAGGGAGAATCTAGCCATCTTCAAGCCAGGAGAGGGATGTGAAACAGATTCTTCCTTTCAGACCTAGAATGAATTAACCTGAACACTACCTTCTTCTTGTGGACCAAGCCTCTGAAATTGTGGAAGCCCCCATCCCACCACAGACTTGATTACTTTTGTTGCAGAAGTCTTAAAAAATTAAGAGATTTTGGTATTTTGCAAAAGGACCACATTAGATGGAGAATATATGTTAAATAAAGAGGTAGACCTTCAGCCTGAAAGGTAATGCATTGCTATTGATATATTTTAATCAGATAAAGATCAGTATTCTAAAAATTAATCAAAGTACCTATGAAAAGGCTACATTGGAAGAGACAAAACTGGAGCTAGGGAGACTAGTTCAGATGTTGCTACTTTGATCAGTGGTTCTCAACCTTCTTAATGCTGTGACCCTTTAATAATACAGTTTATACAGTATTATACAGTTTAATGCAGTTCCTCATGTTGTGCTGACCCCTAGCCATAAAATTATTTTTGTTGCTACTTCATAATTGTAATTTTGGTACTGTTATGAATTATAATGCAAATATCTCTATTTTTTGATGGTCTTAAGTGACCCCTGTGAAAGGGTCATTCGACCCCAAAGGGGTTACAACTGACAGGTTGAGAACCACTGATCTAAAAGAAATGCATGACCACCTAAGTATAATTACCATAGTATTTAATAACAGTGGTGGCATGCTTGTTTTTACAAGTAGCACAAACTGATCACTTATAAGGTCATGTGATATTTAATAACTGAGATACATTTTAAGAAATGTCTTGTTAGGTAATATGATCAATCTGCTAATATTATGGAATGTACTTACACAGACCTATATTGCCTAATCCCCTAAGGAATATGATATGGATATACTATATAATGTGTTGTCCCTAGGGCCATGATAATCATCACAGCATAAAATCAAACACAAGAGAAAATGATGCCATCAAGAATTAGGAAAAACAGCAAAACCATGAAGTGCTATGATGTGACAGATTGTTTGTTTGTTTATTTGTTTACAGTAAACTGTTATTTTTTATAAGTAGTACATTCTAACTAGCAATTAAAAGTATGAGAAATGGGAACTGAGGATATAGATATAAGTGGAATGTTTGCCTAACATGCACAAAGCCCTTGGATAGACCAACAACACCACATACAAACCAGACATGGTGGTACATACACACATGAAATCCTAGCCCTTAGAAAACAGGAACACAGAGCATAAAGTCAAGATCATCCTTGGCTACATATAAATCTTGAAGCCCAAACCACATGAGACCCTCTCAAAACATAATAAATGTCCAATCACATAGTATCAAATATTTTATACTATATTTAACTGTCTCCACTTTGCTATGTCTGGCAATATAATACATTTGCTTGCACATCACCCCAAACACAAGAGGCTGAACCAGTGTTAATGCTGATTTTGATGTTTCTAGGTGATATTAACTGTCAGCTCCAGTATAATCTTCCAGAGACATGCTGTATATTGGGTCTTTCATGAACCTGTATGGCCCATGGTCTTACTGTCCTAGGCAATTGAATATATCATTGTATTTCATTATTGCAATGCTTTGATGTGATGTTCACTATTGTTTTCTCCATTTCACATGCTAGCAAACTGGTCCAGGCCACAGTTACTCATCAGTGCTGCTTAGCTGGTATCTATCAGCCTACTCTAAGTTGTAGCAAATGCCCATTTCTTGGAGTAACTAATTCCACTACAACCAATTTCAAGCTACCAAGGTCTTAATCAATGAGATGACAAAATTTCTGCAAATGGGAGAACCCTTTGTCATAAGCCAAGGCAGGCTAGCCATTGAAGCACCAGGCACAGAGCCTATGTGTGAAATGTGGCACTTTACTCACCTCCTCCCCAGGGAGCTTTGTGCTAACCAAGTGATACTGAGCCTGCTCTATCCCACAATGCTTAGTACATTCAAATCTTGCCTCCATAGTGACAATCTTTGTGAGTTTCAGTTTGCTTACTTCTGAAATTAGATGTTGGGGGGTCTCAGTGAGCTCAGCAGATGAGAAGCATAAGGCCTGGCACATAGTAGCTCTGTCCTTGAGCTTCATCTCCTTCTGGTTGTGATTTGCCTTGGGTCATCTGGGGCACCATGTCTGGATTTTCTCTCCAGACTTCTTGGTCAATATTTCTCCCGATGTTGGGTCATATTAACCTTCTACACGGTTGTGATGATGGGGCAGCGGCAGCTCAGCTGGTTGCCAAGACAGCCACAGACCAGTGTTGTACTGTTTTGTTTCCTTTTTTATCACAAAATCACAATGGTCTGAAGAGTCCTACAGCACTAGATACAGCGTCTTCCCATGTGGGGCCTGTGTAGTGTTGGAGAAAATGTCATAGCATGAAAATCAATAATTAGTCAGCCATCTGCATAATTTTGTCTACACAAGTGCTTTAACAATATCTTTCAGTTTTCTGTATGGTGCTGGAGGATAGCTTCCAGCCATCTGGTTCTATGTTAATTCCCTAAATTGTTTACCCATGCCTGTTTCAAAGGCTGTTTCCCATCCTTATCTGGGCTTTAATGATTTACCTATGGCAATCTGGGAAGCTGAGTTCATGGTAAGCAAGGACTAGAAGGAAAAATGACTTTTAGCCACCTTTTCCTGGCTTTATGGTGAAATCAATGCAAGCTATTCTACAGCTTCTTAATTAACTGTTCGCTTGCTAATGTAGACTTTAATAAAAAGCTAAATGTTTTATTTTTTTTAATCGGAGGAGTAGCCAGGAAATTACAATCAATATTTTAACTACTTCCTATTTGTTTCCACTGTGTTTCTTAGAAATGCTTACTATTAACAACATTTCAGAGAAAATTAAAATTGCTTAAGAACTCAGGAAAGAGAAAAAATTCAATTCATTTCCTAAGGACTTTCTTCTACTGTAGTAGTAGGAGATGTCCACCATGGTGCTAGACTCTGCCTTTTCACCTGGCACAGATTTACCTTTTGCCAGACATCCAGGGCACTTACAAAGAAGCCAGGCATCATCAGGGGTTTGGACTTCCAGCCAGAGTCTGAGTTGTCACTTGAATGTGTTGCATTTTGTTAGATTCAACCCCAGTCTCCTGACTCTTTGTGCATTTACAATAATAATCACAACAGCACCCCTTCTTATTTGACGGCTAATAAGCTCTAGGCCAGTGTCTTAGCTCTCCATTCATGTTTACTGTGATGAAATGAGTGACCAAAAGAACTTATAAGACTATTTTAGCTTAGGGTTAACTCACTCCAAGGTTGTTTGTCCCTTTGTGCTTGGGTGGGACCTCAAGGCAGGGGGAATGTTTGACAGAGTACAACGATTAACTTTGTGGCTGAACAGGAGGCCGAGAAAGTCAGTAAGCAAGTAGAAATAATACATCTCTAACAGCTCCACACAGCAACCTACTTCCTCTACCTAGACCTGATCACCTAAAGTTTCCACTACCAACTGGGGACCAAGCATTCAAACCATGAACCTGTGGAGGACATTTCAGATTCAAATCACAACAGCTGAGTACCCTGCAAAGGGTGTCCCACAGGCATGAGGGAACTTGACTATTCCAAAACAAGGCAGAAACTACCACCATGATTTAGTTTTACAGAAAACAAATAAACAAAACTGGGAGATTCAAGAGATGGTGCAGTTTGCCTTTAGTGCCATCAGCAGTAGGATTCGTAAAACGCAAGGGAAGAAAGGAGGGAAGATTAACAGAGCAACCAGGTATGGTTCCCAATTTTTAGTCAACTTATGACTCCTCACTAGGCTCTACCTGGGCAGCCCCACCCCCCAAACAGAATTCCAGAGGCTACCCAGCTAGCCCTTCCCCCCACCATTTGTCATGTGAACTTTCGAACACTTGGCATGTGTTCACAGGAACCTGACTGAATAACTGGTGGCTGCTCATTGTTTTCAAATTCATGAAGGTTGAGGTTTGGGTCAGATCTAAGGCAGGGCCTATATATATGCCTTGGCATAGTGCCTCTGGACTCCAATAGCTCATTCTTGAGACTTTGACAGCCTCTCAGCAGCAGAGCCAGGAGCTTCCTGGAGACTTCTATGGGATTCCTCTCTGTATGTATACTCATAAGCCAGGACTAAGCAGGTGGCCACACACCTAGCTTTGAAATAAAACACTTAGTGCTCATCTGCCACTGTAAGATATGTGCTACTGAGTGCATGCCTTTAGGTTTCAGAAGCCACCACTTCATTATCTACAACCTGACACATATATTCCTGTAGGTAAGGCAAAGAAAGTATCTAGAAAAATGGATGGAAATATTCTGCTAGTTTAAGACTCAGGACTGCATTGTGAGTGACAAAAGGACCCTGGTTGTCTTCACTCATCTACTTAGTGAAGAGAAAGACACTCTCTTTTTTTCCCTTTACTTTACTTTTCTTTTTTGTTTTGTTGTTGTTGTTGTTTGGTTTTGTTTTGGTTTGGGTTTTGGTTTTTTTGTTTTTGTTTTTGTTTTTTCCAGACAGGATTTCTCTGTATAGCGCAGGCTGTCCTGGAACTCACTCTGTGGACCAGGCTGGCCTCAAACTCAGAAATTCGCCTGCCTCTGCCTCCCAAGTGCTGGGATTAAAGGCGTTCACCACCATGCCCAGCAACACTCTCCTTTTTAATCAACCTTGAACGTACCCTAGATGACAACCATAATGAACCCATATTTCCAACAGTAACTGATAGAAGTACTCATTGTACCCCTATGGTTACTTGTAAGACAGCCACCTATGTATCTGGGCTCAAGTGTTCCTTGATGACAACAAGGTTCCATGGTACTAATAACAAGCTCTTTGCTTGACCTTCATCCTTCTTAACACTTGTTTAGGTCATAGTCCTCCTGAAAAATGTAATGACAGCTATGTGTGTCTTTTCTAGGGTATGCACATTCCTGTGGCCAGCATCCCCTCCCCCAGCTTCCTAGAAAGCTCCAGGAAAAACAGAATCTATGAACAGTCACTCAGTACAGATGACATATCAGTCAGAGTGGACACCCCAGAGGTGCATAAAGCAGGCTTAGGGCTGCCCTCCTGGGATGTAACTTACAGAGGCCAGCTGCTGCTGAGTGCTGGGGAGAAAACAAAGCAGGGAAAGGGAGAGGAAGTGCCAGAGATGGGCGTAGGGCTTTGAAACATTAAACAGGGTGGCCAGGTGACATTTATATCAAGAATAAAGGAAATGAGGGAGCTGGTCTGTCTGGGAGAAGTGAATTCCAGCCCTAGAGAAGAGCTATTGCAAAGGCCCTAAGGTGAGAAGGTGCCTAGCCTGTTGAAGAAGGGTCAGGAAGCTCTTTCAGGGTGATTCATGGTAATGGAGGAGGTAGGATAATGTGTCCCACGTGGCCATGAGAAGCCCTTCAGTTTTGTACAGTGCTGTGGGGAGCCAATACAGTATTTTGCATAGCAGGAAGCAGAAGGGTCTACTAGAAGGAAAGGGCCTGGGCAAGCTTGCCCCTGGAGTAAGCCAAAAGGAGATTCAGGAGGCACAGGAAGCACATGATACAGAGGAGCAGAAGAGATTGAGATTGTGGCTCTGTTTTGAAGCCAGAATTTCTGTGGAACTAGATAGGGAGTGTGGCTGAAAGAGCAGAACCATTGAAGCTTCCAAGGAAATGTGTGGCCTTGAGCTTTGACCTTGAGCTATGGCTAGACATGTTAAGCGTCCAGCAGGAGCCTGGCTAAGTTGGTTCATGTGTAGTTTTAGATAACTAGTAGTGCCAGGCAGTTAGCTTTAGGACAGGTACAGCTGTGATCTGTACATCCCAAAACACTTTGGAAGAATAGTCATCTCTTCCTTCCTGGGGGAAGCAGAGTGACTTGGGGCTTGAGTGGTATATCACCAGGAGTAGAACTTTACCTTCTACCTTCTTGGCTACAGCATATTTAAAAGATAGAAGTCCAATCCCTTGAGACAATGCCCCACATTGGTTGGCTATCCTCCTTTTAACTCGGTTTGATCAGATAATCTTAAAGAGATAGATTCTCAAGCTCTCTCAGTCATAGGAGTCCTGGGTGAAATCTCCTCTATGTAAACCCTAAGGGTGGGTACCTTAGATTGACTCACTAGTAATCCATAAACTTTGCTGGCAACTGCAGTTCCAAAGAAAGGATTGGACCCAGCTACAATGTATTTTACCAAAGGGGCAGACTGAGGAATGTACCCCCTTCACCCACTGGATGCTTCATGCCTCCAGTATCTAGCATCTGTGACTTGAATTTGGGCCCAGACAGAGCTGGGTCACCACAGAACTTCCTTAAGAGCTTAGAAGAGACAGCTCTGCTATGTAGCACCAAAGAAGCCCACCAGGGGATTTTTTTGTTGATTTTAGAAGTTTTGACCCCTTCCCTCCAGACTGTCCTAAGTTCTTGGGCTAGGGAGGGGATGAAAGAAGGGGGGGGGGCTAAGTGGGTGGCAGCCACACCCCTTTATGGCCCTGGAAGCCCTCAAACAGGCAAACAAGCTGCATGTACCTGCAGGAGCTCAGCTAGCTGAACTGTGGGAGTAGTTACACATTCCCCTGAGGTGCTCAGCCTCTGTTACTACTGCTACTGCAGCAGCTGCTGCTGCTACCACCAGGGAAAGTTCAGGTTAGTAACAGGGCTGGGTCAGGTACCTTAAAGAAGGGGTGCAGCCCACTACCAGGGAGGAGAGAGAGAGGGGGAGGGAGGGAGGGAGGGAAGGAGGAAGGGAGGGAGGGAGGGAGGGAGGGAGAGAGAGAGAGAGAGAGAGAGAGAAGAGAGAGAGAGCGCCTCCAACCTCAGCGCCAGGTAGAGAGCATGAGCTCGCACTGGTCCACCAGGCTGTTTACAAGGAACTCACAGCTCTGCAAAAGCCACAAGTGATGGTCCTATGATCAACTCCACCATAGCAGCTAGTCCAGCCTAGCTCTAGCATGGTCTTCCCTAGCCCTGGACCCAGAGAAAGTAAGAGTCAATAGAGACTGTGACCAGCAGTTCCGGGCTAATCTTACTGGCAGCCAGGACAACAACCAGCCTCTGAGCTAAGGACAGGAGGGGGAGAAGTGGGGCAGCAGTAAGGCTAGGAACACTAAGGAGGGAAAAGGCGCCTGTTCCCCTGTTTGCTTGGGGGCGGGGAGCGTGGTTGGGGCGGTGACATGTAGGTTAATAGCTGACCTTTGAGAGGCTAGGTCCCTCCTGGGCTAGTCACTGCTGGTCGGTTTGTTTGACCATCCAGGTATGAGCTTTTGGTGAGCCTACAGACATATTGCCTCCCTACTTGGAGAGTGATACCAGCAGCCGCCTGTGCCACCCATTGCAGGTGAGTGCCCTTACCTGAAGGAGGGGAGGGAGCTGGCAGCACTGGTTTTAGTGGCAAGGTCTGCTGATATTTGAGAAGGGGTCTTCCTCACTCTTTGCTTGCACCACCACCACCACCACCACCACCACTACCACCTTCCTTGTCTCCTAGTCCGCGCGTAGTCGTCCTCCTCATCATCATCATCTCTATTTATCTATCTTTGTCACTTTTCTCTTGGTTGTCTTTCATCCTGTCTTCAATCTGGAACATTCTTTCACCTTATCACAGCTGAGTGCTGGCTTTTCCTCACTCTCATTATTCTGTACATCAGTAATCCTCACTAGCTACCAGCTTGAGCCACTCCCAAGCTAATTGGAAAAGTTAAACTAGGGAACATGGCTTTTTTTCCCCTAAGCCCAGCAGGGTCTTCTGTGGCCCTCGGATGGCTCTCTCCATTTATGACTAGGGTTCCTTTCTAACTCTGCTGTTGCTTCTCCCCATCAGGGCACAGTCAAGTCAAACCACTTGACTTTGCTGGTACAGGCCACCCACCCTTCACCTGCAAAGGAGCCTTCCAAAGAACTCTACCTTCACTCTTTCCACTTCTCTGGTCTCTCCCGGCTGCATCAGTAGCCATAACAGAGAAAGGAGGCTGCCACTGCGAATCTAGCCTGCTGTTCCTTTCCTCATTAAAAAGTGTCTGGAGGATTTGGAAGGACCCTTGGGCGACCGGTTCTTAGGCTGCTTGTGGCTACATCTTGGTTTGAAAACCCTGCCTTTCAAGGCTCTAAGCCGGTGGGGTCGCAGGCAGGGCAGCGCAGCTTCTCCTTTAAGACCAGAGCTGTTCGTCGCCGTGAGTGTGAGGGTGTGTGAGTGTGCGGCGTGCGTGTCTCCTCCTCCCCGAGTGACACAGCAGTGAGAAATGCCTATCAGTAACTTAAACCCCCGAAACTCCACCTTCCGGGCGCGCGGCGCGGAGCCGGGCGGTGGGAATGGAGCGAGCAGATTAAGGCCGCCACTGCAGCGTCGCCAGCATGAACTTGGCCGCGAGCTGAAGTGACGGACGGCGGGCGGGCGCTGGGGCACCAGCCACTAGCCAGGGGGTGATCTTCAATCCGGCTGGGCCATTCGGCGGGCGCCTGGGTAGGCTGCCCGTGCCGGCTGCCGCCCGCCCCTCTGACTCTGCCCCGGCTGCTGCTGGAGCTCCGCAACACGGTAAGGGTGAAGGCGGGTGCGGGAAGTCCGACTGCTCCAGTGGGGGGACTCTAGGGTGCACTTATAGTCCCCAATTATAGTCTCCATCTTTTAGGATCCGGGGCCCTGGGATGCTGTGAAATGGGAGACCCCAAAGTTTGCTCTGAACACACGGCCCACCTGGTGCTAGGGATTAGCTACCCCCCTCTCAGACTGGCCTAACTGGGGTGAGTGCAGGTCTCTATGCCCAGGGTCTTTGGCCTCTGTCTTCTTTTAGGCGCCCCTGAGGGCATCCAAAACTGGGCGGAGGCGGCTGCATTCCAGGAAGGAAAGGTATAGAGGGGCACAAGCTGCGCGGGCTCCCTGGGCTATGTTCAGCTATCAAGAGGTACCTACTCCATCCCCACACCCCTGGGCCACTCGCTCACTGCCCAAGGTGCCATCAGAGACATTGTCTTCTCATGCCAGCTTCCAGAGTCCAGCAATGGGTACTGGATGAGGAATCCCCCCGCCCCAAACTGATTTGCTGCTGAGGAGCAGAGTATGGGGTGTGCGTGTTGCCCTGTGCTTCCCCCACCCCACTTGCCAACTCCTCCTCGTGAAAGCAGCCTGGATCAGAGCAGGGGCCTGAGGCAACCCCTGCTGATTTCCCACCCAACATTTCCAGAGCCCCTGCGCAGGAATTAGCGCTCTAGGCTCCCGGGCATTCTCTCAGCAGCAGAGCCGGCGCCAGGCTCTGCCTAGGGCGGGTGGGAAGCCCCCCGGAGCGCCGCCAAATACTTTTCTTGCCCACTTGGCTTGGCCAGGTTCCGTCCCGATGCAGCGAGTCCGAAGCCTGGAAAGCTAGCGGTGCTGTCTGATTCTGATCCGTGATTAAATTCAGACTGAGCGGACACTAATAGGATTACCCAGACTGAAAACTCGGCCCTAAAGCCATCGGAACCTGGGCAAACAGACGCGCCTCCATCTGGGATATTCACTCCCTGCTGGGCTCCTGCAGCTGGGTGCGGCTGAGTCGGGGACCCAGAATGTGGGTGTGTGAGCGAGGTCCGGGGCACAGGGTGGCTAGGGATCATGGGGAGATTGGATTCCAGTTGCTGGGGTAGCCTGTCCTTGTTTGGCTGCAGAAGGAACCCCTTAGAGTACCGTCCCCAAGCGAAATGTTCCCTTTGCGGATAGCTGACCAAGGCCGGTTCCGGGACATTGTCTGTGAGGGCGAAAGAGCCTTGTGGAGGAGAGACAGTCGTGCTGTAACAAAGACGCAAAGTCTCCACAACCCTCAGCAATTCTCAAAGAGTTTGCTAGGGAAAGGGCCACGGTCTTCCAGAGAAGACCCCCGCGGGATTCATGTTGCCTCCAACGGCCCCGGGCCATGGCCGCTACTCATGTTCCCTGCCTGCGGTGGGCGGATGGGAGCATCACAGTGGCTCGGCCCAGTTTCTTGGTAGGCGCAGGCTCTCGCTCTGGTACTCACTGGCCGGGTGGGGTCTACCATGCACCCACCAGGGCTTCCCTGCTGCCACCACTGCTCTGGGCCCCTGGAGGCCGCGCAGCTTCTTTCCTTCCCTCCCTCCCACCTCTTCTTGTCTTTATAGATTCCCCCCTCCTTCCCACCCCCGCCGCCGCCGCCGCCAACAATCCGCTTTATAAAAAGCCCCTTTGTTTCCCAGGAGGCTGGAGAGAGGGAAGGGGAAAGGGACTCAGAGGCAGAGGGCGGGGGAGGCAGCCTCCAAGTAGCTTCAAGCCGCTCGGGACAGGAGGGCTAGTGTAGGCAACGGAGGAGGGGGGTGTCTGTATTTTGAGGGCTTTCTGTAGGAACCCGAGAAGTCACGGAAAGCTCTTGTTTCTGACGCTCGGTATGCGCTTGGTCTGCTGGCCTTGGACACCCTAAATCCCTGCATCTAAGACTGTCTGGCCCGCTGCACAGTAAGCAGGCAGGAGCCAGGCGGGAGGCGGCGAACGCTCAGAGGGGTGGGCAACTGCCGCAGGTTCTTGTGATGGCAGGGCTTGGGCATAGGGGGCGCCCTTTCCTCGGTTTCGATTTGCTTTGGGGCTCCCCTCTCAGCCAAAAAAAACCTAGGGTGCCTGACGCGCCTGTAGGCGGCAGAGACACTGATAATGGCTTGAGGCTTTAACCACCTTGCAATCTAGCTACATTCCTCTTCCTTCCTGCTCCCCACTATCATATCCCCCGACCCCAAAACACACACACACACACACACACACACACACACACACACACGACAGGATTGAAACTCTCTGAGGGTGCCCTTTGTTTGAGGTACCTCTAAGGTAGTCTGGGACTGGAAGTGAGAATGCAAAAGCGGCCTTGGCCCGAGCATTTGCCTGTTGCCTCTATCCAAACACAGTGGTGGCAGCTAGGGGCATCCAAAACGCGCCCACATCAGTTTTCAGCTGGATTGAGGATTTACTGGTCCCTGCCCCTTACACCTGCTACCCCAGCCTCAACCCACCAAATTTGGGAGAAAACAGGGCTTGCCCTGTGGAATTTTAAGCCTGTTGTTCCAAGAAACCTTTTACATTCTCTCAGCCTGCTCCTCCAGGCTTCTTCAAAATGGTCCACTTTTTGCACCTGAAGTTCCTCTGGGAAGATAAGGCTACTGATAAGAAAAAAAAAGGCTACAAGTAAGAAGTGGGCGGGGCCTAACTCAAGCTGGTGGATCTTAGGGCAGTCCAGTTCCTCTTTATCCCTCCTCGACTCTGCCCCTCCCCCATTCCCCTTTAATCTGATGTTGAAGTCTTTGTGAGCACGTGTGCCCCTGCTCATTCCTTTTTGCATATCTTTCTCCTGTTCCACTCCCATCTGTGGACTTTCTTGATAAGTGTGTTGTCTGATCATCTTTTGGTCTTTAAAGTACTAGATTAAGTGGCACCCCCACACACACAAACACACACACCCCAGTTACATGTAAAAGCATAAAAAAGTAATCAAAGGATAAACTACTGGTTCACCCTTCTCCCCCTTTTGTGCATCTCTTCTGGAGCAAGATCATTGGAAAATAAAGCTGCTGATGTGTGAGATGGAACATATGGTACCTCCATAAGAGAGAAGCTGAAATGGCCTTGAACCTGCCGGACAGACCAGCTGTTTGCTGCCAGCTAGAGCAGCTAATCAGCTTTTTCCCCTTAAAGTAACAGCCCTCTTTTCTCCTGATGACCGGTAGCATATTAAATAGGATGTTCTCCAGAGGGGAAAGTGATGGGCGTCTATATTGTTTTGTGCTATTGCTGGTCTGTAGTGCTTCTTTCCTGCTCTTGGGGCTGCCTGCATGTTTCCTCTAGTATCTGTGAGAATATTGCCCATAGTAGAATTTGGGAAGAAAGAGATGGAGCTGAGAGTGCCTGGAAGAAAGGTATGTGCCTTGTACCTGTGTTGGAAACACTAGCAGTGCTTCCTTTAGTCTCTTTAAAAACATCTTAAGAGTCAAAGAGCTTCCTTACAAGATCTCCTTTAAAACCATCCTCTTCCGGTGATGACCATTTTCAGTTTTCCTTCAGTACAATGTGTTGGGGGTGGGGGACAGTTTGGCGTTGGAAGAAAGGCTTTAAAAGATACAAGGAAATTCCATGTTAGGAAATCATTAGCAAAGGGTGACTTTGTCTGTTTTCCTGCCACTGACGCTGACAGTGACACAGATGTGTGGGTTGAAACAGGAACGTCATTGAATTTTTAAACTCAACCAGGAAATAGCCTGTTGCTGGAGTTGGTGTGGGGAGGTATACATTCACTGCATATTAAGATAGGAGATTTGTTGTTGCTGATCCTTTTCAGTAAGAAGAAGGAATTTTTTAAACCCAGAAGCATGTTTAATGTCTTTTTCCCACTCTAACTTGACCAGCTAAAGGCTTAAAATGCACCTGTTAGTGGATCATGCCCAGGAACTGCATTACTGTTTGGGGTTGTGAGGTGGATAAAAATTGATGGTTCTTCTGGCAGCAGTTGGACTGCTTCTTTTGCATATGTAATAAACATTTTCAGTTTCAAAAATTTTGATTTCTTCTTCTTTCCCTGTGACAGTATATGACAGACTAGAAGCTGGTAAACATTTTTTTTTTCTAAAAAGCACCCTTTTTCACTTAATTAACAGAGGGATCGTGGTCAAGTTTCTCCTCCCTCCTTGTATTCCTACCATAGCCCTGAATCTGATTGCCTTCCAGTTCTGAAGTATTGGGATTTGTGAACAAAATGGTTATTTTCTGGGAAAATGACACATAAGTTCAGCCTTGTCATTGGGGAAAGCAGTGAGATGGATA
The DNA here is from genome assembly GCA_902729485.2 of Mus minutoides. Classification (NCBI taxonomy): domain Eukaryota; kingdom Metazoa; phylum Chordata; class Mammalia; order Rodentia; family Muridae; genus Mus; species Mus minutoides. The sequence goes on along the minus strand of LR755139.1, from coordinate 789,259 downwards.
AAGAAGTGGAGCTAAGCTTTTCAGAGGCATTGAGGAAAGGGGAATTAAATATGGCGGAAGGCCAATCAGAATAATATTAAAGTGGGAAGTGTCCCCTCTCTTGTGTCTTTGCAAATGTGAACTTCTATATAGTTCACGTTTATATAGGCAAGGGGGCTATATAAATAGTTATATAGGCAAGGGGGCTGAGAGGCAGCCCAGCATGCCTCTTGACCAGTGCTCCTAATCCAACCCTCTGGGGGCCTATTGATGGCAGGCCTCCTAATCACTGGGCTGGTCTACAGATAACAGGATCTAAACTCTTTGAAATTAGCCTGGCATATTTCCAGAGGACTCATTAAATATAGAGCAGATTTGCTGCCTTGCAGTTATTTAGCAAAGGTTACAAGGACAAAAAGGCCTACCATCCACATAGACACATAACCCACTGGGATATGGATTCAGAACTTAATGCTGAACCTTTGCTTAACCCTCTAGTTCCAAGGAATGTTTCTAAAGAACACATTTCCTACTATAAAGATTCAGTAGGAGTGCAAGAATCTGCCACTGTCCTTCTTGATGTTAATATTGATTTTTAAAAAATGGGTAAGGGTGGACATAATGAAGAAAAACCTTTTATTCTCTCAGTTCTTTGGCAATTATCTTGTTGCCATAAATGTTGATACACATATAATGGATGTAACTAAAAAGACTCTCCTTATCCAAGCAAAAAAGGCTGAATGTTTGTTGGAGCAGATAGAATACTGAGAGTGTGAATAGACCAACCCAGATGTCACTGGTGAGGGAGATAAATGATGGAAGAACAGGAGCTGTTTACTATAGTTCAGTACAATAAACCCATTCCCATCTTACACCTCTACCACCACCACCACCACCACAAGGGTAATCCTAGGCAGCACCAGTCAAGTAGACAGCAGGAAAGAAGCATTGCAAAGATTAGTTGGAATCAGTTTGATTTTTAAATTTTTAGACAGCTAATCCTTAAATATCTTTAGGACTTTGAGAAGGGAAATTTCACAAGTGGAATGTTCTAGTATATGATTATTACTCACTGCTTGTGTTGTGCCATTGTTCTGGCTATAAATGTAGCAAAGGAAGAGGAAAAGGCCTCCTGGAGCTGGAGACTGTTAGTCAAGGAGTTCCACACCAAGGTGAGAAAGGGCACGTTATACCATATTCATATACATCCTGTGGGGTTCTTCTCTCAGTGACCAGCCCAGAGCTGTTACTCCTGGAGCATGTATCCAAAGAGAGCAGATGGAAGCAAGAGTTGAGCTTCTTGTCTGTCCTCTCTCCTCTCCAGTTGTTCTCTCCTCTGCCCTCTTTCCTGAGCTTCCTTGGTTTCCTTGGAGCCTCAGGTTTTCTCCTAAAATATGACCTCCCTGATTTCCAAACAACTGGACATGTTACAATCTAAGAGTCCCCTGGGGAAAGAAAGTAGACCAAAGGCATTGAACTCCCCAGAGTAAAGGCTTCCAGGGACACAATCTAAGGAGTTCTTGGGCAAAAGAGGGCAAAAAGCTCTTTGCAAAATCTGTGGAACTCCCCTTATCCAGATACACATTTTTGACCTTCTCTCATTGCCTCAAACTTTAGACATCCCTACTGTTTACCCCACTCTAGTCCATAAGACAAGGACCTTACCTGGCCCTGGAGAAAGTTCACCTGACTTTGATCTTTTGATCTTGATTTTGATTTTGCCAATGATTCTCTCTGTACTGTAAAGTCGAAGCCCCAGTCTCCCTGTAGTTCCTTACTTTCTCTTCGTAAACTGCTGTCTGTTCTGCCCAATCAGCCACTGTATTTTTCTCTTCTATCTGTGGGATTTTCTGGACACTAGACCATAGGGATACCTTTCAGCTGCTTTTAGAAGAGGTCAAGCAGAAGGGCCAAAGCTACTGAATGAAATGGCTTCTGGGTTGGAAGAGTCTGCTGGCCCTGGCTTGTGTTTCCTATCTGGGGAGGGGAGTGTGGGCCTTTAACGACTAAAGACATGGCAATAAAGTGCAGTACTTTGGGGAATCCAGAGTGTTCTGTTAAATTGAACCAAGCCCCAAACTGCTACCCCATCTGTCATCCATTCATAATTTTCCCTAGGATTTCAGTCTGAAAAAACACTATCTGCTTCTTCCAGTGGCATCTCAATTGCAAAGGAGATTGGGACCACAAGTCTGCTTGCCTCTCTGATGGCTCCAATTAGCAAGCAGACCATTGTCACTATACCTAAATGATATAGATTCAGAAAAGACTGAGGCCCACAGAGCTGCCTAACACTTCCAGGAAGCTATAGAAAGGCTGCTGGGGGGAACGCATATCTGTCCTCCAGTTCTTAGGCATGTCAAGAAGATGCCTTTTGCTCAGAAGTTTTAGTAGACAGGTATTTTTTGAGGGCAGATCAAAAGCAGTGAGCAGAGATGCAAGGTATAGAAGAAGAGTGCTCTGCATTGTGCTGTATGGTAATCTACCCTGTATCTATGTGTGCTGTTCTCAGTGTGATCAGGATGGACAGCACAGATGCAAGACTGGAACAAGCTGGAGAGGAAGCTACAAGTTAATGATCCATCATGGGCCTGGCCACAGGGCCTCTAAAGGGATAATATTTTACCCTGGAGTCCAATTGGGAAGCTAGTGCTATGGAAAGCTTTGTTGGGTGGTCTTTGCTGGCATTTGCAGAACCTTGTTTGGGTTTCATTTTCAGGGAGTTTGCAATGTTAATATCTGGCTCTGGAAGTTCCAGCACTGACCTTGGAATTCAAAATGGGACGGTAGTTTTGGTGTAATTGCCAACATCACATGCTTTGTGAGTCTGATTCTGAAAGACTGGCATGCATTATGCTAGGTTTTCGGAGGAGGGCACAATGTTTCTAAGCTGCATGTCTGTCAAGGATTAATTTAACCTCTAATTACTACATTTTCTTTGCTGTGTGTTTCATGAACATGTTACAACAAAGCTCAAGGTATGCTATTTTATTTCACTGCCACTCTAAAATTAATTTCAAGGATTTGGAGTCAAATCTGACCCACTTGGTGTTAAAATAGTTGTGCTGACATTGGAATTAAAGTGAACAATATGGTTCTTTCTAGAGATGCTTCAGCCATGGAATAAAGAGCTTGATTGTGTTAGTTGTAGTCACAATCCTCAAAGTAAGCCCTTGGCAGTATCAAAGAGTGTCACTACAGTAGTAATCCCATTGGGAACTAAACACCCCTAGGGAGTAGCAGAAGCTGCCTGTATATTTTCTAGGTATTTTCTTGGGAACAAGAGTCAGGTCTTGAGCAGCAGGGAAGCCCAGGGGTCCTTTTCTACCCACTAATAATACAAGGTGAGCCTCCTAAAAGCCAGCTGTGGGGCTCAATCAGGTCCAAGATGAAACTCATGGAGTCTCCAGTTTCCTTACCCTCCTCCTAGTCACTGTTTGATGTGCCCCTGCCCATTCTATCTTTTATTAAACATGCCAGATTTGTCAAGGATGGTTAAGTAAAGAACATATAAAATATAAGGATGGTTATTGTATTGTGTGCAGAGTGACTTAGATTCCTATCCTTGGGCACAGTGTCTCAGCCTTGCTTTCATTATTAATCTGGAAGGGGAGGAATCATGCCAGCTACTTGAAAGCAAAGCCTACCTAGCAACTTGAGACATCATATAATCAAACAAAACAATTGTGATGTGTTAATCATAAAGTGTGGCAGTTGACCATTGCCCTTCAAAAGATGCACTGGTCTGAGAGTACATTCTTGACACTGGGAGAAACACCCAGAATAATGGGGGAAGACCATCTGTGCTGTAGGTTCATCTCTGATTCCAACTAAAGACTCTTCAGGCCTGTCCCTTCCCCTTTCTAGGCTTCAGTTTCCTTATAATTACAACATAGGTCTGAACTAAGGGAATCCAGGACCATCCTCAAGCCCGGGCATTCCATGATTGGACCGTGCATTAAAATATAAGCTGCTTGAAATGTCTGAGAGTGATGCATAATGATCCATCATTTTATATCGCCGAAGACTTGAATGCACAGAGGTTTTATTTTGCATGGGGTTGGAGGTCATAGAGATTGTTCACTAAAGGAAAGAAGTTCTAGAGGTTTGGTTAAAGATAAAATATTGGCACTTCTTTTTATATGAGAAAAGAACAGAAAAGGAAGAAATTTCCTTGAAGACCTCTCATTTTCACATGAGGGGATGGAGCTGAAGACAAGTCTTACATGCCAAGGGCTCTCCAGCAAGTTACTAGATGCTAAACCAGCTCAGGCCTCAGGAGCCCCATCTTGCATTCCACCACATAGTTAAACACCATCAGAAGAAACATTTTGACCCCTAGTTACATGTGGGCCTACAGTTGGCAGCATATAGAACTGAAAGATTTTTATTTCTAGCTATCAAACAGTAGCTTATAAGGAAGAAAATTTTATCCTTCACCTCTTCCCCTAACACCCATGAGTTGTTCTCAGTCAACAGTAAATATTGAATTTTGTTGGTCTTGTACCAATGCCCAATTTCAAATAAAACAGATTTTATGAATAATGGTGGGTGGTCCTTGGGGGCTTGTTATTTGAAATTATTTCATTTTAAACAGATGGCTGTTTTGGGTTTGACTTCATGTTTTCTAATTTTCATTAGAGAAAGAAAAAACAACCGTAAGCAACCCCACCCTTATTTTTGTAATGAGGAACAGTTTGTCTAAAAGAAGCTTTTTAGTTTCTCAACTGCTTGCACCCAGAGTGCTCTGCCTTCATTTGTTTGTTTTGTGAATCATGTAACTGTGTTGTCCACCTATAGTTCATGAGGGACTTACAAAGTCTACCCCTCTTATCTGTACTCTGACACAAGCTCCAAGATGCTTTCTTCCCACTCCAGCCCCCACCCTATCCCTTATAGACTAGGTGGAGGGTAGAGTCTGGACTCTGGTCTTTGTGGGGAAATAATGTGCAAGCTTCTAATCTCATCTTGTGGCCCTGGGCTTGACCCTGTTCTCTTTGTGCTTCATCAGTGTATCACTACACTGAGGGAGAGTCTGGGAATTTCTTTTCTTGTTAAGTTGGATCCCCCTTCTTGGAGGATATGACCTGTCAATATTTGTGTGTGTGTGTGTGTGTGTGTGTGTGTGTGTGTGTGTGTGTGTGTGTGTGTGTGTGTGTGTGTGTGTGTGTGTGTGTGTGTCCATATGCAAGTGGGTACATACACATACCTGGGCAAGTATGAAAGCCTGGGGTCAATATCAGCTGTCTTCTTCATTCATCACTCACCACCTTGAGTTCCATGTTCAGTGAGGAACTCTGACTCAAAAAAGTCATATTGGGATGGGGAACGCTCTGTTTCCACAAGAGTTACAAACATGCTTTTCTGTGAGTGCTTGGGATCCAAACTCATGTCCTCATACTTATTTAGCCAATATCCACTGAGCCATTTCTCCAGGCCCACATTTTGTTATTTCTATAGGCAACATCCAATGGTGTTTCTGCAAGAGATAGGTTGATAGCTCAATGACTATATTTTTATGTATGCAATGCCTCTACTTCCTGAACGCCTTTTAGGAAACATGTGTTGTTCTTCCTCAGTGGGACTGCCATTGGGCTGTCTCTCTGCTCTCATTAGGACAAAAAGGAAGAAGGGTATAGTATGAGAATGGAGCATATGCTAACATAATCAATTGGAGAACTGCTCAAAAGTTATTTAGAAAAATGGATTCAACAAAGATTTTTATAAGTCTACTATGTACAAGGCATTATAGGGGATGTGGAGGGATGGATGGATATGATATGAGGTATTTAATACCCACTATGAAAATAAAGATACAAATGAATGACATGTCCGGGATACAAAAGCGAACAAAGCAGAAAAATAACTATAAAAATTGTTCAATAATGGAGACAGTGATAGAAAAAAATTAAGTAAGATATATAGTATCTGAGATGCCAAGTGCCTTGAAGGAAGATAAATCAAGGGAGTTAACGAGTGCCAAGGGAGAGTGAGGTATGCAGTGGGATGGACACAGATCTTGGTGAGGAAGAACTGAACAAAATTTGAAAACCAGAGTGCTATCTAATAGAAATAATTTAAGCTGCAATAACATAAAATAAGCAGATTGAATTTCTTTGAATGATGTGTTTTTATTTAACACTCTGTATGTAAACTATTCTACATGAAATCAACACATAATTAATAAGATGTTCTATACTCTTATTATTCTGTCTTTAGATTCTAATATGGTTTACCTGCACAGCACAAGTCATTTTGGACTAGCTAGATTTTACATCTTTAATAACCACACACAGCTAGTTGACAAGCTTATTAGAGAACACACTTCAATTTAGATGTCCTCATTTTAGAATGTCTCTAATAAACTTCCCTTTATAGGGTGATTCTTTGCTGGGTGGTTTGAAATTGTTTAGCATATTAATTCACTACTTATTAATTTGCATAGGTTATTTCACTGTGAATATTTCATGGCCTTTCACATCTTCATTTTCATACATCTGTTTGTTCTCCATGCATTCATCTTTTCCTCATTCTCTCCCAAATTTCTCTATCTGAATATAGTTCTCTGGTTCTCAGGCTTTCTGCTTATACTGAGTGGGTTTGAAGAGTGTTCAACAGAGTAACTGGCATCTGACAAAGTGATCAGGACTTTAAGGAGTAATAGTAGTGAGTCCTTTGTTCAGTTTTGATTTGAAAGCTATCCAAATGGCAGTTGTTGTTTTCTGCATGCCAACATGTACCTGGAAATGCCTGTCCTCTGGCTTCTTAGACAGTCATCTATCAACCTGAAACATGTTCTGAGCATGAACACAAAGGTCTTTACTCTTTGCTCTCTAGTCCTTGTCTTTTGGGCATCAACTGGTCATTTGAAAGCTTTTTATATATTTTATTTGACATGAATGCAGACTTTCTTTTGTTTAAAATAATTCCAAATTTTATTTTCTTAAACTGATATGACACAGTGAAACACAAAATTCATCTTAAAATTGACAGGCCTGAGCACTGCTTCAGTGATCAGGTTTGGCTCATACCACACCCAGCCAGCCACACGCATACACAGCTACCAAGGAGCCTTTAGGAACCAGGTGGTGGGTCAGGAACCCCTGCACTAGCCTCCCTAGTGGCTCTGGGTTCCAGTTGGCCACAAAGCAATAAATACAACATGTTACATGCAAGGGAGGTCATGGAGAGACTAAGGAAGAGACTGGTCTTAGAGATTTATTTTCTTGTACAACTCTTGTACAACCAAGCACAGTACCAATATTTCAAATATTGCAAAGAAAAACATGTGTGTGTGTGTGTGTGTGTGTGTGTGTGTGTGTGTGTGTGTGTATGGCCAAGGCCAATAACTCTGAATGTTGTTATGGGACAGAACCCCCACATCTGCTTGTGGACACTCAAATACTTTCAAGTATGCATGGACAGAGTGGTGACAAGGGCCAGGGAGGCTGGGAAGGTATTAGCGTGTGTCCACCCTGGAGCCTGGAAGAAGAGCTTCAGCACCAAGCACAGAAGCCAGACTGACAGGAAAGCTCCACAGGGGACATGTTTGCATATGTTATAATTCACCCACACCTCCACTGAATGCAGACTTTCTTAATCACCACCAACACCATCATCTCGATAGAGGACTTGACTGGCATGTGTAAATTCCTGTCACACAGGTTACATACACAAACAAAAAAGAATAGTCCCAATAATTTCTGAATACCTTTGCCACATTTTCTTTGTATTTTATCTACCTCATACAGACAAATCACACATACACAAATTTATTTCTCAAATTTGTGTGAGAACAAATTATAAACACAGTGCTCTATTGTCCTCAAGATGTTTCAGTATATAGTTCCTAAAGCCAAAAGATATTCTTATGCAGAAACACAGGATGTGAGTCAAAATCAGGATTCTAACATTGCTACTAACCTTTCTCAAGGATGCAATCTGGAAGCCTTGTTATAATTTTGTAGGTTAAACCCTTATGTAGAGTTGCTAGGATTATAGGACGGCACTATAGGATGTAAGAGGACACACCTTGTTCTTAGAGAGTTACTTTTTAGACACAACAATCATTCCATTCACGCTGTGAATTAAATGCTTGCATTTGTATCCCCTCAAAATTCATATGTTGAAATCTCAATCCCTAAAGTTGTACGGTGGTATTAGGAATGAGATGTTTGAGACATGATTAGGTCATAATGGTAGAATCATCATGAATTGTCTTGGTATCCTTATAAAACAGGCACAATCAAACCATTTGGCATCTTCTTCCATATGAACATACATGTAGACTGCTATATGTGAACCCAGAGTCAAATTCTTACCTCAAGTTAGTCTGCTAGGGTTTCTCCCACTTCCAGAACCATGAAACAGAAAAATTTTTGTGGAAGTTAAAAAAATAAAAAAAACAAACAAACAGATTTTTCCAGTTCTCCTAGCCCATTAAAGCATAAGAAAATCTACTATGATGAGGTGCAATTGGCTGCGACTTCAGTCTCCTTTAGTCTGGGACAATATCTCAGCTTGGTTTTGTGTTTTAAAGCATTGATGTGTTTGAACAGTACAGACTGCTTATTTCACAGAATGTCCCTTAATTTTGGTTTGTTGTCTGCTGTTTCCTCCTGGTTAGATTTGGATTGTGTGATTTCTGTCAGGAGCCAGCCACACAAAAGTAATGATGTGTCCCCCCAGTGCACTATATCAGGGGAGCATATAAGGTTGCTGGCTGTCATTGTTGGTGATAGTCACTTTGGTAACTTGGTCAAGGTCATATCTTCCTGGTACCTCCACTCTCGAAGCACTATTGCTGCACCTTGCAGTAAAGTATCTTAATGGGAGGAAGACAGTCAAGACTATGCTGGTATCTTATTACTTCTATTCCTTTTCCTCACTAGTTTAACATCACTAGATGGCCATGCCTGAGGAAAGTTTACTGTGATGCCTGCCAAATAGTGAACTTCTGATTCCAGGAATGTTTTCTATATTTATTGTTTTGCTTTCTACTGTAAGAAAGACCTTCCCGATGTCATCCTGAGTGAGGTAACCCAATCACAGAAGAACTCACATAACATGTACTCACTGGTATGTGGATACTAGCCCAGAAGCCTAGAGTACCCAAGATACAACTTACTAAACACATGAATCTCAAGAAGAATGAAGTTCAAAATGTGGTCTGTGTGCCCCTTCCTAGAATTAAGAACAAAGCACACACTGAAGGAGTNAAAAAAAAAAAAAAAAAAAAAAAAGAAAGACCTTCCCTTCCCATATAATAAGTAAGTATATTTATTTATATATTTATTGATATTATATTTGTATATTTTATCCTAATTAGTGAGTTATGATCCTTTATTTTCAATATTTATTTTGCTTCTCAGAATGCTCCAGTTTGGGTCCTTTAAATTGGCTCCAAAGTCTTTTTGTTTAATTGTTATTAATCGTCTGAGCATTGCCTTCATTTCTTTAAATGGACAGTAGTACTTAGACCTCTTGATGCAGATAGTGAATGGTCATTCCTACAGGAACAAAGTCAACTATGCTAAGAGATTATAGCAATCAAATCATTTATAACTTTTGTCTTTATTGTTTCAGTAAAGCCTATTTATCTCTCCATCTGTCTAGGAATTTCAAGTTCACACTCATTCCTCTAAATTCCTATCTCATACCAAAGTTCATTCTACCTTTCCTCTTTTGATTTTTATAATTCCTTTCATAAACAGTGAGAAATCTCTGCTGTTATCCATAATATATTTACTCACTAAATCCTAGAGTACACAGAAGTCATTTCAGCATTGATAACCCACAGTTATGAAGAAGCCTGTTAACAAGGTAAAATAACACTTTATAAGATTCTTTTTTAAAGCTTATGTCTGTACAATTCATCACTGAAAACAAATCTACCTGAGCTAGGTCTGTCTCTTCCCTCTCAAGAAGGTCACTCTGTTTATCAAATATTAAGATTTTCCCATATATTCTTTATGCTTTATCAACCCTCCTTTACAAACATAACACATATACCCCTCAACATGCTCACAGACATACTTCTTTCTCTGAATTGGGAGAGCTAATGATGGGCATAATATTCTTTTATCCCCCCCAATACTTTAAAATATATTAAAACAAAGATATTCTCTTGCAAACCCAAAAATGAAATGACAACAGAATCCCAGGATTTAGTTTGCCTCCGATTGGATTCTTTTTGCTTTCTCTAACTTTGTTAATTCTTTAAGAGGTCTCTCTCTCTCTCTCTCTCTCTCTCTCTCTCTCTCTCTGTGTGTGTGTGTGTGTGTGTGTGTGTGTGTGTGTGTGTGTGTGTGTGTGTGAAATAATAACACAGTACAAGACACAAAAAGCATTGCAACTGAGAACCCCCTTCCTGGCTCTCTGCTTNAAGCATTTGCTATACTTTTAATTTTTCTAAATCTGATAGGTGAGAAATGATATCTCAGTGTAGTTTAATTAGCATTTTTCTAATTATGAGTAACTTGGGATATCTTTTCATATGCTTAAGAGCCTTTTTGATATTTTCTGTATGTGCATTATCTGTTAAAGTCTTTTCTTCCTTTTTCTATTGATTTGGGGGCCTTATATCCTCAATTTTAAGACTTTTTGTGGTGACAATAATTGAGTTTTTATCTGTGATATTTATTACAAATGATTTTAAAATTTCTTTGTTCTTCTGGATACTTGTTCTGTATGGATTGCCAATGGTTTTGTTTTCTTGCTTGCCTGCTATTTTGAGACATGGTCTTATGATTCTCTTGCCTTCACTTACCCAGTGCTAAAATTCAAAGCATGCATCAGGCTCAGCTGCAAGAGGATTTTTCTGTATTTAGTTATCGGCTTTTTCCATTATCACTCTTGGACACTGAATCACATAAGTCTTTTCCCACACCAGGGCTAAATAACTCACCCAATTTTCTTCCAAATAATAGAATAGGACAACTTTTATGGTTGATTTCTTTTGAGGATTAGTATTTTCAAGGTTCATCCATATTATATAATTTGTTAGAACTTTGTGCGTTCTTTCTTTTTTGGCTTTTTTTACTTTTTCTTATTGTGTGTATTTTGGTGCAAATATGTGATTCACAATTGCACAGCTGCATGCACATGTGAGTGTGGAGGTCAAAAGAAGTAAAAGTTGGTGTTGTTCCTTAAGAGATATTTTGCTTTTTGATATAGAAATCTACCTGTCTCCACCTCCCCAGTATACCATTACAATCTTTTTATGTGCATGCTGATGATTGTACTGGAAACACATCACCCACCAAGTTAACTCCTTCGGTCCTTATTTCCCCAAATATAAATAGAACTCAGTTTGTCTTTCTGCTCATCAATTGGCAGAAAATTTATTGATCATGAATAAAACCATTATGAACATTCATAGACAATCTTTCATATGGATATATGTTTTCATATCCCTTGGGCATATTCCTAGAAGAGAGATTTCTGAATTACATGGTAGCTCTTTTACACTTTAAGGAAATGTCAAACTATAATTCAAAGTAGTTGTAACATTTTATGATCTTGCCAACAATGCATTGCTATTTTTTTCATATCCTTGTCAACACCCATAGTACTTGAGTGAATATAAATTTATATTTAATTGTAGTTTTGATTTGTGTGTTTGTTGACTGATAATGTTGAACATCTTCTGTTTGTTCATTACCCATTTGCATATTTTGTTTGGAGAAGTGTTTGTTCAGACTTTGCCCATTTTAAAATTGAGTTATCTTTTTGTTCTTTAATAAACATAAGGGCTGTTGGTATATTATCAGTACTGGAGACTCTGAGCACTGAGGAACTCTCCATCCTGTGGGTCATCTGCTCATCAGACTGTCAGTAAGAACATTTGCCATTTGTTTGTTTGTTTGTTTGTTTGTTCTTCATTTATTTGTTCATGTATGTGTGCCTGTACATGAGCATATGATAATGCATTGCATGTCTCTTGCAGACAGCAGAGGACAACTTTCAAGAATTAGATTTTTTTCTTCTACCATGTGGGGTCTAGACAAAACACAGGTGGTGGGGCTTGCTAGCAAGTGCCCTGATGTACTGAGCCATTTTGTGAGACCAGCAACAAAAAGGTTTTATTTCATTTCAATAAAGCCTAATTTATTTTGCTTTCCTGTCATCACTTGGACTATTGGTATTAGAAACAATTGTTAAATCAAAAATCACAAAGATTTCATTTTGTGTTTTTTGTGGTTTTAGTTCTTACCCATAGTTCTAGCTTCCATTTCTGATTTAGTTTCATTCAAAACATATTGAACTAACAAGCAATACTGTTTATAATTATGTTGTACAATGTACTGATTGCATATAAATATATTTTATAATGATTACTACAGTCAAATTAACATAGCCATTAGTAGCTGTGGTTACTCTGTGTGTGTGTGTGTGTGTGTGTGTGTGCGTGTGCATGTGTGTGTGCGTGTGCATGTGTGTGTGTGTGTGTGCGCGTGCATGTGTGTGTGTGTGTGTGTGTGTGTGTGTGCGCGCGCGCGCGTGTGTGCGTGTGTGTGTTGATCACATTTAAAATCTGTCTTGCAAGTGTTAAGGACACTTAAAATTTATTCTCTTAGTGTTTTTTTTAATTCATCTGTATGGGATACCATATGCACACTTGGTACCTTTAGGGGCCAGAAGAGGGTATTGGATCTCCTGGGACTGAATTTCAGAAGGTTGTGAGTAGCTCCCAAGTAGGTGCTAGTAACCAAACCCAGTTCCTCTGGAAGAACAGCCAGTAATATTAACCACTGAGCAATCTCTCCTACCCCCACTATATATATTGCTATAAGGTCTCACTATGTAAGCCGTGATGACCTCAAAGTCACCGAGAACTGCCTGCCTCTTTAAAGTCATGTGTCAATCACTACTCCTGACCTCTTTGCAGATCCTAAGAGAACAATCCAGTGATGCCAACTAGAGTCAGATAGCTCAAAGCTGATAGTGGACTTTAAATATACTCAGATTTTATAGCTCCTGGCAACCATTCTAATCTTTGCTTAACAAGTTCAAAGTGATGTGGGTGGTACTGCAGTCAAATATAGTCAAATCTATATCTCTTTCAGATAGTGATATATCATTTTCTTTAAGTAGAGTGTATGGGAGTTTTTACTTTTAATGGTGATCAGGAATTCTTTTCTCCTGATCAATGGTGATGCATGCCTTTAATCCCAACACTTGGGAGGCAAAGGCATTCAGATTTCTGAGTTCAAGGCCAGCCTGGTCTACAGAGTGAGTTCCAAGACAGCCAGTGATATACAGAGAAACCCTGTCTCCAAAACAAAACAAAACGAAACAAAAACAAAACAACAAAAAGGAATTATTCTCCACATTCTCTCCAATCTAAAAGAAAAATGCCATGTAACAAGTGAAGTGATACCTTGCTGTGATTTTGACTTGCATTCCCATGATGCTATTGAACAGGATTATATACACCCATTGGTCACTTATGTGTCTTGGGGAAAATGTGTAATTGGCTCTGTTGCCTGTTTTGTACACACTGAAAAAAAAGACAAGCACCATTCTTTTCCCTGTAGCTATCTAGTTGTCCCCACACTGTTTCTCAAAATACTATTTTGAGTATGTGTGTACTTGAGTATATGTATGTGCACCATGTACAATCAGGAGCCCACACAGGTCAGAAGAGGCCTTAGAACTGGAGTTACAGACAGCTGTGAGCCAGCATGTGGGTGCTAGGAATTAAACCTAAGACTCAGCAAGAGCAGTAAGCACTATTAAGAATTGATCCAACTCTCTAGTCCTCCTGTCATTTCTTTATGGTAATGATTGTGTGTTAATTATCCTTTAAACATCTGGTACAATCCTTAAGTAAAATTATCTAGGTCTGGAGAGCATTACTACTACTACTACTACTACTACTACTACTACTATTTATTATCATCTCTAAATGTATTTACTCAAGATTCATGGCTTTAGATACATAGGTAGCAGAGGATGCTCTTTTCTGGCATCATTGGGAGGGGATACCCTTCGTCCTGTGGAGGTCTGATGCCTCAGTGTAGGGGGATGCTGGAGGGGTTGGGCAGGAGAGGGTGGGTGGAGGAGCACCCTCATAGAGGCAAAGGGAGTGAGGAGAGGGAGGTTATAGAATGGGGAGCTTGTGGAGGGGTATCTGGAAAGTGGGATATCATTTGAGATGTAAACAAATGGAATGATTAATAAAAAGAAATTTAAAAAAGAAATCAATATTGTCTTCTTCATAGTTAGTTATTCATTTCTATTTATATATTTATTTGTGTATATGTGTGTATGTATGTTTGTGAGAGTGCTGTTGTATGCATGCCATAGTGCAGGTGTGGAGGTCAGAGAATTGTCTTTGAAAGCCAGTTCTCACTTTCCTCCCTGTAAAGACAACGTCCCTGCTGATGTTTCTGCTATGCAGGCTACTCCAAGCTACCTGCAAGCTGCTAGCAGATTGTCATGTCTTCATCTACCATCACACCATAGGCATGCTAGGATTGCAAATGTATCCAGCTGCATCTCGCTTTTTAAGTGGATTTTGAGGGGTAAACTTGAGTCATCAGGCTTGTGTGAAACTGGGTTTCCCCATGGATCTGTCTCCCTGGCCCTAGTTCATTCTTTTTTTTTTTTTTAACTTTTTTTAAATTAGATATTTTCTTAATTTACATTTCAAATGCTATTCCGAAAGTGCCCTCCCCCCTCCCCCCATCCTGCTCCCCTGCCCACCCACTCCCACTTCTTGGCCCTGGCATTCCCCTGTATTGGGGCATATAAAGATTGCAGCACCAAGGGGCCTCTCCTCCCAATGATGGCTGACTAGGCCATCTTCTGTTACATATGAAGCTAGAGACACAAGTTCTGGGGGTTCTGTTTAGTTTATATTGTTGTTCCTCTTCTAGGGTTGCAGACCCCTTCAGCTCCTGGTGTTCTATCTCTAGCTTCTCCAATGTGGACCCCGTGCTCCCTCTTATGGATGACTGTGAGCATCCACTTCTGTGGGAGTCAGCTATATCAGGGTCCCTTCAGTAAACATTTGCTGTCCTATGCAATAGTGTCTGAGTTTAGTGACTGATTATGGGATGGATCCCCAGTGGGTTAGTCTCTGTATGGTTCATCCTTTCATCTTAGCTCTAAACTTTGTCTCTGTAACTCCTTTCATGGATATTTTGTTTCCTATTCAAAGGAGGAATGAAGTATCCACACGTTGGTCTTCCTTCTGGATTTTCATGTGTTTTGCAGATTGTATCTTGGGTGTTCTAAGTATGTGGGCTAATATCCATTTATCAGTGAGCACATATCCAATGACTTCTTTTGTGATTGGGTTACCTCACTAAGGATTATGTCCTCCAGATTCATCCATTTGCACAAGAATTTCATAAATTCATTTTTTAATAGCAGAATAGTACTCCATTGTGTAAATGTACCATATTTTCTGTATCCATTCCTCTGTTGAGGGACATCTGGGTTCTTTCCAGCTTCTGGCTATTATAAATAAGGCTGCTATGAACATAGTGGAGCATGTGTCCTTTTTACCAGTTGGAACATCTTCTGGGTATATTCCCAGGAGAGGTATTGCTGGATCCTCTGGTAGTACTATGTCCAATTTTCTGAGATAACGCCAGACTGACTTCCAGAGTGGTTGTACAAGCTTGCAATCCCACCAGCAATGGAGGAGTGTTCCTCTTTCTCCACATCCTCGCCAGCATCTGCTGTCACCTAAATTTTTGATCTTAGCCATTCGGACTGGTGTGAGGTGGAATCTCAGTGTTGTTTTGATTTGCATTTCCCTGATGATTAAGGATGTGGGCAGTTATCATGTAGAAGAATGCGAATTGACCCATTCTTATCCCCTTGTACAAAGCTTAAGTCTAAGTGGATCAAAGACCTCCACATAAAACCAGAGACACTGAAATTTATAGAGGAGAAAGTGGGGAAAACCCTCGAAGATATGGGCACAGGTGAAAAATTCCTAAACAGAACAGCAATGGCCTGTGCAGTAAGATCAAGAATTGACAAATGGGACCTTATGAAATTGCAAAGCTTCTGTAAGGCAAAAGACACAGTGAGCAAGACAAAAAGGCCACCAACAGATTGGGAAAGGATTTTTACCAATCCTAAATCAGATAGGGAACTAATATCCAACATCTACAAAGAGCTAAAGAAGCTAGACTCCAGAAAAATGAATAACCGCATTTAAAAATGGGGTACAGAGCTAAATATTGAGGAAATCCGAATGGCTGAGAAACATCTGAAAAAATGTTCAACATCCTTAATCATCAGGGAAATGCAAATCAAAACAACACTGCGATTCCACCTCACACCAGTCAGAATGGCTAAGATCAAAAATTTAGTTAATTCTTTAAGGACTTAATATATTAATGAAATGTTTCCACTATATTAATGAAATGTCTCCCTTTTGTTCTTTCTTGAGTTCTCATATCATGTAAAATCTAATGTCATAAAAACCGATTGTGAAATGTTTCCTCCTATTCTGTTTTTTCAGAATAAAATGTATTGGGTTATTAGTTTTTTTTAATTGTAGAATTCTTCAATTAAACCTTTTAGACCTGAAGATTTTGGGAGGAGTTTCTCAGGTATAAATTCCATTTCTTTAAAAATTTTAGAGGTATTGAAATGATCTGTTTTGGTAATTTGTTGCATGAAAGGAAATGGTCCATTTCATCTTGTTTTCAAATTTATATATGTAGAGTTTTGAATAATATTCCCTTAGCCTTTGGTCTTTATAAGGTTTGTAAGTGATATTCTTTTCATTTCTGATTGTCCTCCCTTCTTTTTCTCTTTGCAACTTCACATGCTCTTTATTTTTTTCCTTTTTTTTATTAGTTATTTTTTAATTTACATTTCAAATGCCCTTTAGCTCTTTGAAGATGTTGGATATTAGTCCCCTATCATATTTAGGATTGGTAAAAATCCTTTCCCAATCTGTTGGTGGCCTTTTTCTCTTGCTCACTGTGTCTTTTGCCTTACAGAAGCTTTGCAATTTCATAAGATCCCATTTGTCAATTCTTGATCTTACTGCACAGGCCATTGCTGTTCTGTTTAGGAATTTTTCACCTGTGCCCATATCTTCAAGGGTTTTCCCCATTTTCTCCTCTATAAATTTCAGTGTCTCTGGTTTTATGTGGAGGTCTTTGATCCACTTAGACTTAAGCTTTGTACAAGGAGATAAGTATGGATCTATTCTCATTCTTCTACATAACAGCCAGTTGTGCCAGCACCTTTTGTTGAAAATGCTGTCCTTTTTCCACTGGATGGTTTTAGCTCCTTTGTCAAAGATTAAGTAGCCATAGGAGTGTGGCTTCATTTCTGAGTCTTCAGTTCTATTCCATTGATCTATCTGTCTGTCGCTGTACCAGTACCATGCGGTTTTTATCACAATTGCTCTGTAGTACAGCTTAATGTCAGGGATGGTGATTTCCCCAGAGGTTCTTTGATTGTTGAGAATAGTTTTTGCTATCCTAGGTTTTTTATTATTCCAGATGAATTTGCAAACTGCCCTTTCTCTCTCAGTGAAGAATTGAGTTGGGATTTTGATGGGGATTGCATTGAATCTGTAGATTGCTTTCTGAAGGATAGCCATTTTGACTATATTAATCCTGCCAATCCATGAGCATGGGAGATCTTTCCATCTTATGAGATCTTCAATTTCTTTCTTCAGAGACTTGAAGTTCTTCTCATAAAGATCTTTCACTTCCTTAGTTAGAGTCACACCAAGGTATTTTATAGCATTTGTGACTATTGTGAAGGGTGTTGTTTCCCTCATTTCTTTCTCAGCCCTCTTATCCTTTGTGTAGAGAAAGTCCATTGATTTGTTTGAGTTAATTTTATATCCAGCTACTGCACTGAAGCTGTTTATCAGGTTTAGGAGTTCTTTGGTGGAATTTGTGGGGTCCTGAATATATACTATCATATCATCTACAAACAGTGATACTTTAACTTCTTCCTTTCCAATTTGTATCCCCTTGATTTCCTTTTGTTGTTGAATTGTTCTGGCTAGGACTTCAAGTATTATATTGAATAGGTAGGGAGAAAGTGGGCAGCCTTGTCTAGTCCCTGATTTTAATGGGATTGCTTCCAGCTTCTCTCCATTCACTTTGATGTTCGCTACTGGTTTGCTGTATATTGCTTTTATTATGTTTAGGTATGGGCCTTGAATTCCTGATCTTTCCAAGCTTTTATCATAAAAGGGTGTTGGATTTTTTCAAATGCTTTCTTAGCCTCTAAGGAGATGATCATGTGGTTTTTGTCTTTGAGTTTGTTTATATAGTGGATTACATTGATGGATTTCCATATATTAAACCATCCTTGCATTCCTAGGATGATCTGCTTCCTCTTCTAAAATGAGCCCTGGGCCTTGGGTTGAGGGATATAATATAATAGATTAGATTAGATAGAGGTTCCATTTAGAGTTGAGCATTCCATAGTCTCTTATTCTTTCTCTTCTTACATTCTCATGATTCATTGAAATAGATTTTAGGATTCCATTTGTATTTATATTCCATTTTATTAGATCAGACTGTTTAGTTTTCCCAGTAATTATTAAATAATTATACATAAGGATGTTTTTTTTACATAGCCTACCTTTGGAATTTCATCACTTTTACTAAAATGCAGAAATTTTCCTTGCATTAATATCATGTTACCTTCCTTTAATGGGTGGGCTTGATTATTTTCCATAGGCACTCTAAATGTCAGAATAAATGGTGTCAGAGGTTTTACTTCATTCATTGGCTATGATTTATAAAACTCATGAGAAAGAATAGTTCATTATATTATCACTATTTTTACCTGTACTGGATTTCTTCTCTCCTTTGTGAAGTCTCTGACATTCTTCTGTTATCATTTCCTCTCTGTTTAAAGGACTTCCTTCAGGCATTATTCAGTGATAGGATCATGAGCAACAATATCTCTGAGTTTTCCTTCATCTGAGAATATCTTGATTTCCCCTTCATTATTTAAGGATATTTTTTGCCAGATATATAATTTGAGGTTGACAGTTCTTTACTTTCAGCACTTGAAAAATGTTGTGGTATTTCCTCCTGGCCTCTGTGGTTCCTGAAGAAAAGTACCTTGTCATAACTAATGTGCCACTTTGTCCAGATGTTCTCAAGAGTCGTTATATGCCTTTTAGTTGCTGGAAATATCAGTTTAAGTTCTCTTAGTTTGAATTTATTCTGTTTGAGATTCTCTTTTAGACTTGAATCTGTATGTTTATTCCCCTTTCTGGACTGTGGGTGACACAAATATTGGGTCTTTGGTTACTGTTCTTGAAAGTCCCTGTGCCTTTCCATCTTTCCTCTTCAGCTTCTTTTACTAGTTTTTCTTTTCTTAGGTGCCTTCCTCACAGAAAGCTGCTCAGGAAGTAGATTCTATGACTCTTTATTAGTTTTGTCTTTTTTCATTTCAACTCTGTTGGCCCATTGAGTGGGTTACTTTGCCTTTATAACTCCATTTTTATGGCTGTAACTTTTATTTTGTTCTTTTTTATAACTTCAGATTCTTTTCTTTTCTATTTTGTTAACTTCACATGTGTTGGTAGTTTCACATGTTGAATATTTTAATGATGGCAGCTTTCAAATTCTCGTCAAATAATTCCAGTGCATGAATTATTTTGATATTAAGGCTTAGTGATTATTTTTCCTTTTTCTTGAGATGGTAATGTTTACATATACCCCGGGTATTTTTAAATTACAGACGTTTGAGTGCAATTCATTCTTCTGTTTTAACAACCAGTGTCCATAGTAAGATGTAGCATGTGAATCATTTAGATTTCAATTTCTTGCAGGGTCAAACTAACACCATTTGGGTGAATGTAGGATACTGAACTGAAAATAGCCTTCTTGAGATGGTTGGGTGACTAGCCATCTCCCTTGGTTCTGCTAACATCTTCCTTGGAGAAAGGGGAGCAATGAATTTCTGTTGTGCCTCTGATTGAGATGAAGTGTTCACTTGATTATTCCTACTAGAGGAGAGGGAAATAGAAGTGGAACATGGATGGAGATTCTGCTGGTCTTTCATAGCTCCCTGTTGGTTCCCCTGATGAAGAAATGGGGATATGCATGGACTCCTGTTACCTCTAAACAGGAGAATTAGAGTGCTGCAATCTTCTTACATGAGGCTAGATGGTTAGGTAGGTGGAATGTCACCTTCCCTCCTTACCTGCTGCAACCTTCCAAAGAGGACGATTTTCCTAGTAGTGTAAATTAGAATTAAGTAGGTGTTTCAAAACAGCTTTATGTAGGTCACCTTTTCCACAGCCCTTTTGACTATGGAGAAAGGATTTTCTTGAAGTATTTTTAAAAGACCATTTTAGAGCAATTGGAATTAAATTGAGAATGTAGTAGAGTTCTCATATACCTTTTGCTCTATTGCCAACCTGCACAGCCTCCCTCCACTGCTATCCATATTATCTTTCAGAAGGGTACCATTTGCAGGATGATCTGTTCAGAGTGAAGCTACATTGAGACACATAATTATCCACACTTCACCTAAAATCCATAGTGCAACTTATGGTTTACTCTTAGCACTTTACATTCTAGAGTTTAACAAATGAATAGCAATCACCTGTTATACTGGAAGCACACACAGCATTTTCATTGTTCTAAAAATATTTTGTGGCCAGGAAGTAGTGGTGCATGCCTTTAATCCGAACACTCAGGAGGTAGAGGCATGTGGATCTCTCTCTGTGAATTCGAGGCCAGCCTGGTCTACAAAGTGAGTTCCAGGACAGCCAGGGCTACACAGAAAAACCTGTCTCAAAAAACAAAACAAAAATCTTTTGTGCTCCACTCTCCCCACCCTCGCCTCTGGTCTTTTATGTCTCTGGTTTTTTGTTTTTTGTTTTTTGTTTTTGTTTGGTTTTTTTTTTTCATTTTTTTCTAGCATGTGATAGACTTGGACTTAGAAGGAATCTGTTTGCAGTTTGACTTCTTTTGCTCAGTGTTATACTTCTGAGATTTCTCTGAGGATTTTTTTCTTTCTTTCATGATTTGGTAGCACATTTCTGCTGAATACTGAATGATGCTTTGTTGTTTGATTTTACCTGTTTATTTAGCCATTAAATATCTGAGATACATCTTAGTTGTTCACAACAATAATGAATAAAGCTACTATAAACATTCATGAACAAGTTTTTGTATGGCTCTGAACTTTCCTCTGGGTAAATACCAAGGAGCTTTCCTGGTGGATCACCTAGTAAGTAGATACTTGGGTTTATAAAACTCAACCAAGTTTTCTTCAAAAGTGGATAACTGTATCATTCTGCATTCTCACACAACAATGAAAGAGAATTCCTGTTGTCCCATATCCTTTTTCCAAGATTTGTGGGAGTCAATAGGGAAACATGGGGAAATCATGGCTGCCTTGTTTCCTCAATCCCAGGACCCTACATTTTTGCCAGTTTTATTTCTGCTGGCATTTTTATAGTCTATTTCAGGTTTAACTTGCCTTTTTCTGATTTCCTAAAAGTAAGACTTAGCCTATGAATCTTATAACTTTCTACTTTTTCACCACACACACACACACACACACACACACACACACCTCTTTAATCTGCCTTTGCTTGTTGTTACTTTGTGTCTAGTTTTTTATCCTTTTAATTTTGTTTTTATCTCATTTTTTATGATTGAGAACTTTGTGAATGCATATATTGTGCTTTGATCAAATCTATTTCCTATTACCCCCTCTCCAATTCCTTCTTCACTCTATACAATTATATTTCTTCTTAATATGTTCTTTTTACAAAACCATTGAATCCACATAGCTTCTAGTGTAGCACCATCTACTACCTGCCATGAAGCTGATAAATCATTTTAGGCATTTGTAAGTGTGCAGTTCAGGATTGTTCAGTATATTCACACTGGTGTGCAATATGTCCAAGTTTTCTTTTTATTTGTCAGAAAAAGGACCTGGGAAAAATGTGGCCACTCTATCTTGATTGGAAGCAAAGTATCCTTTAGCATGTTCTCTCAGCTCTGCTTACATGTCTCCATGAGAAATTTAATATGTCATCTAACAGTTAAAAAAATAAATAAAAGTAGGAGGTTGTCACAGAAAAGGAAGGGGCTAAGAAAATTGAAGAGGGCACAAAGATCAGATTTGAGATGAGGAATATGATCAAAGTATGTTGAATGAATGCATGACAATCACCCAATCAAACCAATTACTTTTTCACAAATAATATGTTAATAAATCTTTGTTGGAATTGTTATTGTAACCTAATAATACTCTTAAGTTATGTTAGAGAGAACTGAAAGATCTTTGGTGCCAGTTTTTCTTTTGTTTTTCATTTGTTCATATTCATTCCTAAATTTTCGAGAAGATTGAAAGTTTGCTCACAAAACTTGTATATGCTGTTCTATAAGTGTCATATTCATTCCTAAAGATAGTATTTACCTTATTGCTTTTGTAAATGGGGCTTTTCTGCCTATTGTGTATGTTCTACCCATGGGTGTTTAGACCCTTGAACTAAATAAGCCAGTCTCAAATGTAGATTTCCAGCTTATCATTTGTAAATTAAGGCCAGATTTGAGATCTGCATTCCACTTCTCACCTCCATAATAAGATATGTGGGTAAGATGGTGGGTCATGTGTTGCTTTCATCTCAATGTATGGGAATCTTATTTTCTCACCAGCTACCATAGTTATTTCTGACTCTGTTCTCTACTTTCCATCCAGCCACTAATAAGTCATTGTGCCCTAACAATTCTCTAGTATGTAGAAGCAGTGGACATGGAATCATCAACTCAGATTAAGCTCATCTCACCTCTGATACCCATTCAGTGTCCTCATGAAGAGCTTTCCAGTGTTTTTAGGTTATCAACCAAGCCAACTTTTTATTTCCAAGGTCACTTTTCCCCCCTCTATCTTTATGTACTTTGGATGGGAGTCTCACATGGCATTGTCCTACCAGTGGCTCTGCCAGGTTCCAACACATGAAAACATAAGACCACATCTCCATAACATTCAGAGAATTCTCTAATGGTAGCATCACCCTATCTTTACCACCTCATTTCCACATACTCTTGCAAAACGAAAAAAAGGGGGGGGGAGAAAGAGGACCAGGAACATTAGCTGTTTCTTGAGTAGACACTCAGTAATAATAATTACACTGATGCACTTTCAATGGGGCCTCAATAATGGATATTCTTGAACACTTAACACAAATGAAGATCAGTGATATACATATGTTACCATGGGGACTTTTAGACTAATAGAGGGGACATCCTGATAAATAAATATACGAGCAATTACTATAACCATAGTACAATGTAATAATTATTTTCTCCTCCATGCATGGCTAAATGACATTGTTGTTTTCTGAGGTTACTGCTTGTAGCCTCTCCTTATAATTATCTCTAAAAAATTAATCCCCATTAGAAAGTTCATTTTGATCCATGTTTGCATCTTTGATTCTGTCCTCTCCTATCAGAATTTCACTCAATCATTAGGGTTCCATTCATTTATAATTTCTGCAAAGCTTCCTCTGATCTTCATAGTACTGACAAGTCATTATTGGATTATTTTTCAAGGTTTGCTCTTGTATCAGAAAGTGTTAAGCATAACATGAATTGCACGTGAGGCCTGCATTCTACACTATAGTAACTCAAAACGGTCTAGTACCACTTTAATATTTGTCTTGGGTCCTCCTTGCTTACAAACCTACAAGCCAGTGTTCAACTCTAAATAAGTTCTTTGGGGGATAGATGCATAGATAGAGGAAAGAAAGTTTCCAAATTATGTAACACCAACTTTAAGGAAAGTAGATGGTACTCATGGCTCAGATGTAATATAGCAATGAAGTAATGGTCATGCAGAAAAATAAGGTAGTACTATTGAGCAGCTAGGCCTTTTCTTAGGCTCTGAAGTAGTCAGTTTGGCAGCAGTAAGTGTGTCGAAGAGGAGCGAACAGAAGGACATGGCCGTAAGGCTAAGGCACATGTAAAAGTCTCTGAACAGACACTGAAACTTATAGAGGAGAAAGTGGGGAAAAGCCTCGAAGATATGGGCACTGGGGAAAAATTCCTGAATAGAACAGCAATGGCTTGTGCTGTAAGATCAAGAATTGACAAATAGGACCTCATAAAGTTGCAAAGCTTCTGTAAGGCAAAAGATACTGTCAATAAGACAAAAAGGCCACCAACAGATTGGGAAAGGATCTTCACCAATCCTAAATCAGATAGGGAACTAATATCCAATATATACAAAGAACTCAAGAAGGTGGACACTAGAAAATCAAATAACCCCATTAAAAAATGGGGCACTGAGCTAAACAAAGAATTCTCAACTGAGGAATACCGAATGGCTGAGAAGCATCTGAAAAAAATGTTCAATATCCTTAATCACCAGGGAAATAAAAATCAAAACAACCCTGAGATTCCACCTTACACCAGTCAGAATGGCTAAGATCAAAAATTCAGGTGACAGCAGATGCTAGCGTGGATGTGGAGAAAGGGGAACGTTATTCCATTGTTGGTGGGACTGCCAACTTGTACAGCCACTCTGGAAATCAGTCTGGCGGTTCCTCAGAAAATTGGACATAGTACTACCAGAGGATCCTACAATACCTCTCCTGGGCATATATCAGGAAGATGTTGGTTGACCATTATTCCTGTGTACGAGGTGATACAAGTATCGTCGGAATAAATATTATCGGTCTTCGACCTTTCTTGGGTCCACAGGGAGTTGTCTCCTTACCTATGTCTTTAATACCATGTAAATGTGTTACCTCATGATGAGTCGATAATTTTTGTTACTTAAATACTTTAAGGATCCGTTTACCTACCATCTGGAGGATATCATCCTGAGTGAGGTAACCCAATCACAAAATAACTCACATAACATGTACTCACTGATAAGTGGATATTATCCCAGAAACCTAGATTACCCAAGATACAATTTGCTAAACACATGAAAATCAAAAAGAATGAAGATCAAAGTGTGGACACTTCACCCTTCTTAGAATTAGGAACAAAGCACACATTGAAGGAGTTTCAGAGATCAAGTGTGGAGCTGAAACAAAAGGATGGACCATCCAGAGACTACCCCACTGGGGGATCCATCCCATAATCAGCCACCAAATGCAGACACTATTGCATGTGCCAGCAAGATATTGCTGAAAGGGCCCAGATATAGCTGTGTTGTGTGAGGCTATACCAGTGCCTGGCAAACACAGAAGTGAATGCTCACAGTCAGCTATTAGATGGAACACAGGGTTCCCAAGGGAGAAGCTAGAGAAAGTACCCACGAAGCTGAAGGGGTCTCCAACCCTATAGGTGGAAGAACAGTATGAACTAACTAGTACCCCCAGAGCTCATGTCTCTAGCTGCATATATAGCAGAAGGTGGCCTAGTTGGCCATCATTGGGAAGAGAGGCCCCTTGGTCATGCAAACTTTATATGCCCCAGTACAGGGGAACACCAGGGCCAAGATGTGGGAGTGGGTGGGTAGGGAAGCAGGGCAGGGGATGGGGGAGGGTTTTGGGGACTTTCGGGATAACATTTGAAATGTAAATGAAGAAAATATCTAATAAAAATTGGGGGAAAAAAAAGAAGTCTCTGAAGGTAGAGCATTGGAACTTTCCCTGGAGACAGTAAGATCAGTGTTTTTGGAAAATGTTTTTCAGGCTGTAGGACAAATTAGAAGCAAGAAAATTGAGGCAAGGAAGGTATTATGAGAGTAGGCTATGTCAGAAATTCAGGAGAACATGGAGGACCAAGGGACATGACTGTGGACAGTGGATATATAGGCAGATGTGAGAGATGGTTGAGAGGCATAATCAATATATGTCGATTACTCCAAAGATGGGCTTGATTGATGTTTCACTAGGATACAGTGACTTTGATAAATCATAGAATGATTTAAAAATCTGTGCATTTAATACTGTTATCCACAACTGAGGGGAATGTCTAATTCAGAGACTTGAATGTCGATATATATTTAGTTCTGTTCCCCAAAAGATATATAGCAATCCTAATAGCTAGAACCTGTGACTGATAATTTGGTGAGAAATGGTGACTACACATATGTATTCGTGGTATGATGAGGTCAATAGCATGATCTCTAACCCAATATGACTAGTATATTAATGAGAAGAGGGAAATTAGGATGCAGACACTAAGACAGAGGAGAGAAGCATTGTATATAAAACTACAGACAGAAGTTATCATATTTTTAACAAGGAACATCAAGTATTGCTGGAAGCCACTAGAATATAAGGCAGCCATGGAAACATGGAGGTCCTAAAGCCTCTAGAAGGAACCAGACCTGTTTATGGCTAAAATAGCACCAGAGTTCCTTTATGCGTTCATCTGTTGACAAACACATGGGCTAATTTCATCATTTAACCATTGTGAATAGTGCTGCAGTAAACATGGATGTCAAGGTGTCTGTGTTATGCTGACTTTTAGTCCTTCAGGTATATACCCAGAAGTGGTATAGCTTGGTGTTTTGTAGTTTGTTTTTAATATTTAAGGAACTTTCGTACTAATTTTCATAGTGACTCTACTACACCAGCATTTGTTTATTTTTATGATGTTAGTCAATTTTTATTACAATGAACAATTCTCAATGTAGTTCTTATTCTTGCATTTCCCTGGTTGTTAAGATTGTTTGTACTCTATTTTGGGGGAACTGTCTATTTATTTCCTTAGGCCACTTATTGAACATTGTTTGATTATATGTGAGTACACTGTAGCTGTCTTCAGACACTCCAGAAGAGGGAGCCAGATCTCGTTACTGATGGTTGTGAGCCACCATGTGGTTGCTGGGATTTGAACCCATCACCTTCGGAAGAGCAGTCGGGTGCTCTTACCCGCTAAGCCATCTCAAAAAACAAAACAAAACAAACAAACAAACAATGAACATTGTTTGATTTTCGTGGGTTTTTAAAGTTCTTTATACATTCTAGATATTAATCATCTATCAAATGTTTAGCTAGTAGAGATTTTTCCGCTGTTCTTTAAGGTATATTTTAACAGAACTGTTTATTTTATAGCTTCAGTGAGTTATAATTAAAGTATAGTAAACTTCAAATATTTAAAGTAAAATTTGACTGGTTTTGATGAATATACATGATCACCATTGGCAAGATAAAGAATATATCCCTCACCCACAAAACTACTGAAGTTTTCTTGTCGTTCCTTGTAGTTTCTTATTCTGGACTATGCCCATCATTTCCAGGCAGGCTCTACTCTATAGTTTGTATTTTCTAGGATTCTATACATGCAACTGTTAAATAGGGATGCTCTGTCAGGCTTCCTTCCTTTGTTGTAATGATAGAGACCAGTGCATGCTGTTCAATGCATGTCAGCTACTAAATAGTCTCTATTGCTGAATAGTATTCTGTTGTATACATATATTCTACCACAGTTTCCTTAATCATTCATCCTTTGATAGGTATTTAAATGGTCTCCAGTTTCCTCACAATTATAAAATGTAATTACCATCAGCATAGGTGTTACATTCTGTTTAAATTCTTTTAGATGAACACTCAGTAATAAAATATTTGAATCATAAGGTATACGCTTAACTTGTTGAGAAATTCCCAAATTGTTTCTCAAATGAAGTATCCATTACATTCCAAAACTGATGTGTGGTTTTTATTTTTATTTATTTATTTATTTTTAACAACCCATGTCTTTCTAGGGAATTGGCTGAGATTCATGGATTTTTCACATATATTCTCCAGCAGACATTGGGATAGATCCAGAACTAACTTAGGATGTGGTTCTTGGGCTTATATTCTTAAATATCATTTAAGGGAAGGAGATTTGTAAAGGCCCAGCTGGGTGTGGGAAATAAAATGCATTGGGAATAGGCAAACCTCAAATGCAGTCAGATTGGTGCTTTAAGGGAGGCATGAGAGCCATGAGTGCTTGAAAGAAAGGAGAGGTAGCCAACTGTCTTGAAACCTTGCTATCAACTGGAGTATTGGAAGACCGTGGGAAGTAAACAGGCAAGGATTTCAGTGTGCCAGTGTCTAGACTACAGAGTTCAACAGCAAGACCATGCTTTTACCCAAATCTGGAAAGCCATTGCAATGGAACAAGATATACTTGGCTTTGTCTCAGAATAAGTCAGGAGAGGACAGTTATGAAGATACCTATTTTTATCCTTAGAGCACTGTCTTTATTCTAGGGCCCTTCTTGCCTTTCTTATCACCCTTTAAATATCTGAGTTGTAGAGAAGAAAAATGGCACCATACCTAATCAGAGAATTCTTCATCCCACAGAAGAGGCCCTATGTTAGGAATTACTCTGAGGCTCTTGGGGCTTCATTGGGAAGGTGCCTAGGGAATGACAACATGTGGGACCCTGAAGAATGTAATACTTGGAACCAGAAGACATCTTTTCTTGGGCCTTCTCTGCCAGATGTGTCAGTGGCTTCACCTCCTGGGCTTTAATTACCCTCAAAATCTAGAATAAGACTCAAACTACATGGCATCTGTACTTAAAACCTGAGCCCAAGACTCTGGACAGACATCAAATTTCCATATCTGCAAACGAGAGCTTATACTAACAACATTTTTATGGAAAGTTCTCTTGCCTAATAAAGAAAATGCTAAGGAAGATTAGTATGAGCACTAGACCCACATCGACAAATGCATACCTTCATAATTGCTCTCATCCTGTAATCCTGAGTACTCATTTATACTATGATCTGTGACTGTTCTCAAATGTAAAGCAATAGGGTGAGGGGGGATACTGGAAGGAAGAAAAAAGTGCTGGATATTTTTTAAACCTACCCTTTCTTGCCAAGTATATGTGTTAAGGGCCTTTGGAATCCTCTGAGAAGAGCAGACCCAAAAGCTGTCCCTTGTAAGGTTACCCTCTTCATTGTCACTGTCTGCACCTTACACTCCCACCACCACCACCAGCACCACCAGCACCACCACCACAGTACTTGATGGGTAGAATTTATTTTTATTGTCACCATTTTACAGAAGAGAACACTTAGGCACAGAAAGGACAAAGGTCTTGCTCCCTATATAAAGTTAAGGAATAGCAGAAATGGTAAGGGAGAAAAAAAGAATTCTTTCCCAGCAAGATAAAATCCAAAGGTAAGAAAGCAAAGCTCACTGTCCTAGGTTCCATCACATTAAGGATCCTCCAGTCTAGGACAAGAATGAACAGTTCAATCTGTAGTTTCATTTTCCTAGGCTCTGAAAAATCAGGCATCCATGAGCTCATGCTTTCTTGATATTCATGCCAGGAAAAGATGGGTCCCATGGTCCCTTGAAGATCTACTCTCTCAGTATTTTTCCATCAAGATAGTAGTATATTTGTTCTAGGGTTTCTCTGTGGCAAACATTGACCAGGTTTGGGCCCTTTCATCTTGGCTTCAAATGAAGGCCTGGAGCTTCACCAAGGTAGACATAGACAGAAGAGAACAGCCATTATGGCATGATTCAGCCTCAACAAACCAGAACAGTGCCCCCTTTTCCATTGACCAGGACTCCTAGGATGCCCTACAGGAGTGGCTGAGGTCTGACTCAGCATCTCCTTTACCCCTCCCTCCCTTTCTCCTTCTACTTCACTTCCATCACTGAAAGCTCCCTCTCAGCCATTTCCCAGGAGGGACTGACTCATGGATCCCAAACTGTCTCACTGGGGGAAAATGGGGTATTCATCAATGATTATAAGCCATGAGCACGTCCTCTGTCCAAAAGGGCCCAGCCACCCAAAATAAACAAGCATGCCAGCCTTTTAAAAACCAGACATAGAGCTCTCAGGAGATACTCTACAATTGTATATCAAAAGCTTCATTATACCTGGCAAGAAAGCAGAGGACAGGACTGTGAATTCTAAGATCCTTGTGGCATTAATGGGCAATGGCTGGTCCTCAGCCCTTCCAAAGGGAAGAGGATCAGTAAGTGGGTGCTACAAAAATTACTCTTAGAAGACAGGATTTTACCCTGTATTTCAATGGATGCCATTGGCTTTTTTGTGAAACTTAGAGATCTTGTCTCAAGAAAACATATTTTAAAATGCATAAAATGAAACAATGAGATAACAAGGAATACCAATTAGATCAAAAGACCTATCAGCATATTAGTAAAACAAATCTGCAGTATATTAAAATGTGTGCTTCTTAGCATATTAAATACAATCTAGCAGTAGGCCTAATAATTACTGTAATTTCAAGGTAATGATATTTAGAGACTCCTGCTATGAGTGTAATGCAAAATAAAAATATCTACAAATCCTCTGGGTGACAAAGTCACAGGTTCCATAAATATTTCTGTACTTTATTGCCAACATTAATAATTGAAGAAATGTTATATGTCAGCTAGGTTAGTAAAAATAAAAATATAATTTTTCTCATTGAAGTTAATGTATTCCTTGAATTCTATCCATAGAATGAAAGAGTACGGGCTAAGACAATATTGAAACCCATTTGATTAATTCACCTTTTTCTTCCCTGATTTGTCAGCTAAGTCAAATTACTGCCCCTATGAATTTTTATACTATACTTTCTTCTCACTCACCAACTAATGAACTACTACATCATTGAGGGTAATCAACAACTTCTTTCAACATCAGTTTTTTTCCTATGTAAAATCACGATAACCATACTGAACTCGTAGCTGTGGCATGCAGATTAAATAATACTTGTGAAACATCCTGTCACCATATAAGCAACTTCCAAGGTTAGTTGCAATACTGTGACTCAATAAAGAGTTTATAAACACAAGGGTAGCATGTGTGCCTTGTTCTTTGGTGATTTATCTATTCACCACCTAGTTGATCCCAGAGTGGGAGCTGTGGGGAGCACACAGACTAGGAAAAAACAGTGATGCATTCCAACTGGCTGTTACTGGTTCCTGAAATCCATTACTACATATTCAAGGGGGGCTGCAATCTGCTTGACATCATGTTGGTAGCTAAGATAGATAACAGAAAGCATTAAGTGCTGCAATAAGACTTTCAATCTTTTCCCCTTGTGCTGATTCCCTTGTCAAACCTTTACTAGCACATCACTAGGTGAGAATGACTGGGGCCAGGGCTGTAAGGCTGGGCTGTTTTTATGAAAAAAATTGATGGGGAAGATGTGAAAAATCAGACAGGTTTCAGAGAAAAATAACCATTTCTTGCAGTCAAAGTTTATTCTCTTTGCTCTTTGTTGGCTTTTTCATCTACAAAGATTGGGAACAAGAAAGAACAGGTTTTTCTTGATTAATGTTCTCTGTTATTGATAATTACTTCCATTTGTCCAGTTCTACAAAAGGATCTGTTTTCAGATAAAGAAAAAACCATCCCTGCTCCCTTATCTGAAGATTTCTATGTAACTTACTTCCACATCTACTTTTATCTGTGAGACTCTAGTGCATTCTTTCTGGAAAATATTGCAAAGGCACAGAGGAGGAAAATGAGTTTACTGATTATACAGCTCTATTAGCATTGCTCGAATCTGAATGTTGGCTTAGATGATGTTTTCTAAACTCCTAAGTGGATGTTTATGTCTGCAAATAGAAGCTCTGAGTAGCTAGAATTGCGGGGCCAGTGTGGGGGAGTAAATCCTGGGGCAGTGGTTTATTCAGTCACTGACATTGAGTTGCAAGAGCTGTTTTCAAATGTATCTAGACTATCTTGCCTGTCTCCAGCCAATTGAGTCTGCTGCTTTCCACTCTCAACTGTCTTTCCTGCCTCCATCATGTATAAGCATATGTAACTGCAAACAACATCAGATATTTACCCTGCCTGTGATTCCATCCCATTGAATGGTGTTCGTTTTCATGCAGTGTGGGATGCTTCAGAGCGTCTTTGCATTTCCTTGCCAGGGAAGCAGCATCATTCTCCATGTATGAGCTTGTGCTTACCTTTTTAATATGCCACTCATTTTTATTGAGACAGTGGCTGGCTTCCCAGCAGCAGGTAGACATAGATTGGCCTGTCTTAATATATTGACTTGAGAAAAGTGAGGACTCACTCTTCTAAGCTTAACAACTATGGGCACACCAGGCTGATCAGATCTGATCTCACATTGTAGACTTTGATACTATTCCATACTTCATGCCTGCCAAAGGGCATTGAAGAGACACAAGAGAGCTTGACTTGATATGATTATCCAAAAGCAATAAGGAGATAGGAATGGGACAAGTGCCACCATCAAGAAATCCGGCTTCGTGGAAGCAAAGGTGGTAAAATTCATATCCAGCTACTTAGCTAGTCCAAGATCATTCTTTTTTCTTAAAAAAAATTCTGCTTTCCCCCTCCCCTTGACCCCCCCTCTGTGTGTGTGTACATGTGTGTTTGTGTGTGTCTCTCTTTCTGTATCTCTTTTTGTCTCTCTATGTGTATATGTGTATGTGTGCCCCCACTTTCCAAGATTTTTCTTTGTGGTCTTGGCTGGCCTGGAACTCACTGTGCAGAATAGACTGAGTTCAAACTCATAGAGATTTGCTTGCCTCCATCTCCAAGTTATGAGATTAAAGGCATGTGCCTGGCTCTCCCCTTTGCTGTAATAAAGATTGTCCAGTTAAATTCAAATTATATATCTATGATAAAGCTTGCCCAGTTCAATTCAAATATAATGGACAGCCAAGGTGCCTGTGGCTCTCAGATGCAAGCCAAAGACTGTTATCCATTTGATGTCCATGGCGATTTTGGACTCTTCTTATTAATGAGTACCTATTTTTTCCAAAATACCTTTTTTAATGTGAGCTTCACATTTAGGAAAGAGGGTAATGGACATTTTATAAAATGGCTCCTATAATTAATTGATATAGAGATGGTTTTGCATATTGCTGTCAGAAATTGAGGCTGACCTTGAACTTGATAGTAGTGAGAGTAAGACTTGAATTTGATGTATTCATTTGCATCATATATATTCTAGGCCCTGGTAGGAAAGGAAATCCCTCAAGAGCTTTAAGTATGGTCCTGCTTTACATTGTTTGTCATCTGCAGAGGATGTTGCAGTACCTAGCGGAGAACAAAACCTAGTTCAGGCCATATTCATCCGACATCAAGAAAGCAGCAAGGCCTTGCAAATCTAGCCTCTCACCTTCCAGGATAGACCTTAATGGTACATATGATGACAGTTAGAGTCTCTTCTCCATTGAGCTCAAATGAATTTGCACAGGAAATAGTTTTGGATCCTGATACTTCTTCCAAAACCATCATCCACAAGAGGAAATTTCTGTATACATTCATTCATCAGTGTACTTGCCATAGGCCAGGCCCTCTTATAAGAAGTGAGCATCCAGCATGAGATGTGAGGGAGAGACCAGACAAGGGAAAATTCTCATGCCAGTTTGTATACCATGACACATGGTATTCCACCCACACAGTGACTGTGGCCATAGGGCCTGAGTTCCCTAGTAGGATGGGGGCCTACAAAGAGATGGCCCCAGAGTGCACCTACAGGGCACATTCAAGATACTATAGTTTCATGCTTTGATTTTTCACCACAGCCCGATGGAGCAGATGCTATTGATAGCATCTCTATTTCAAATTTTGAAAACATATAAATAGTGACTGAGTAGTTCATTTCAAGTACTCACATCTAATAGTAGCTTAGGTAAGATTTAAATCCTGACAACTGGGTGCTAGAGTCCATGCCAGAATAGTTGTAGTGTTCCTCATGATAGCATAGTCCAGAGTTACTCCTGCAGAAACAGATCCCAAGTGCAATACCCAGCAGTCAGGACAAGGTGCTTCCTACCAAGCATGAATACCTTTACCCTAGACAGTGGCTGTGATCCTGTGGGGTTGTGAGCCCTTTGCAGGTGACATATCAAATATTAAGCATATCAAATATTTAGATTATGATTCACAACAGTAGCAAAGTTTCTTTTTTCTTTCTGTGTCTCAGCAAACTAATCCTTAAACATTGCATGCTCTAAGATCAGAAACCGATGGGAAAAGCAGGCATTCTGACATGAATTGAGACATTATTTTACTGAATGGCTGACATTGCAAACCATTACTTTTCATCAAATTTAGGAATAAAATTTAGTAACTAAAAGCATATGATGTAGATCCATATTAAAAATTATGAACATTAAAGTGTCACATGAATATTCTCAAGCTAAAATGATATTAATGTGATTTTACATATTTTCATAGAAGACATGTAGACGTTCATTAGAAAAAAAAAGTTCACATGTCAAAAAATTGACAACGATGGTGTTCTATGCTGTTAACTTAGATACAAATAATACTGCAGAGGCTTTGAGACTGATGACACAACCTCAGAATAGTGTGAGGAGGAATAATTCATTATATACTATAAAGTGTAATATAATATTATATTTGCATAATATTATTATTATTATGGGTGTGTTGTATGCACAAATTCATGTGTTTTGTTCATCTATGTATCAGATCCATGTAATGCACATAGGGGCCAGAAGTTGATGGAGCGTGCCTTATTCAATTTCCATCTAAATTTTTGAGGCATAGTCTCTCATTTAACTTCAAACGCACCCATTCACCTAGAATGACTAGCCAGTATGTTCCAGGGTGTCATTTTTTTTTTTCCTCTCTTTATTAGATATTTTCTTCATTTACATTTCACATGTTATCCAGAAATTTTCCCTTACCCTCCCGCGTCCCCGCCCTGCTCCCCTACCCACCCCCTCCCACGTGATGGTCCTGGCATTCCCCTGTTCTGGGGCATATAGAGTCTGTATGACCAAGGGGCCTCTCCTCCCAATGATGGCCAACTAGGC
>LR755139.1:717397-754560 GCA_902729485.2 Mus minutoides | reverse complement strand
CCGAGCCCTGGACTGGTGCGGGTGCACCAGACCAGACAGGAAGGTAAGGGAGAGTCTTTCCTGGGCTGGGCTTTTTTCTCTGTTTTGGTTGCTGTCTCAGGTCGCACGGGATTGGGCAGGAACAGATACTGTGTTCAGCTGCTCACCTGTGGTCCCAAGATGGTCTGGGGAGTCCTGGGAGGCGTGTGCAGAGCCTGTGCCCAAGCCCTGGGCTGGTGCAGGTGCACCGGACCAGACTGTGGTTCCAAGATGGTCTGGGGAGTCCTGGGGAGCATGCACAGAGCCTGTGCCCGAGCCCTGGGCTGGTGCAGGTGCCCCCTCTAGGCTATCTTACCAGCCCCAGAGAGTCCTTTAACCCCGAAGTGTGCCTAATATCCTGGGGTGTGGAGAGTGGGCAAGCGGTCCTATCCACTGGGGATGATGGCGGGCGGCAGGCGGGGGGTGGGGGGGGAGAGGTCCTGGCTGTTTGGGAGGGGTCCCAGCCTCTGGTTGGTCTGAGATCCTCTGTTCCAGCTGCTGCTGCAACTGGGCCACTGGACCCTCTGTGATTTCAAGGCCCCCCGGTGCGCTCCACTCACCTTTAACCCCGAAGTGTGCCTAATGTCCTGGGGTGTGGAGAGTGCGCAAGCGGCCCTATCCACTGCGTTCAGAGAGGGATGATGTTATTGGGAAATTATTAGAGTTGATATAAACTGTAAACACAATAGAGAGAAGCCCCCTTTACCCCTCACACAGTCTCCCTCGAAGTTACATGTTCTATAGCAGTCATACAATGTCAAAATCAATAAAATGATACCACAGCATTAAGGGAATATATATATATATATATATATATATATATATATATATATATATATATATATATATATATCTTATATATGTTTGTGTGTGTTTATATATATATATATATATATATATATATATATATATATATATATATATATATATATATATATATATATTTATATATATATATATATATATATATGTATATATATTATATGTGTATGTGTATATATATATATATATATATATATATATATATATATATATACACACACACACACATACATAATACTTTGTTACAGACTTTCATTTTCATGCATCTAGATAAATATCCAGAAATAGAGTTGCTGGTATTTATTTACATGTTCTTTCTTAAAAAGCTGCCCAACTTCTAGAGTGGGTGTACCATTTCAAAGGTCCACTAACCATGGATGAGTGGCGTTCCTCCACATCTTTCAAAGCATGTGGCGTTGTCACTAAATGTTTTATAAAGGCAGAAAACTCATGTACATGCAATATTATCTAGAGCATTCAAAATAATTGGGTTTTTTGTTTTGCATCTTTATCTGCTACAATAGCAGATAACACCCCAGCATTCTATGCCTAGCGCATAGCAAGTTAGCTTGTGATGGTATATCCTTTTTTAAGTGGTTAAAACGTTTTTTAGAAATTTTCTATGTACATTGTTCTGCAATTTTCTGTCTGAACAGTCTGTGTCTTTGGTATGAAGATAATCCAACAACCCAGCTAGATTTCCCTGAAAGAGACCATGCTCATATAGAGTTGATAATAACTCTGTTTCAGTGCCACATAGAAAAGAAAATTACAAGCTGATCTTCCTGACAGACAAGATGCAAACATTTTCAATAAAATGCCGGCAAACTGAGTTAAGTATCACAACAAAAAGATCATTCATCATTTGAGACTATCTGAGTCCAGAATCTTCCTTTTGCTGTACTGGGAACGGAGGTAGGGGGAGTGTTCACAGACTGAACCCAGGGCCTCACATATGCTAGAAAAGCTCTCTACCACTAAGGCACATTTCAGCCCCTTCAAAGTTTCACTTCCTGGGTTTTAACAATTATGATTCCCTTCTTAGAATTAAAATGATAGAGTTTTGGGGAATTAAAATGATAGAGATTTTAATATTGGGTAATTTGGCCATTTGTACCTTAGGAAAATTGCTCCATTTTTTAAAAGATTTGCAAATTTAATATGTAAAATAGTGTTTTCTAATCTGCAGAATGTGTCGTAATGATTCCTTTTTCATTCGTTGTAATTTTTAGTTTTCATTTACACCAGTTTTACTAACTTTGTCAAACCTATCTTTTCGCATTGGCCTTATCTCTTGTTTTTTGTTTTCAGCATAATTTATTTTAAACTTTTTACTATTTCCTTCTGTGTGCATTTGAGTTTCTATGTTCTTTTTAAAAACTTAACATACCCCCCTTACTTTTAATGGAAGCATTTAGTGTTATGACTCCTCTTGGAACAGCTTTACTCATGTACCACAACTTTGAGAAATTGTGCTTTGATTTTCATTAACTTCAGCATATTTAATTTCTTTTCTTCAGAATTCAGACACAATTTTAAGCTAGTGCTTTTGTTTCTAGTGTTTTTTTTTTTTTTTTTTTTTTTTTTTTTTTTTTTTTTTTTTTTTTTTTTTTTTTTTTTTTTTTTTTTTTTTTTTTTTTTTTTTTTTTTTTTTTTTTTTTTTTTTTTTTTTTTTTTTTTTTTTTTTTTTTTTTTTTTTTTTTAATGTAAGTACACTGTAGCTGTCCTCGGACACTCCAGAAGTGGGCATCAGATTTCGTTATGGATGGTTGTGAGCCACCATGTGGTTACTAGGATTTGAACTCGGGACCTTCAGAAGAGCAGTCGGTGCTCTTAACCACTGAGCCATCTCGCCAGCTCCTAAGTGATTTGTTTTTTTTTAATTTATCTTTTTTTTTGTTTTCTAATTTGATTCCATTATAGTCATAGAAAATGTCATGTATTATTTCAATACTTTTACATTTTTATAAGTCATTCTTTTAGTTCATTTGTACATCCTATGTTTTTTTAGCTCTGTTGTTTGGAAGATGTCTTTTTGTCATTGAAATGGTCTTGAGCTCATTTGAATTCATATTTGCATAATTAATTTCTTTTATAAGAATTTTCATTATTTATAGTTTAATGCATGTATACAATAAATATGATCCTATTCATTCCTCATTTCCCTCTTCCCGCTACACACACACACACACACACACACACACACACACACACACACACACATATATATATATATATATATATATATATATATATATATCCCTCCAAACTTCCTATCTTCTTCTTAACCTACTAAATCTGATTAGTACTGCCAATGCCAATGAATGTGGCATCATCCACTTGAGCATGGATAGTATGTCACTAGCCACTTCCTCATAAAACAGTGATTCTTTTTCCCCCAACAACTATCTACTGTCAATAACTCCTCAGTATGGTATGGATTTGGAGATTATCTGCCCCATCTATGCCAGAATTTGACCTGGGCTGATCTTGTACATGTCTTGTACAGGTAACAAAAGCTGCTATGAGTTCAAGGGTTTGATAGTCATATCATGTCCAGAAGACAGGTTTCATATCACCTTCCCCTATCCTCTGAGTATTATTTTATATCTGATTCTTCCATGGTATACCCAGAGCCTGAAATGAGGGGATTGATAATGATGCCCTGTGACGTACCAAAATGAAATAAATAATCCAAACATCTATAAACAGTGATGATATTGAAGCCATAATAAAAAGTCTCCCCCCCCAAAAAATTGGCCCTGAACCAGATGAATTCATAGTAGAATTCTAACAGAATTTTAAAGAATTAAATTATCCCATAAAATACAGAGAAAGAAATGCTTCCTTTCTTTCTTTTCTATTACAAAACCAATATTATCCTGATGATCTGCAAACCAGATGAAGTCATTGTGAAAATAAATAAATAAATAAATAAATTGCAGGCTGATCTTCTTCCTTATGATAAAGATGAGAAAATTCTCGATAAAATACTGGCAAATTGAATTCAATATCACATTTAAAAGATCATTCAT
The DNA here is from genome assembly GCA_902729485.2 of Mus minutoides. Taxonomy (NCBI): domain Eukaryota; kingdom Metazoa; phylum Chordata; class Mammalia; order Rodentia; family Muridae; genus Mus; species Mus minutoides. The sequence goes on along the minus strand of LR755139.1, from coordinate 750,685 downwards.
CATGACTAATTTGGCTTAATTCTATTAATTCAGGGATGGTTCATCATACATATATCAATAAGTGTGATTAATCATTTAAATGATCATACATATATCAATAAGTATAATTAATCATTTAAATGAATGAAAGACAGAAATCACCCAATCTTCTCATTGGACATAGAAAAATTCTTTAACAAAAACCAACACTGTGTAAATGAGAAGGCATGGAGAGGCTAGAGAATGAGGAAGCATTCCTCAATATAATAAAGGCTATATACAACAAACATAGCCAATGTCGTGCTAAATGGAGAAAAACAGCTGAAGAGTTCCCGCTGAGATCAGGAATAAGACAAGGCAGCCCACACTGTCTCCCTCTATTAACATGGTGCTTGAAGCTATAGCTACACTGTGATAAAAGAAGGAATTTAACGGGCTACAAATAGGGAAATAAATCAAGGTATCCCTATTTTCAGATGATGATTCTACATACATGAGACCCTAAGACTCCAAAAAAGACTCATAGAGATAATTAAAAAGACTCATAGAGATAATTAATTTAGGCAAAGTGGTGAGATACAAAATTAACACACAAAAATAAGCAACCTTCCTATATACTAATGACAAACAGACTGAAAAAGTTAGGAAATCAATCCCATTCACAATAGCCACCCAAAATATTTGTAAACAAACTTGACTAAAAAGATTAAAGACCTTCATAATGGAAATCTTAAGACATTAAAGAGACAGTAGAAGATGGAAAAATACCCTATGGTCACAGGCTGTAAGAATTAATATTGTGAAAAGATCATCTTGTCAAGAGCAATCTATTGATTCAATGCCATCATCTCAAATCAAAATTCTGTTACAATTAATTCACGGACAGAAACATTCCAAATTTTTATGTAGAGGGACAATAGACCCAGGGTAGCCATAGCAAACCTAAACAACAATGACAACAACAATCCTGTGGGAGGTATCACCATGACAGATATGTGGTAATGAAAACAGCATATTACTGGCTGACACAAAAGCAGACACATAGATCAATGACATAGAGTTGAGGACCCAGGTCTAAGTTTTTTTTTCAATTTTTTATTAGATATTTTCTTAATTTACATTTCAAATGCTATCCCGAAAGTTCCCTCCCTCCTCCCCCCGCCCTGCTCCCCTGCCCACCTACTCCCACTTCTTGGCCCTGGTGTTCCCCTATATTGGGGTATATAAAAAGAGTTTTGCAAATAAGATAAAAACCATCACTTAATAATATAGTATTTCAAGTTGTTTGCTCAAATATAATAATTTAAGGAGATTTAAAGTGATGGGAAAGAAATATGCATATGAACACCCAGTTCTCTCAGATCATTTATTGAAACTAATTTTTATTCAATGTATATTTCTGCCATCTTTGTCAAAAAAACATAAAAGTGTGGTTCCATGAACTTATCCTCTTCCTATGGATTACTTGAGTGATTTGTTTAGAATAATATTGGATTCAAGTATAATATCTATTTGTTGTGTTTGTACTCTGTACTACTGTGTGTGTGTATGTGTGTAATTTAAAATGTACAAGAATTGTCAACATTTTGCTACTTTAATTTGCATTTCTTTCTACACGTTTACTTCTGTTTATAATGTAAATTGTGTTAAATATTTCTTTCCTACATATTTAGAACTATATTAGACAATATTATAATTGGTAATTCAACCATCAACTTATTTAGGAAATTTAAATATGAAGGAAAATCTATTTTATTTAGCCATATTGGTTTTTTCTCTACATTGTTCTCTCTTCCTTGCTAATACCAGCATTCCTTCTTCAATTGTTTTGTTTGGAAAACTTCCTTTAATTATTATCTTAGTAAAGGTGTGTTGTTGTTTAATTTCATTGTTTTTCCTTTATCTAAGAATACCAAGATTCCCCCTACACATCTGAAACATTTTCACTAAGATTTTGTGTTGAAGCTCTCTCCCACATTTGAGAATTGGTGCATTATTTCCTTGTGACTTCCTTTTGCTTCTGAGCAAATTATTTGCCATCACTGAAGCTAGTTATCTCCTATAGGTAGGAGTATCATTTTTCTGACACACTTTCCCAGTCTTTGTCTTCTCATGCAGAGGTTATACTGAAAGAGTAATTAACTGTTCTTCCCATTCTTCTTTTGGTCCCATCCACTAAATTTACTTAAGTTGCTGTGGTTTCTGGTTCTAGTATTACAATTTCCTGAGATTGTCTCTGTTTTTGTTTGCTTGTTTGTTTGCTTGCTTGCTTGTTTTTGTTTAAAATATTATTCTGGGAGGCAGAGGCAGGTGGATTTCTGAGTTTGAGGCCAGCCTGGTCTACAGAGTGAGTTCCAGGACAGCCAGGTCTACACAGAGAAACCCTGTCTCGAAAAACATATATATATATATATATATATATATATATATATATATATAAATTCTGTTTCTTGATGGAAGCATTTAAAAGATAACTGTTTTTAAATTCTAGTCAGGTAATTGCAACATCTTCATAATCTTGGTGACACATCCATTAATATTTTTTTCACTTCATTTTAGATCTTTTGGTCTTAGGCCAAGTACCTTTTTGCTAAAATGGGATATTTTTAATATTTAAAACTAGCTCTTATTGAAATCTTCTGTTTTGATTGGCTTGGAAGGAAAGGAGGATAGCATTTTTCTTTTACCCAGCAATATAAAAGTCCAAGTTTTCTAGAAAGTTTCTTTGATGTAAAGGAGGTTGGGACCCACATTACTACTAGGCAAGCATGTGACATCCAAGTTTTCATGAGGTGTCTGTTGTTATCACTCCAGTGGGACTGAGAAACGTGTCTCATTACTCCCAAAGAGAAATACAGTGGGATCCCCACTTGGTCTTTGCTGGTGGAATGGGATTGGACTGAAATGTATTTTCTGGTGATTAGCTGGATTAGAACAGTTTTGTCATAAGGGTTTCAGTCTCAAAAGTCTCTTTCTTGGTCCTATGACTAGAAAAAGAAAACCTTTGTTGGAGCACTTTTTTTGTGTGTGACCATTGGCATTTGAAGTCGCTGATTTCTTTGGCTCTAAATCTAGTAGAATATTTGAAGCAAAAGAAATCCTAGAGAACTCATCAGTGTTACTCATCATATCCCAAGGTCCCTAGACTATTTATATTCTCTCTACCTTACAGGATCCTCTAATGTTTGTTTTATATAACATGACAAAGATTTTGTTTTCACTCAGTGGGAAAATGGGGGAAAGTGCTTTCTGATTTTCCTAACATCTGGTACTATACAGGAAAGGCACACTACAATGAGAAAAATCTAACCTCATATTTGAATACCTTAATATAGTTCTTACTTCATGTGTAGCTTCTGAAAAACAGAAAACTGCTTTCCCTGGGTTTACATGTGTGTTCTTATCACATGGATGATGTGCTGGAGTAGCTCATTTGGTGTCCTCACAACCAGTGCACCAGAGGTTCTGGAGCTCCTTTCAGCATTCATTCCTTCTTTCTGGTGTCTGTCACGATTGGAACTGTTGGTCTTTCACTTGGATGGGTATTGATGCAGCCAGAGTTATCACATGCTCTGAAGGCTGGTTATAGTCAAGTTGAAGAGCCACTAAGCCACCATTTTGATTCAGTCGACATGTTTTTTTGTTTGTTTGTTTGTTTTTTTTGTTTTTTTAGTCGACATGTTTTCACCAAAGCGAACTATATCTTAGAACACAGGAGAGCCCCCATGAGTCCTACACGAAAACAAAGCTAGACCGAGAACTCACTTTGCCCGTCTGTATGTTCAATGCCATTTTAGTCTCAGCAGGCCTCTTCCCCACACTCTCCCATGTTTTCAGAGCAATTTGTTTGTTTCATGGCCATGGATGGCCATTTTATCCTGGACAAACTGGTTCATGGAAGTATTCCTCATCCCTGGGGGAATAGTCATGAGGTTGGTATGGCGGGAGGAGAGACAGGAAGATGAATGAGGCAGATCCCACATAAGCCTGCCTTCAGAATTGAAAGCCTGTGAATCATGGGGTCAATGGTCTCATCTTAATATCTGAAAGACAGTGTATTTTTTGTCTCCTTAAGCCCTGTGTCTAGGTCATTTGGAAAACTCCTTGGAGAGTCAAGAATAAAATTGCAGGTCAAACAATGGATGACTGGAAAAGTCGGCTGGAAATCGAGAGCATGCTTCCCCATTTCAACATGGTGGGAAATCATCAGGAGACCAGAAAGCTCCAGGAATCGGTCAGAAAATGGGCTATGGGAGGAGGGTAGTCTTGAATGCTTCTAACCTTAAATTTGAATGTGAGATGTGTTGTTGAAATCCTTTGTACAAATTTGGTGTTGGAGATCAACTGAAAATACAAGGAAATTTAATACAGAAAATGAACCACCTCATACCCTTTAGGTTCCTAGAAAACAAAACAACAACAAAACAGAAACTAGGCATAAAAAAAGATTCCTCTTTAACTCTGGCCCTTGTATCTTTTCTTAAAGTCATTTAACACATCTGTGCTTTCCTCTCTAGGAATTCAGCCATCATCTAAGTGTTTGGAACTCAGGTTTAGGGATTCCAGTGCTAGTTCTAAGGGCAAGCATGATAGTATGCTTAAGTCTATATAGTTGGTGCCTGCAACATCACCAGTCTATTAAGATTAGGTTAGCAGGAGCTGCAGAAAATACAATGGCTGTTATTTCTGGTTATTAGCCCACAGAGGAGTGGCTTGCCTAATCTGTGAATGTAATAGAGCAGAGGGGAAATAGTTCCTATAGAGCCATGGATCTGCTTCCTTCCTGCTCATGGAGCTGATCCCTGAGCTCTGAGGTAATGTCAGTTCACATGACTTGGAGACAGGTCTTCCCCAGTTCCCAGGAAAATGTGTTTTGTTCATCTTCTGAAAGCTGTTATGTGTACAGGTGTGAGTGATTCAATCATGTTTTTCTTTATTTCTTCATTGTCAACAATGTATTGAGGATAGGCTAGTAAGTGGAGCACATAACCTTTAAAAACTTTGGTGTCTAAAGTACCACAGCATTCACAAGGACAGGCAGTCCGGTGGGTTGGACAGAAAGAGACAGGTTGGCCCGTATGACTTGTTTTCCAAATTTCCAGCCACCAGTTGAGGCATTTCCCAAAGAGAATCTCCCTTGTATCAATCCTTTATATTTCAGACTTCCCTTTGCTCATTAACATCTAGGATGTCTCCAGAGTCCACAGTCAGTTTAGGCTTGATTTTAAATTCTTTTCCCAACCCACTTGGGCACAAATGTGGGTGGGCTATAGGGACAGGAAGGAGGCTTCCCTACAACTTACTCACTGTCCAGACACTCTCATAAAAATAAAATGTGTCTGGTAAGTAATGTTTTGTTTCCATCTGTCTAAGTCATTGTGCATGCCGTCTAGGGATCCCTGTCCTTGGAGTAGGTCCTTGGAACAGGTCTCACTGTGTAGCAGCTATCATGGCTCATGCGATTTTCTGGCTTGGGATCTTATGGCAAATGCCCTCTAGTACACTTTATAAGCCTTGCAAAAATGCACATTCATTGCTTTAGAGTCACACCTTGCACTTGATCAAAATCAGCTCCTCCTCTTCCTCTTCCTCCTCCTCCTCCTCCTCCTCCTCTTCCTCCTCCTCCTCCTCCTCCTCCTCCTCCTCCTCCACATCCTCCATGGCACAGCTCATTCTCTACCCTTGGTTTAGTGTGACCTGGCTATTTTTGAAATACCAAGCTGACCTAGAAGACCAATGATTTGCCCCAGTTGAAGGGGTCCAAAAATATACCTGAGTTTCTGAAAGCAGCTCCCTCAGATGAGCCTTCTTCACAGCTGAGACTGCATCTGCCCTCTTAGAAGGCACATATGGTTTCCAAAAGGGATAGCATTGAGAGCACCCACTCTCCAGTGCCTGATAAGCACCATTGCTCCTGTCTGTAAGCATCCAGGGAAGCTCTTGTGTGAGAACAGCTGGGTTGTGGTGGCCAGTCAATCCCTGTAGCCTCAGTAAGTTACCTAATGTTAGCTTCCAATTTGGCTACAGATGCTGAGGATCTGAACAGCAGGGTTCTAGAGAAGTAAGAGTCAGACTTTGACAGATTAATACCAACATATCCACTGCGTTCAACAAAAACCTAATGTCCAAGGAAGTTGTTGTAGGGATTCCAACATTCATTGCAGAAGGCTGTCCTTAGCAGTAACTGACCTTGCATATCCAGAGTGTGGCTTAGCTGCATTTCAGATGTTCCCATTGTTGGCTCTCTTTCTGAGATTTAATGACATCCAGTGCTAATAATCCCCCTGGTCCCAAGAAACCACATGAGTCTGGAAGCACAGTGTTTGTGTCACCTGAGTGCATCCCAAATGCCTCCCGAACATAGACATCTGCTCTGGTAAGTAACCTTAATTAGCTTCTTTTTCAGTAGGTTGAAAATCTAGCTAACAGAAAAATCTGTATCATATTAAATAGTGAAATAAAATTCTATCAGTCTGAGAGATGAGACTTGTCCATGTAGAGGCAGGATTTTCCTCTGTAGACTAGGCTGGCCTGAAACTTATGATCCTCCTGCCTCAGTCTCCTGGGTGCTTGAATTACAGGTGTGTGCCACTAAAAGGCAACCTTTTAATTGCTCTGGAATTTTTATGTAAACAACTGAGAGCTCCCTTGAAAAAAGATTTGAATTTGAAGTGACATATTTTCAGCCTAAGATCATGGCCCAGGACTATTTCTAGCCTTACACCTGCTCCTAAATAGTTACCAATGTTCATCCACTGCCCTCTAGAAAACAAAATTCAGATGAACCTAGAGCAAGAATAGCCAGGTTGATTTTAGCATTCACAAAATGTTAGCACTTCTGAAGCTTTTGGAGAGTCAGACCCTAAGAAGTCATTACCATAAGCAAACTGAACCTCAGATAGGTTAAACATCTTGACCAAAGTCATAAATTAATAACAGGCCGATTTCAGAGCACCAAATTCTGCTGCCTCTTAGACTGAAAGCTTGTTTCGAAACACAAAATGCTGAGTACACATTACAAAACAAATTGTAAAGAGACATAGAGATTCAAGTTCCTTTTCGGCATTGCTATTCATCTAGTACCATAATTACTTAATGACTGCTGTGGCACAGGACAATTTTTCTTTTGGCAACATTTGGCCATCTATCCAAGGTTAGCATATGGGGTCAGCATGTAGAACATCATGTCCTTTCCTTTGAAGTTAAGACTGGACTTCTTTTACTGATCCAGGGGGGTGATTGAAGAGCTCAAAGGCATTGAATGCTCCAAAGCCTGCATGGGACAAGGACTCAGTGTTCAAGTCATATGTCATCTCTGCCTCTGTCTATACCTATTCCATTTCTACAGCAGTTTCTGGACAAAATGGAGGAGTTGGCCGGGGATATAGCTCAGTGGGCACAGTGCTTACTTAGCATGCACAAGGCTCCAGATTCAGTCCCCATTACTGCCAAAATAAATAGCATTAACTCTTGTAAGTATTCTAGAAATGGGGAAGTTATGGTCACTAAATGGAAAATTTGGTGGAAGAAAAGAACATGTACCCTCTGTTCATCAGCTCTGTTCAGGAGCCTTGGGATTGTGGTAGAGTTACTCTATAGGTTACAATGAGTTGGCATGCCCCATACACGTTATAAGCTTGCCAAATGCTCTTTGGCTCAAAGAGAGGATATTCTTATCACTTTCTTTATGGACAAAATAATAAGGCCAGAGGAACATAGTACCTTGTAGAGAATGGCTAGTGAGAGGGTGGAGAGTTTTATCAACAGTCCCCAGTGAATAGTACTAAGGGTAATGTGCTCTACCCCTACAGAATGACCCAAACCAACTCCAATCTGTCTTCTCACCTTTAATTAAAAGTAGGGAACAGAATTCTGGGAAGAGAACACATACCCCCACCCCATAATAAGTATGTGGGTTTTGAATCACTTAAATAATATTGGCCCCAGTTCCATGTGACACTATTCTCTTTAAATACCAGTAGAAAGCACTTTCCACCACCTCTGTGTAATGTAATTCAGGTCAGGGTCTGTGCCCAACAACCTTGGAGCTCTGTTCTGTTCTTTGAAGAAAGAGTACTGAAATCAGGAAGATCTCAGAAAGTTCCCTTCATCTTGAATTCTGAGAATATGAATATGATTTATAAGGGCCTGTCTATGTTGGGCATCGTATCACAATCCCAGAGCCCAACCCCTTGTATGTGCACAGCTCTAGGCTAGATTCTGGAATCCAAAACTTTAGTCTTCTTTCACTGAGAGCAAGTTTATTCTATGATGAAGCTTGAAACCAGGAGGAGTGAATCTGGTGTTCTGCCCAATTTATTGCTTCTTATGCCTGGATTAGAGGCTCCAATATCCACAGGGTCCTCTGCCCATCACATTCAGCCCTGGGTTTTCAAAACAGAGCACTGAACAAAACAGAATCTCAGGTGTCCTGATGCTTTCAGTCCAGTGGCATAAGCAGGTGAAGAGTGGATAATACCTTCAGTGCATTTGTGATGGTTCCATTTAGCTCTCTGCCCGGCACAGTCATCCTGGCAGAAAACCAAGCTGCTTTAGAGTTCCACAAGGAGGCAGGAAGTTAGAAATTGAAGTGACTCTGAAATCTTAAGGTTTAAGGGTTGATGGCTTTGCCAATATTCTCTAATTTATGTAGGCTAGAGGCCTGCTACAGGTACAACTGTGGCCCCCAAGAAAGAGGATCCTAAGTATGTGAGCTGCACTACTGATACCCAGGCCATGCCTAAGAGCAGGCACCACCACTTATGGGCTTCTTTTTTGTTGTTTTGGTTTTCTGTACTTCTTAACTTGAGCTTCAGGTCCCTCAGTTTCCACAATGGCCAAGTGGCTTTGATAGGTGCTCTTTGCCTACATCAGGATCTCCGAGTAAGAAAGAAATGCAGACTTGTCCTAAAGTACACAGGCTATGACTGGTCTTGGCACCTCTTTAGCAAACAGAGATTAGCACTGGCCCACAATTGTTTTTCTCTATCAGAAAGGGAAGGGACAATATGTCCTTGGAGCTCAGTTTGGAATACAGAGGACCCCTAAGGATGACTATAGTCTCATTGGCAGCCCAGTTGCACAGAGAAGAGCTGGATTTATAGTGCAACTCTGAGCATTCTGGGTCAAGGCCTGCAGTGCGTATGTGCCTTGCTATTTTGGGGATCCTCCCCATGGAGCGCGCAGCTGTTAGCTCCCTTTGCCTGCCCCCCTCCCCCGCTTCTCCTCCTTCTGCAGCAAGGGCCCTTTCCTGCTACTAACACCCAACCAGGGAGGGAAGCTAGGCACAGGCATTGCCTGCAGACTGCTCTTTTCTGCAAGGGCTGAGCTACTCTCAGTTTAAAAAACACTACTGGGATCTGCATTTGAGTCCTGGCTGAGTAGCCCAGCTGAGCAAATCAGTGACCTCCAAATCAGCCTGTTATAAGTGGAAGATGCTGGGTACAAAGCTCCATTTGTCAGCTAGCTTTCACAGGCCTGCGGAGTCTCGCTGCCTGCCTCTGAACTGATGGGAGCATTCAGTGGCCTTGTCTGGATTCCTACACAGCTGCTCCCTGCAAATTCCATGATATTAGGATCAAGGTAACAGGTAACTGGAAGTAGAGCCACTATGGGCATAAAGGGCAAATCAGTTGTATTCGTCCAGAGTATGAACCAATGAAGAGCCCAACTATGCTCAGAACGACATTTGTAGGGAATGTGTAACCCTGGGGCCCATACCTTGGGGGATGTGTGCCTATGGCACCCCCAAATCCAGGCAAGCCTGTGCAAAGTATAGGCCTCTTGATTTCACTAAATACCCTAGGCTGGAGAACTTGATGGGTGTCAGTTTAGGCAAAGATGTGGGTCAGAAGCTGTCCTTGAGGCAACGTGTTCCAGACTTTAGAGGGTAGCTAGAGTGCATGCCTCTCAAGTCCAGGAATGTGCCTGCAACCTTTTCTGTTTCTGTAGTGAATATGGAATAATTTACAAGACTTTCTGTTCTTCCCATTCTGCCTGCCTGTCTGCCCCTGCTTTCTCTCTCATATACCCCCTCTTTCTCACAGATGGCCACCCCTAAGATTTCAGCCTTAGAAAGGTAAGGATGAATCACAGGCCAGGGGACTTCACCACAGGCACACGAGCCCAAGGTCAAGGCTCAGCAGCTCTGTCATTACTTGCTGCCCTTCAGTACAGGCTTGCCTTTGTCTGTCTCCTTCCATTGTCACAGTCTCCATGGCCTCCTAACTTCCCAGGCATAACTGTTTCCCCATTCCTTGTCTTCCCAAAGTTATTTGTTCCTTTCCTACCATATGCCTGAGACATCTTGATTTTCTGCTCCTGCAACTGCTGCTAAGCACCTTGTACATAGTAGGTTCAAACCAATATCACTTGTACATGGTAGGTTCACACCAATATCACTTGTACATCACTTTGTACAAAATAGGTGCACACCAACATCACTGGACCAATTACTGCCCTTACCAGTTCTGAGACATGCTTGTCTTGAGGCCTTCTACTGAGAACGGGAGGACAAGATAGATAATTTGCAGAACACCATTTTCCACAGAGGGTAATTTCAACATGCAGTGTCACCTGACTGAAACTTTTCTATAGCTCATCTATAGAGATGAGCAGGAAACAAGTCTAGCCCTCAGAGGCATGCTGTACAGGTTTAAAAAATGCATAGCCAGCATAGCACCCTTCAGGTTGCCTAGAGCCATTGGGATGAGGTGACAGTTAAGCCATATTGTCATAGAGACCCTTGAAGGCCAGAGAGAGATGCTCTGTACAAAATGAAAATTGCCCAACTGCATACAAAGGCTGAGAGAGCAAGGCACAGGGGAATCCAGGAGGGGATGTTGTTCCCTTCTTTCACTGGAGCCAGAGTAGTTGCCAACAGTTGTGCAATAAGTGTCATTAGTATTGGTGAAGCCCAGCATTTGGGACTGCTACATAAATTGCACAGTTCAGAAATGGTCACTCGAGTTTCATTATGATTAAAATAATGCAGCTCTTCTCCCAAAAGGTTGCAGGCACATTCCTTCATGAACAGTAGGCCAGCACCACATGGGTTTCCTGCTGCATGAGCAAGGGGCTTTGGAAATACAGTATTTCCCAGGGGAAAAAGTTCAACTCATGCCCCAGATCAGGGCTTGGGAAGCTGTGTACTGGGACTATGAGTAGCCCACAGGCTGTCTTGGTAAATAAAGTCCTGTTGGCCCACAGCCCTGCCTAGCCCTTAGCATAGAGTTTCCCACACAGTTGCAGTCACAAGGACATGTCTTGAAAAGTTTCAGCTAGTCACTATATGGGCCCTTCCAGAAGTTTCTATAAAGTATGATTTATGTCACTGGGCATGTGGTTCTTTTTCTTCTAGAAGCCATTGTTTGCCTTAATAAGTATTACCCTCAGTACCCACTTGAGGTAAAAATCACAGGGCCCCATGCCTGGCCATGGGTTCCTCTCTGCCCACCCCCTTGTCCTAGTTGATCTCAGCCACATGTTTCTTTTCCTTCCCATGACATTCATATCACCTCCCATGAACATCCAGAGAGAGCTTTCACAAACATTGAGCCAATCTTTCTTCTGCTTCACCTTTCCCCACAATGGCTTCCCACTGGAAAAAAAAAAAAAAAACACAGAGCCAAAGCCCCTTCCCATGGCCTGTGAGACCTCTTGAGAGCTCGTGGCTACTTCCCAGCTCATTGCCTGCCAGGCCTACTAACTGCTTCTTAGTCCCTGCAACAGGCCAAGAGTCTCCCCCAGGGCCTTCCAGCCTCTTGCCCTCCTGCCTAGAGTTCTGTGCCCTACTATTGTAGCCTGCTTCCTGCATCTGACCTTCACTTAAATGAAAAGGTAACTCTTTTTAACATTCTGTCAAATCACCATATTTTTAATCTTCTGAATACTTCTAATCTTGTTCTTATTGCTGATGAAGCTTGTGATCTACCCACTAGAGCTGCAGCTCCCTCACTCGGGTTCTTCTCTGCCCAACTTGTTCTCATTCTCGTGGGAGTGTCTGTTATGGAGCCCACATCATCCCTGAATTATACTGTTGGAAGCCTTTATCTGTGGTGGATAGATAGGGAAAGCAGTGCACTTTCTTTAGATGCCTCTTTTTCTGGAGTAAGCTTCAGGTGAGGATGGTCTTTAGTGTTACAGTTGCCCATATGGCCCTCAGAAAAACTAAACAACTCTTGCCTTTCCTCCTCCCTCAGGATAAGCCTTTTAAGACTGAGGACAATTAACTTGACCTATGTAAAGTATCTACAGGAATTTATTCCCAGAACACCAGCACCCAACCCTTGCTTTCTGAATACATGACTTTATACAGCAAAGTGCACAGTAGCTAAGTACTCTTCATCCTCTTTTTAATGACATGTAAAGAACTCATGTTGTTCTGCCCTTACTTACCTCTGCCCTTACAGCTGACATGAAACTATATTACTGGCAGTATACAGATAAATACAAATCACTATATGGGTCCTTCCAGAAGTTTCATGGTGGCTTAGACCTGTCAGCACTTAGGAATGAGGCTGATGCAGGAGGATGACCATGAGTTCAGTGCTAGACTATATAGTGAGTCCCAGGTCATCTAAAGCTATAGAATGAGACCCTATGTAAATCTCATTTTCTCTCTCTCTCTCTCTCTCTCTCTCTCTCTCTCTCTCTCTCTCACACACACACACACACACACACACACACACACACACACACAGAAGAAGGGGTCACATATTTCAATTATATAACCATATATTACACATATAGTAAAATAAATACACATCCTAAATTTATTATTTTCATATAACCTAATCTTGTTTTTATTGTGTCCTTTGGGGGTATAAAATAATATGTTTGTGGTCAAAACTGAAATAGAATTCATTACAAGACTCGCTAATATCCTCAAATGCATACTCTTTAAAAATACATTTAAATAAAGGAGTTTTCACTTCATAAAAGGGCACACTGGGGATTTTCTTTCAATGGAAAATTCCTGCTACATTTTATTATGATTTGGCTTACAAACATTAGTCTTGCACACAGCTGTCCAGGAGCACAGCCAACAACTAAGGGAAGATCTGCCTTGAATGGCAAATTTTGCTGAGTAACCCATGTTAACAGCGATTTTAGGACCACCCAGAGTGGGTTTGAATTTTAAAGAGTGGAATGAAAGGTAATATTTATTTGGTATCTACACCATGCCAGGCACTATGCTAACTTTACATTTCTAAGTTTACAGAACCCTTCAAAGAAAGTTGTATAGTAGCCCCACTATCCCATTTTATAGGTAGCAAAACATACTGCAGGTTCTGGGCCTTTCTCCATACCTATTAGCATCTCACATTGCTGAATTTTACCATTGAAATTTAATATCCAGAAGTCTCTTTCACAAGACCCATCCATTTTCCTCCAAACTTTAATGTTCAAAGAGTGTTTAACAGTTTATACAGATGCACACCTAAGCCCTCACGGCCCCTAAGGCCACACAATGGGCTTTGGAATCAAGTGGTTGGGCCCAGGATCATCAGCAAATTCCTATGAGCCAAACTCCCTTCCTGTACAACTGAAAGAAGGCACGTCCTCCTCTGAGGCCATTGCTATTCTATGATGTGTAATTTAGAAAGCCCTGGGAAAGTAAAATAGTCCCTATAGGGAAATTGAAACACAGTAATGCACGCTAAATAGCAGGTTTTTATTCTCTTGGTGTATAAAGCTGAAATGACCTGTTATTCCCTCAGTGCCCCAGAATAAACTCTGAGTTCAACTGAGGAAGACTGACCTAGTGCAGAGGTATCCACACACTCACCATCACAAATGACTGATTTCTTGACATTCTGATACTGAACTATACCCCAGAGTCTCGAATGACAGAGGCTCCTCTACCACCCACTAACTGCATGACTATATTAACTCACTTGGCCTCAATGAGATTCTGCTTACCCATGAGCAAAACTTATATTCTAAGAAGAGCTCTGTCTATATGTTAGTATTGTTTTTGGAAGCCAAGAATCATGAATAAGAACATGCACTGACGGAGGCTGAGACCTTAACGAAGGTCAAGACTTGGTTATAAAGGCCTAGAAAAAGTCCACCAGCTTAAGAATCGGTATAGATCCTGTCTATTGTTTGAGTGCTCATTTGAAAGTAGTACAGATTCCTAAATATTCCAAAAGGCTTTGCGACCTAGAGTCACCATAGTCAGAATCTGCCAGTTCTTCATCCATCCCCCTCTTCTTTCTCCTCCTCCTACTGTTCTCTCCCCTCCTCTCCTCTCCTCTCTCTGTCTCTGACATATTAGTTATTTTTGTTTTGCTATTTGTATGTTTTCTGAGACACAGTCTCACTATCTTCTGGTCTTAAACTTCCTATGTAGCCCAAGCAAGCCTCTAATTTGTAACACTCTTGCTTCTGCTAAGATTGCATATGTGTACTTCCACACCAGGATCAGATACACCAATTGCTTCCTCTGGCTGGATTGTCCCCAAGACAGTTCTAGAGGAGTTTCCCAGGTGATTAAGTAAATGTGGACTACATGGTGAACTTGCCTTTGCACTAGGTTCCTGATATAGAGCTGTACCATAGGGCATGGAAGATGGAGATGTGCCTGATGTGGCACAACTAGCTTCTGGAAGGGAAGGCCTTCAGTGGGGCTTCCTGTCTTGAGGGAAATACAGTTCAGGCTAGATAGCGCATTCTATCTGGGATGAGAATGTCACATTCCATTCAATAGAAATCATAATAACACATGAGTTCCCTCGAACACTGCCATAAAAGTTTAGGGTTTTGCCAAACTTTTCCTAAGTTACAGTTGTAGGTCAGAAAGGATCCCAAGTCTTGAGAAAGCACAGAGCTAGTCTTCTGGCTGCTGAATTTCCCTTGGCCTTCTGCCTTTGCTAGAAGTTATCACATATTACAGGAACCTCTGGATGCCTTTGCTTGGCCTCAAGATAGGGAACTCACAGCTTGTATTTGCCTCTGGTCCTTGCATGGGCCACAGACAATGCCAGAGGTAGGGAGCTAGAGTAGATAGATGCTTCTCTCAAGAACTTACAAAAGTCAGACAGTATAGTTCAGTGGGGCAGCACTTGCCTAGTGTGTATGAATACCATCACTGAGAAGCTACAGATGTTTCTGTTGGATAATCTGGAAGTTGACAGAGCCCTCCCTTGCAGTCTTTCCATATAGCTGCAATGCTAGATTTCTAAGAGTATCTAGATTGTGAAACAACAGTTTGGGGGACTTCAGAAAGCTAAGCACAGGATTATTCTATGAACTAGCCATTCCACTCCCCCCAAAACCAAAGTAGACTTACAATAAAGTATGTACTGGAATGTTATCAGCAGCATTGTTTAAAATACACATTAAGATAAGCAGGAGTAGTATGAAATGCTGTCTTCTTGATATGACATGGCTTTTATACCATGAACTTACAGCAGCTGAGGTTTCTGTACAAGATCAAGAGAGTCAATTCCAGTTTAGACATGTAGTTGATCTCCTGGCTCTGCCCCATATTGAGTAGTTTTTGGCAGTGGGTAGTTTCTGGGAAAGGAGAGTCCTTCTTTCTGGAGAATGTGGCTACTAGTGGGTTTCTCATGATCCTGGGGATTGCCCCCTCAACCATGTGCATATAAACAACACTAACTTGACTTACTGGGTTTTTTTTTCAAAGATATAAAATTAAGAGAAAGATTCATTATAGGGGATATGGAGGGATTTGGAGGTAGAAATGGAAGGGTAGATATGATCATATTTCATTGCATATATTTATGAAATTCTTAAAGACAAGGAAAAATTAAAATACCCCAAAAGATAGAAACAACCCAAATATCTACCATTCAGTGAATGGATAGAAAAAAATTTACTCTATTCATCCAATGCTATGTTATTCACCCATAAACAAATGAAGTATTGATATATGCCACAAAATGGATGAACCTAGAAAACATGCTCAGGAAAGGAACCATACACAAAAGGCTACATTTTATATAACTGAATTTCTATGAAATATTGAAAATAGCTAAGCCTAGGGAGACAGAAAGCTGAACGGTTGTAGCTCAAGTTAGAAAAATTCTCTAAGTAAGAGCCCTTGGTGTTGGAATCATCCTTTTATGTCTAGAGGAGATAAAACTCAAGGGGTCCTAGTGCACAAGCAATATAATTTAATAGCTACTAGGGAATCCAGCACACAGGGGACTGCTTGATCATAGCTTAAGAAGAGCTTGTGCTTCCATGTTCACCCAGTCACAAACAGAGTCTTAGAGCTACCCTGTATGGGCCATTATTTATCCACAACTACCCTAACTACAGGCAACCTGGCATTTGATGTTTCTATCAGGGTTCTCAGTTTGATCTATGCTGTTTCAGTCTGGCTCTGACAGGTGTTGAGTTTCTGAAATGCACTCTAATAATCCCTAAAACCCTAAGACCACCAAGTCTCAGTCCAGAGGATTCTAGCTCACTTCCAATCATATTACCAATAGTAATAAGGCATCCAAAATTGCCCAAAGGACCCTGCATCAGGAGACCAAGCCAATAAAATAGTACTCATGAGAAGGCCTGAGCAGACTAGGAGAAAGGGAGAGGCCTAATACCACCCATCCTACATGCATGCATGAGCCAAATGGGAAGCCTCAGAAGGGGTTTTGTGGTTTAAAGGCAGGGCCAGTTTGCTTGGCAGATATGTGAGTGATGTCCCAGGGGGAGGTGTAGAAATCTGAAGACAGAGTCTGTCACAGCCCAGGGTAGCATACAGCCATTTGAGCACAATGATGGAATTTGACAACTTACAAGCCTATGGTTTGTGTGAACTCTACTGGCTTGTATGATGTCTAAGAATTACTGTCTGAGGTTGTCTTCTACTAGCCCTGTCACTTTGCAGATGAAGGGCCTTCTGTCATGTTAGTACTGCCCAAGTACATGTTAGAGCCACCTTTACCTCAGCATTTGGTGCCTTCCATGTTTTGATGGCTCTTTGAAGTACTAGAGCAAAAGGGACATTTTCTTGGTACCTTGCTATGCAGCCTGACTACACCTCAGTCACATATTCCCTGTAGCAAAAGGCTGGACAGTCAGAACACTCCACACAATTTATAACGTTCAACTGAGTCCTGCGATAAAGCACTGTAGAATAGAGGCCCCACAGCAACTAGAGAAGGCTGCCAAGGGGAGACTGCCTCCTCATTACCTATCCCCTCAGTGTTCATTGTGGTGAGCACCAGCAACTGCCTGGCTGTGGATTTAACATAACATATCAGATCCAAGCAGTACAAAATGCCCTTTGACACATTCTCACTTACATGAACACTGGAATACAGAAGTGATACCTACCCTCCCAACCTCTTGTCACCTTATTCCCAACAGTTTCATGGCAGACAAAAACTCTATGAGTCCTGCCAGTGAATTTCAGAGTCCCACCCAGCCAGAATTCCAGGTTTACATTCCCATCTCCCCTCCTCTACCTTCCCCTCCACCTCATCCCACTGACTGACTGCCTGCTTGCTTGTGTATAGACTTCACTATTGTTAAACCTGTTGTGTAGATCATGCCACCATGAAATAGCATATAGGACCCAACTGTTACTAACCTTGGGTCCCTGCAAGAGCTTGGTTACCTAGATCTTCACTATAAAAACACTTATTGATTCATTTTAGACAATTTTTAGTTTTAGCCTATCTTTGGATTCTTTGACATACAATTGAAGAGACCAAGTATCAGTTTGGAATTTGAGGGACTTGTTTGTGGGCTGTTCCATACGTGGCTAGAGGAGTTAACCAAGTTCACTATGTGCTAAATCACTTGGGTTCATCTGTCTATTGGTTCACTCAACTGCTATTTACTATTTATTTACTTTGTTTGCTGTAGTCAAATCCTCAATGAACTGCTTCCTGAAAATCTTGAGAAAACCAGGTCTTCTGAACCCCAACCAGGCCCTGGATAGGAAACTTGGCATGAAAGATTGGATAGGCCTTTTCTTGTACCCACCCATTCCTGGTCATCCTGAAGTATTCAGTCTTCAAATGAATTTAGCAACAGGTCTACTTCCTTTGTTTGAATCATGAGCATCTCAAAAAAGCCAAAGAAGATGCTGCAATGCTCTGCTGTTAGGATGAATGGAGACAGGAGACAGAGAGGCAACTGGGTGCTCAGTGGGGCTGGACCCTTCATCTGGCCTTGAGCCACTAGATAGGCAATACAAGGCAAGCTCTGCCTGCTTCCTAGGGGATAGCCATTGCTATGAGAAGATACTGAATTTCCAGGGCCCTTCAAGATCTGCATTAGGAATGTCACAACCCTTTGAGGCCCTACATGTATCATATAATCTACCCATTCTAGTCAAGAAAGCAGCAACAGGATCTAAGAACTCTTTTTCATCATTTCTCACATAAAATGTGGGCTCCAAGAGTATGCATGGAAAGGGCAAAACCTCACTGTATCTACCTCATGACCAGGGAACTATGCTATGCTGCTTGTGTCCACTGTCTGAGCTGTCCCCTGGATTCAATTACTATAGTTGATTTTTATGGGAGGATCTGGCAATCTAGATAGTTTTAAGTGATTCTCATGTGCAGGAAGGCCTGGAGCACAGAGCTCTGGCTGGGGTTACTTTGATGTTCACTTGGCCATGAGAACCATGATCTTAGTCTGCTGAAGATGAGGAGTGGCCAGAATTGGCATCCCATCCTTATTCTGATATGAATGTCTCTGCTTCCTCTCCCCTTATCTACTGACAGACAACTCATGGTTGTTAACATAACTGAATGGTGGATAAGAATATGAAACAGAGAAACAAAGTATTGCTTTGCTCCTAAAGACTCCTTTTATATAAAACGGGCAGCTATCCCAAGGTGCCAATCCCACAGTGAGGCCTCTTCCTGTTGTTTGATATCTCCCCAACCCAAGGATACATCTGCACAGAGGAATTCCTTACTTAAATAACTTTATACTTGGGCTTTTCTTTTATTGCAACCTTTTCTCACTTAAAAACAAAAACAAAAAGCAGTACAGAAATGCAGAAACTAGAAAGAAAATTGCCAGTCCTTTCTCAGACATGATCACTCTAAAAAAGTAGAGTATTGGTTCATCCAAGTTATTTTTGTATGCACATAATCAGTATGTATGTGTGCATATGGAAAGAGTGTGTGGGTGTAAACTAAATGGAATAATAACCACAGTGGCTGTTTTAAAACGTGCACTTTCCCTAAACATACACCTCAGGAAGCTCCCTTGCATTTCCATTTCTTAAACATTGTTAGGTTCTATTTTATCAACATACCCTGATTCATTTAAGCAAGGAAGGTCAGTGTCTATTTTATGGTTTTTCTTTTTTTTAAACTGGGTTATCTGTAGCTAAGTAGACATTGAAATTGTTCAGCTAGTTCTCTTTTGCACCTAAGTGCCTGCCTTTGTCAACAAGTTCATTTAGTGAGCTCAGCATAGCCCCTGAACTCCCCTTTAAGTGTACAATGAATACCCTTTGTGTGACTTTCAGTCCTGTTTAGTATACAGGCAGCATATTGCTTTATTTGAAAGGTAACAGGGCTGTTTAAATGAGACAGAGCAACAAAGAAACAAAAACCATGTTTCCAAAAATAGATTGTATTTTTATGATTTTTGACAAGTGTAAGTCTAAACTGAGAGTCCTGTTTTATTTGTGGGATTCCTAGCATTAACTTTAATATGTCAAACCTTTCGTTTAATTTGTATTCATTCATTCTCTCTCTGTCTCTCTCTGTGTCTGTCTTTGTCTCTCTCACACACACTCTCTGTCTCTCTCTCTGTCTTTATCTCTGTCTCTGCCCCTCCCCCCTCTCCCTCTCTCTCATAAATACAGGGAACCAGTAAGAGAAGACAGGAAGGAGAGAACTTCCACTTCACAGGCATGGCTGATGGGGGCTATCCTAATAAAATCAAGAGACCTTGCCTTGAAGATGTCACTCTGTCTATGGGCCCAGGTGCCCACCCCACTTCTCTCTCTACAGAGATGCAGATGCCCACATTAAACATGAATCCCACTTCTGCAGACCTGGGAGTGGCTAACCAATCATTACTCCTTGAGAACAACCCTCTGGACAGTAATGTTGTGAATAGCAGTGCTATGGGCTCCCCATTTGGGGTGCCATCAACTGCAGACACGGGGCTGAAAGAACATGCTGTTCCTTACTATGAGAAAAACAACAGTATGCCAGCTGTAGACCAAGAGCTTCAAGATCTGCTGGAGGAACTAATCAAAATTCAAGAACCTTCTTCAAATGATCTTGACCTTGAGAAGATTCTGGGGAGCAAGCCAGAAGAACCTCTGGTTTTACATAACCCCCAGGCCCCTCTTGGTCCCCCTGCCAAGCTTCCAGTTCAGATGACACATGTGGAAAGCCTTGGATCCAGCAAGGAGTTTGCATCTAGCTGCAGTCAAGTTTCTGGCACATCACTACCAATCATGCCCTCCTCCACAGGGATCAACTACTCCATTCCTTCCACCAGTAAGCAGATAGTCTCATCCAATTCTTCAACAGCACAGGCTCAGGTCAAAAACCAGGTCCAGAACATGCTCCCCATCACTATGCCTCCATTATCTGTGCCTCAGTGGCATCATGCCCACCAGCTGAAAGCACTGGCAGCCAGCAAGCAGGGATCTGCTACAAAACAAGGTTCCAACCGCAATTGGTCCAGTTTGCCTCCTCCGGGTCTTTCCCCACCTTACCTCCCAGTGCCATCTCCTCACCCACCACCACCACAACCACCACCACCATCATTCAGCCCACAGAACTTCACAGCATCCTGCATGTCATCCAGTAGCTTGTCTGGGAGTGCTGTGCAAAACTCCCCCAATGCCTTACTCTCCAGCATGGCCCCCAGCAGCAATGCTGCCTTTGGGCCCACCTTGCCCTATGTTCCAGCAAAGCTCCCGGGCCTGCCTCTAAATCAGCAACCACAATTCAGCCCCCAGAGCTCCATTCTTGCCAATCTGGTGTCCTCTAGTGTCAAAAGCCCTCAAGGACACCTGATATCTGCTCTGCCTACCAGCACCCCAGGGCCATCCCCACCCTATCGCCCTGAGAATCTCTCCAGCCCCGGCTTGCCACAGCAGTCCTTCACTCCACAATACTCTCTGATCAGGAGCCTCACTCCCACCAGCAATCTGCTAAACCAGCAGCAGCAACAGCAACAACAGCAGCAGCAGCAGGCAAATTCTATCTTTAAGCCTATGACCAGCAGCCAGCAACCTAAAATCTTGAGTATGATCATGCAGCAGGGCCTAACAAGTTCCAGTCCAGAAGCACCTGAGCCCTTTACCTTCAGCAACACCAAGCCCTTGTCACATTTTGTTTCTGAGCCAAGCCCCCAGAAGATGGCCTCCATGTCTACCCACTCCAGGCAGCCATCTTTGCTCCACTACCTGCCTCAGGCAACACCAGCACATGCTCCTTCTGCTACTGCCTCCTCCACTGCCACTGCCACTTTGCAACTCCAGCATCATCATCAACAGCATCATCATCAACAGCATCATCATCAACAGCACCATCATCAACAGCATCATCATCAACAGCAGCAGCATCAACAGCAGCAGCAGCAGCAGCAACCTGACCAGTCTTCATTCCTTCTGCAGCAGATAATGCAGCAACCCCAGCGCTTTCAGCGCATGATGGCTTCTGATTCTATGCCTGCTCTGCCTGGACAGGTAAGGCTA
Organism: Mus minutoides; assembly: GCA_902729485.2. NCBI lineage: Eukaryota > Metazoa > Chordata > Mammalia > Rodentia > Muridae > Mus > Mus minutoides. Next base: position 729,039 of record LR755139.1, on the reverse strand, counting down.
CCTCCTATTTGGTAGTGTTCCTTTGGGAAATGAGAACTATGTGAGATGTCATACAAACCTGGCTTAGGCAGGCAAATTCAGGCTATTATCCTCACTGAGGCCAAACGTGACCCCGGAAAAGCCCATGTAAGTCAGCTAATTGCACGTAGTTAAATAGAGTGTATAAGAGGCCAAAATTATGGTTCCAGGGCCTGATCAGCTCACTTAATTCTCCTGGGAAGAAAGCTTCACCCATAATCTATGTCCAGGGGAAGGAGTTAGGCAGGACAAGTCAGACTTCTACAGATGTGCATAGTTTCCCTTGGAGTGAGCCACACACAAATGCTTGAAGGATGTGTAAATAAATCACATTGAAGCATTTGGGTCTTGTCCAGGCTGGTATTAAACTGAATACTAAGCCTTTTAGAAATGCCCCCAGCAACCTGTGCTAAGCAATCTTCAATATGTCCTTTATCACTATGCTAGGCACTGAGGAAGAAAAATACAGACACCCCTACAGTAGTTACTGTATTAATCACCATTTTACAAAAGAAGTATCCGAGGCTCAGAAAGTTTTGATGACTTGCCCAGTGTCACACAGTTAGCAAGGGTCTGAACAGGAGATTAAAGCCAGAAAGTCTTGCTCCAAAGTCTTTATCTTCTTGAAACTACTTTTTCTCACATTCTCTCATCATCTACAGTCTTTTGAATCATGAAACACAATTTGTTTTCCTTGGTACTATCTATTGTAGTTCCCACTTTTCTTTGCTCTGATCCTTGCCTGAATTAATTAACTATAACTGTGTAACAAATTATCCAAAAGTGTCAATTCCACACCACACATACATATTGGCTCACAGGCTCTGTGGGTCAGGAATCGTGGCTTAGTTGGTTCTTATGGACCAGAGTCTCTCAGAAAATCATTGTCATCTTCAAGTTCCACAAGGAAGGAGCATCTTCGATGCTCACTCATGGCATGGATAATAGAAAGAGGCTCTTTTTGGGGCCTCATGAACTAGTTTTGGCCAGAGGCTTCTTTATCAAGTATCAAAAAACATGGCCACTTGGCTTCATCCAAGTGGATGGGAAACATGCTAGATAGATGCAAGAATGAGAGCAGGGATAGGAAAGAATGCCAGAAAGCTTTAAAATACAGTCTATGTTATTGTCCAGATGTCAGCCACAAGGAAATTCAGGAAGGTTGGTTATCAGGAGGCAGGGCTCAATCTTCCTGTAGAATACTGTCAGTCATGATGCTTCTTACATTCATCAGTTCTTCATGTGAGCTGATACAGTTGACCCTTAACAAGCATCCCGATAAGTCACTCTTTGCTCTAAGAAGGGCCTTGCTAGAACGCCATCCTGTTGGTGTTTCTCACATTATTAGATGTTCCCAGAAGGCCAGAACCTGTCTCCATATATTTGTCCAGACACAACCTGTGAGGCTCTGCCTTGTACTTCATTCCATAACCTTGAAGTGCTCAGAGTTCTTGGCTTTTGTCCCTGATGGTTCCTGTACCAGGATTTCTCTCCCATTTCTCTCCTGTCTAACTTCTGCAGCTTCTCTAAGCTCAGACAACATGCCCCCAGGAAGCATTGTCCTGACTGACCTGGGGCTTCCACTTTCTGCGGGGCATCTATTCTGGAGAGAAATCAAAGAGGAGAGGGTCATAGAGTGCTTGGGCAGAGAAGCAGGAGCTGACCTCTTCAAGTGTGTACATGACAGCTTTCTAAAAGTAGACACTTCACCCAAGTTTCCTGAAGCCCATCAATCAGTGCCTGATCTCATGGAATTGGCTATCTGACGGGTGCATGCAGCAGAAAGAACTCCTGTAGGGGTGGCTGGTGGCTAGCTAGGGTGAGTGGCATGAAGACAGAGCCAGTAGGCAGGACAGGGCAACCACCTGGGGGCTTGAGCCCTTGTCCATGGCTCAGAAGCACTGTGGTTTGATGTCATTATAGGGCTGTTGCCATCGCTGTGCGTGGACTTCTACGGCTCTCTGGCTGGAGCACCAGCATCAGCAGTGGAACTCTCTCACTAGCACTCATGGACATGTGCCACCATCTAACCTTGTGAGCCACTTTGTTTTGTTCTTATCTGCAATGGGATGTGTTTGTAGTCTGACTGTATTGCCCCAGAGCCAGCTCAGATGCCGTAGGGGGAAATGCTTAATGATAGAGGTCATGAAAAGTACAACTGGCTGATCACTAAGGTGGGATTAGGAAAGGTGTTTTGGAGAAAAACCAAGTAACCATGCCCTCCAAAGATTAGAAGTGTATAAAAGCCCCCAAATACCCCCTTATAGACAGGCTAGGCTACCCATGGGGACAACAACATTCTACTATGAGCTGTCTTCCCAGCCACATATAGATCCATAGGCCAGGCATGGAATTCTTCACTCACCTGTCTTGTCTTTTAATCCTCAGAGGTAGGAGAATTTATTGTTCAAGTCAGTGTTGAGAAGAGAAGCACAGAGAAGTCAGCAGAGTGGCCCGCAGTCACACAGCAAATCTGGCAGCCAACGCTGCAGAGCCTATGCTTATACTCCCATGAATGGGGCACTGCCTCCAGAATGTTCTGTTCCTACTTTCCCTTTTTACCCATTTTCTCTTCCAAAGGAGAAGTAGTAGCTGATTAAGGATGAAATGAGATATGACATCTAAAGTTATTTGAATAAAGCCAAGCAAAAAGGACTTTCTGTCACTGCCTAACTGTTGGACTTGAGCCCTCAAATCTGTCCTCTAAGGTTTTAAGACATCAAGAGATAGGTCAGGATAGAATGTGAGCCGATCTCCCTTCCACCCTGTCTCTACCATGTTTTTGCCAGGAGTTATGAGCCTTGTGCACCTTGTGGGGTCTTTAATTTTAGGTTCAATAAAGATGGCCAAGGGTTGTGTTTACCTTGTAAGCACCATGTTCCAGATTCCTGAGCACTCTTATGCTCCTGCTCCAGCCTATCTCCGGTGCTCTGTTCACATAACATCCTTCCAGACCAAATGCATCACAATTGTAAGGTCTCAAAACAGCTTGGTTACTCTTCCTGAGAAGAAAAAAAAAAAAAAGAGGATAGTGATTGAAGCACAATTTGGTATCCTTGTGGAAGAACAGATGGATGCCCCAAAGATGGGAAGTGCATGATTCTCACTTTAGCAGCAGGGAAACAAACTGCTCAGCCAGGCTGAGTCTGTAGAAGCAATGGTCACCTGATGACATGGTATTAATTACCCTGTGGCCCTTCCCCTCTACAGTCATTTTTATTCTGGGAAGACCCGAGGTGCATGTGAATCTGGAGCTCAGTTTTGAAGGGAATATTTTTCTTTTAATGTAAGATAAGAAACAAAGTGTTAAATAAGTAGAAATACCCACTCTAGCTGTCTATAGGGTTCATTCTTCTGTGTTTCTTAACTGAAGAGATTACTCTTTACCAGAAGAATAAATAATGAATTTTATGTAGACCACCTCTTCCATCTAAGGCAAATGTCATCTGTCATCAGGTCATCAGCTCAGTGTGACAAGTCTAGAGAGGGTACTGGATGCATATGAAGCAGTGCTTGATGTTTTGTGTGTGAGCAAAATTTCCTAAACCCTCAGAACCTCAGCCAAAAAATATAGAAGGGAGCAGCCCCCATCCCATAGAGAACTGAGGAAGAAAAGAGAAATAAGCTGTTTCAAACTGGAGTGCACTCAGACAGGACCAGTACGAGCCTTGGTCTGAGATCTAACCCCCTGTGGGCAAGTGATACTCCCATAGTGAGCACTTGGGACTTGAGAAATGCAATGCAGAAGAAATACCAAATATGCTACAACCCTCTCCAGTGGAGAAATATAAAAATTTGAGACCATATAAAATTTTGCCTCCAAATAAAAACTAATCCCAAATTTACAACATAAAGTTGTTCTTTAGACCTGTTTTGACTTCAAATTATAGCAAAAAATAGAGAGATAGAATTCTTAGGTGAGGAATTCCCCTGATAGACCACCTTAATTTGTCATATCTTGTTCTTACCATATATTAATTCTACAAAACAATAGATGACATTGTGACATGTTCATACTTGCACATAACATATTTTGATCATATTCACCTATCTCCATGATTTTCACTTAGCTCCACCTCCTTATACTTTTCATCACCTTTTTTCCTAGATTCTATGAAAAAAATTGTAATGTTTGTATTTCTGAGTCTTTTATATACCACTTAACATGGGGATCAACAGTTGCAACTGTTTTCTGGCAAATGGAGTGATTTCATTCTTTCTCACAGCTGAATAATATTCCATTTATATGTTGTTGGGCACCTATGCTAATTCCATGTCTTGGTTATTGTGAATAGTGTCATGATAAAAATGGGTATACAGGTATCTCTTGTATAATTGTAATACTCCAGAGTATAAGCCCAGAAAGGATATGGCAAAAATCACATAGAATTTCTAGATTTTGCTAACTTTTCTATGGTACTGGGAAGTTAACCCAGGGAATCATATGTGTTAAGAAAGTACTTTATCAGCCTGGGAGATCTACTTTTAATTTATTGAGGAACCATCATAATTATTTCCATAGTGGCTACACTAATTTGCAATCCTACAGAGTATAAGAGTATATCTGTCCCCCATCTTTTCTAGAGCTTACTGGTTTTTGTTTCGTTTCATTTTGTTTTGTTTTGTTTTGTTTTGTTTTGTTTTGTTTTGTTTTCCTGATGACTGTAATTCTGACTGGGGATAAGATGAAATCTGAATGTAGTTTTATTTGCATTTCCCTGATGGCCCAGACTAAACATCTTTGCCTGTATTCCTTGGCTATTTGTATTTCATTTGGAAATTGCTCAGTTCATTTCCTATTATTGATTGGATTATTTGCTCTTTTTGTTTAGGTTTTTTCTACCTATTTACATATTTTGGATGTTAATTCCATGTCAGATGAATAGTTGGCACAAATTTTCTTTCATTCTTCAGTCTGTCTCTTCACCTTGATAACCATTTTCTGTGCTGTGAAGAAGCTTTTTAATTTGGTGAAACGCAGATTGACAATCAGGGTTAGGACTTAGTGCAATTTCACCATCAGTCACTGGAGAATGAAACTTGCATTTACTCCCAAAGAGGAAAACAAGTCTGTTTGGGAGATGGAAGTGATGCTGTGCTAAAAAGAGGTGGCCTCCAGCCACAGTGCCTTCTGCACCTGTGCTTTGCTGCCCCATGTAGACATGGGGCATGGAAAATACTGTGACTACATGAAGAGGGGGGATGTGAATGGCAGCCAGTTGGACTAAGAACAGAAAGTCCTGGAATCTGATACTTGAGGCAGGATTTGAAGCACAGGGGAAGAGAGCAGCTTCAGTGAAATACACCGAAAGAACATGAGAGTTTGATGAAGTTTGAGCAGAGAGAATGGGGACTCCAGTTTTCCTAGGAGAAGACTGGATTAATTCCTTGCTGGGCCAGCTCTAAATTATATACTCGACAAGAAGTCACATGTCCTCTTAGCTTAGGAAGCAGTGGGTCCCTAGCAAGTAGGAAAGGACATCAGTGTTATCTGCCCTCTCTGAGACACTGGGGCTGCCATATTTGTAAGGGTAGGCACTTCACCCATGAACCAGAACCGAAAGGGGAATACATAGAGCAAGGACCTTGGCCCCGGGCTTCCCAACTGTGCCAAAGGGTGGACTCAAGGCTAAGTCCACTTACTTCCAGGCATAGACTGATGAAGTTCTGGCCGCTATGTAAATGCTGAATGACAAATGTGACTCTAGGATGACTTCAGGTGGGCAGGAGGAGGTGCTAAGGTTGTAATTACAGCAACTTGCTGGGGCCACCTGTCACTTGGAAAGCTGATCCTGAACCTGGCACATAGGTCTGAGAGTGTGTACACAAAAGGGAAAGTAAAGGTCACACCCACACACCCCATCTTCATGCTGGCCCAGACCTACAGGGATTAAGTACAACACATGCATCACCTCTCCTTGTCCATCTCTCTTCTTCACCTCTTCACAGCCTTTAAATAGAATGTCTGTGGTGCCTGAGATTATTTTGGTTTGGACTTCATGCTTAGTGGTGCATGAGCTCTAATTACTGCATTCAAATTACAGCCTCCCATTGAAAGCAAAAATGATTAGTGAGGTTCAGAGAATTCCTTCTGCAATGAAAGCTACATTAGCCCATTTTAGACTCCAGTTAGGAGAGATGGAACTGAACCTTCTCCTGTTCTCAGAATCACTTATTAGCATTTTTACAGTGACCTTTAACTTACTGAGAGACATGACTCCTCCCATCACACCAGGTACACCACTTGTAGAAGAAGGAAGGGCCTGTCACCTTGGGCTTCTAAGTCTTCTCATTTGCTTTGCTGCTTTTTCTTTTCTCATTCAGTGGGGAGGGAGGGCAGCACTGCCTGACATATTCACAGGCAAGTTTCTTCATGTTTTCTCTTTTCCTAATTCTGGTGAGGGGTAAAATAGACTTCATTTCAAAGGTTTGTTCTGGTGAAATGTACAAGCAGAGGCCTTCAGGAGCAAGGTCTGGCTGCCTATTGGAAGTCAACTGACAACTAAGGAAGGAAGTGTGGGAGGGGGATACATGCCAGGTTGCAAAGGACCACTGATCAGAAAAGAGGCTTGCCCTGCATGCATCTACTCTACCAGACATGGACATGTTTTCCTGAGTGTTAGGCACAGGCACGGTGTGATGTTACATTTCAAGGGAATGATCACTGACACCTCAGTGTTGAGTAGCTGTGTTTTAACCAGTGTGGATTGACAGGAAATGAAACTATGCTCAAAACTTAGCGCTAAGGTTACCAAGAATCAATGTTGTTATTTTTTTCCTGTTTCCTTTTGAGTTTCTGAGTATTGAGAATAATGTTCCACCTTAAAGCTTCCCCTTTTAAATCCACCAGGATCATAAATCACAAGTGTATGGACACCTTGCCTGAAACTATTGTACCTTTCGACCGTGTTCCTTAGAGGTTGGCAGAGCACATAACTTCGATCTGCTTTTAAAAAGCTCTGTGTACTCTGACTTGACTGCTTCATAGCTTGAAGAGAGCAGCAGAATAGATAAGTGACTCCTGAATACTTGCAAGCTCCAAATTCTCAGGTTAAACCAATGATGGATCAAAAGTATTTGGGAAAAAATTATCTGTGTGTTTTGAACACATACATTTTTGTGTCATTATTTCATAAACAATATAGCATAATTATTTGCATTTGTATTGCATATTGTAAGCAATCTAGACATGATTTAAAATATAAGAGGATATGTATAGGATCTATGGAAATACTAACATTTTTATTCAAATGACTTAAGCATCCAAAGACTTTGAAATTTGAGGGAATTCCTCACATCAGTCTTGTTAGGGGACATTACTGCTCATGATGCCCACATAGACAGCAGCTCCTAAGATAACAAGTAAACAGCAGAACTCCTGTTTAGCTGTTGGTTGAACCAGAGAAGTTGTGTGTTAGATCAGAAAATATACAGCTTGGACCCACAGAGAGGAAAGACACAGGGTTTCAAACTTCTGCAGACAATGATAACACCCTGTTGAAAAACCTCATGCTATGAGACTGTGGAATTTAAAAGGCTGGAGTAGTTGATGCTATGTCACATACAGTTAGATAGCATACAATGATGTTTCTGTCAACATAGAGTGGATGCACAATTGGGTATCTCTAAGATTATAATGGAGCTAAGAAAGTCCTATCATCTGGTGATGTCTTAGTCGTTCTGACAAAAGGCATTACATTATTGTAGTGATACTGGGGTAATCAAACTGCCAGTCCAATAAAAGAAGGACATGTGCAATAGTATACTCAACACTTCATGTTTATACTATGAAGAAATGGCTATGTTCCTAGGATTTTGTATTTCCTATACTTTTTGCCATATTATGTTGGCAATTGCTTATCTATCTTATATACTGAGTCTCCTGATTGTATCATAATGCCACAGTAGAGTGATTGACCTTCATATATCATGTAGATTTGTGTAAGTTCACTTAGTGAGGTTCCCACCATGATGAAATCAACTAGCAACACATTTCTGTGTCCCTATCAACAAGTGACACATTAGCTGAGTCTCAAAACAACAAAACAGAAAGGGAGACACTGCAGTTTTCAAACACTTGTTAATCCTTCACTAATCAAAAGCAATCTTTAATGGTATTATTAATGTGTAGTATCAAAATAGCATCATTCTAAATGGATATTAGCCCAGAAACTTAGAATACCCAAGATACAATTTGCAAAACACAAGAAAATCAAGAAGGAAGACCAGCGCGTGGATACTTCATTCCTCCTTTGAATAGGAAACAAAATACCCATGAAAGGAGTTACAGAGACAAAATTTAGAGCTAAGATGAAAGGATGGACCATACATAGACTACCCCACTAGGGGGGGATCCATCCCATAATCAGTCACTAAACTCAGACACTATTGTATAGGACAGCAAGTGTCTACTTAAGGGACCCTGATATAGCTGTCTTGTACAGAAGTGGATGCTCACAGTCATCTATAAGATGAAGCACGGGGCCCACATTGGAGAAGCTAGAGAGAGAACCCCAGGAGCTGAGGGGGTCTGCAACCCTAGAAGAGGAACAACAATATGAACTAACCAGAACCCCCAGAACTCGTGTCTCTAGCTCCACATGTAGCAGAAGATGGCCTAGTCGGCCATCATTGAGAGGAGAGGCCCCTTGGTATTGCAATCTTTATATACCCCAATACAGGGGAACACCAGGGCCAAGAAGTGGGAGTGGGTGGGCAGGGGAACAGGCCAGAGGTGGGGGGAAGGGGGGGGACTTTCGGGATAGCATTTGAAATGTAAATTAAGAAAATATCTAATAAAATATTGAAACAAAAAACAAAAACAAAAATAGCATCATTCTGTCCATCCATTTTTCTGCTTGGGAACAGAAGTGAGTTGATATCTCCTCATTACTTAGTGAGCACATGTAAACTAACCACACAAAACTGAGTTGCTGCACATACCCAAAGCATAGCAATAAATTGCCCAGTAAATTAAACAATATGACTGTCATTCTCTGGTAATTTTAGAGAAATGGCAACATTGGAGGCACAAGGAAATGACTTAAATAGGATGCAGGTGACTTGCCATCTAGAATCGGTTTTCTATGAGAAAGTTCAGGGCCTTGGAATAAAGTTTTGGCAAAGGTTAGGGATCTCCACTACAATGAGAACAGGTCCTAAGACCTTGACACTGGAACACAAAGTATGAAACCAGAGCCTCAGATAAATGTTCAAATGACTCATCTGCTTGTGATGCATGCGGGACTTTTAGTTCCTACTTTTGGAGTTTGGTGATGCCCAGTTTTCAAGTTATTTGTGTCTTATTTGTGACCTCACTTAATACTACCCCTCAACTACAGGGAAATACCTTACTTAGCTTTGAATGTGAGCCAAAGAAAAGTGTGACCCTTTAAATAAGTATAAGAATGTGAGGTGGTGGGAATGAACCAGTGATGGAGTAGCATCTGCTAGGTTCACAGAATGTTAAGTTTTTGAGATTATTTGGGTGGTTGGTTTGGATAAATGTTGATAGAAGCTCTCAGCTTTCAAGACTTAGGAGCTTGATGAACTCAACTGTTTTCATGTTGGAGAGAGAAAATAGCTTTGACACCCCGTGTAGGACACTGCCTGCCTACAGTGCATCTTTGTGAGTTAGTTGTGCTTCTTGTACTTCTATGGCATTTGTGCAATGTCTGAATATGTGTATCTCCCTCTTCAACTTCCAACAAATACAGTGTCATTCTTCCGGTGGTACTTTGCACAGGGTGTTCTGTTGCTGCTGCTATCACTGTTGTTAATGAAGTTTATAAGGACAAAACAAGACTTCTGGCTTCCATTTCACATACCACAGTGACAGTCACATATGATAAGAAAAACCCAGAAGACAGCTAGTTTAGGAATTCTAGCTAAGAATTGTTTTTACTAAGACTAAGATTTATTCATACCACTCAAAGGTGGCACTAATCCTTCTGGTACAAACCAGTCAGCTGTGGTCTTAGGAGCTGTGAGTGGTCTCCATATACAGGGTGTGTTGATAACTGCTATTGGTTTCTGACTAGCACAGGAGCAAGTGAACATGATTTAAAGACTACTTGGCATTTGTTCCTTCTTTTTAGGCTTAAAATGCAAACTAGTAAGAACACTTAGCTATGCTGAGCATGGGGGCACATGTAATCCCAGCACTGAGACTGAGGCAGGAGGATCACAAATTAAAGGTTGACTTGGACTACATATACCCTATACCCCCCCACACACACACACAAAAAGAATGATACTGTTTTGGTTGTATTTGAAAAAGCTTTGTGTTAGTCGGCTTTCTGTCACTTTGACAAGATGCCTGAGATGATAACTTTGTAAGAAGAAAGGATTTATTTTGACTCAGCTTTCAGTCCATAGTCTGCTGGACCCCTTGACTCTTGATTTAGAGTCTGTGCTAAGAGAGAACACCATGATGGGGAACACCTATTTAATCAAACCTCTTCAGCTCATAGCACCTGGGAAGCAAAGAAGCACAAAGCGGCAGGGATCCAATATTACCCCACCAAGGGTCAAGGATGCATCCTCAATGATCTAACTTCCTCCCCTTAGGCCCTACTTCCTAATATTTTCACCACCTCTGCCATTCTACCACATACTGGTGTTCAGACTGCTATCTCAAAGGCCCTTGAGAGACATTCAGCATTCAAATAATAGCAATCTCATACCGTAGGATTAAAATAATAACATGTTTATTTTTACTACTTTCTGAGTTTAGATTCCATATTTCTCATGGAAAACTTATGGTTTTGTTTTTGAGTTTTTGTTTTTCATTTATTTTGTTCAGTTAACAACTATATTGCTAATTGCTTTTATTAACTTTATTCTTTTTTTAATTTGGTAACTTTATTTACCAAATATGCCACAAAGAGGTACCTTTCCTTATCTCCATGCTCAGTAAGGGGCCTGGATTCCATAATTTCTCATTAATTGCTATATTTAGAACAATATATTTAGAACAATACAGATCAAATAAATAAAAGTGGGATGAAATGGCTTGAACCATAGAAGTTCTCTTTGAGTTGATAGAGGTTCAAAGTCATGCAAATCTGTTCTACCTGGCTCTTTCCTCAAATGCTTGTGAGAAGTGTGCTACTCTCCCCAGCTCCAGAATTATGCCACACTAGAAATTATAAGATTATAACTAAGGGCTCAATTATTAATAAAACTTTATTAGTACGTTTTAAGTCATGGCATGGCCTCAGGAAATTTACCAGTCTTCACGAAGATCCTGCTCTAAGCCCTAGCTGTGACTTTGTTAGACTTGCATAGGGTGATATTTACTATAGAATTTAGGTTCCTCTTCCATGAACAATAGGTTCCTCTTCCATGAACAATTTAACACAAATTATGATATTCTGAAATCGATCAGCTGATTGAAATTTTAGTTCCATAGTTTCCCTGAGGTTTCTGAGTCTTCCAGAAGTTTGAAGACAACTAAGACCTTTCTACTGAGTCTCCGCCATGGATTCTTTGCCACTCTCCTGGCTGCTTGCCTCTGACCTAAGAACAGGCCACTAAAGAAAGACCCTCTGGGTGGGTATGGATACATTATAATAAACAAAATACTCTGAGATGCATTTGGTGCTGTGGAGAAGAGAACTGGA